>JALAZF010000322.1:1200000-1782500 GCA_022829125.1 Lathyrus tuberosus
GGCTCAGTTGGTAAAGTTTTAAACCCTCCACCTCAAGGGTGTGGGTTCAAACCTTGGGAGGGCCATCATTTTTTTTACCACTTATTTCTTTCACATTTTTCACCATGTTTTAATAACTTCCAAAATTAATTTCTCCCTCAATTTTTATCATTTTTAATTGATTCTTTTTTGAAAAAGTCATAAAAATGTTAAATTATTTTATTTTATAAAAAAAATCCTACACATATTATTTATTTAATATAGTTAGAATTTTTTTTGTAATTAATTTCATTTTAGTTGCTTTAAACATTTTAAAATAAAATCCTCACTTTGATATTTTCATTTCAAATGAATTCTAATATTTTATGTGATTAAACATGATTTTTCAAACATTTATCCAAGATCACAACTTATTTTTCACACATGTGTGATAATCTTGATCATTTAAAATGTTTTTTTATTCAAATTAAAATACATTTTTAATCAAATTAGGGTTTTGATTATTTTTCACCCTTACAAATATTTTTTCAAAACACTTTTGGGCCTCTTGATAGAGTGTAAGTCCCATCCCTTTGTAAATAAACCATTTTGGGCATCAGTCGTTGTATAAGTCCCGATACGTTTTAAAAATCTCGGCGCGATTGCCATTTTCAAAACAGTTTTCAACTGGGCCTCCCCTTGTGTTGTAAGTCCCATTTTTCTTCTTTTTCAAACATTTGTGGGCCTCTAGTAGAGTGTAAGACTCAACCCCCCTTTTGTACATAAATAATTTGGGCCTTAGTCATTGTATAAGTCTCGATACTATTTTCAAAATGACGGTGCGATCACTGTCTTTTATCTGGCCTCTCCTTAAGTTGTAAGCCCAATCTCTTGTACAAAAAAATAAACTTTGGGTCTCTAATAGAGTGTAAAACCCACCTCTTTTGTAAATACAATAATTTGGGTCTCAGTCATTGTCTAAGCCCCTCTGTCGTTTTCAAAACTAAGACGCGACCGTCGCCTTTTTGAAAGAATTCATCTGGGCCTCTCCTTAAGTATAAGCCCCAAGCTTCCTTTTACAACAATTTCCTTTGTTTGATTTAGATTCAAATTCATAGTTGTTATCAAAAGCTTTCTTCAATTTCTTAAACAACTAACTATACAGCTGTGTTTATAACACTAGAAGCTTGCTCACCTGTAAGTTCTACCAGCTTATATATACTTGCTTATATATATATATATTTCATTTGTATATATATATGCTTATGTACTTGCTTAGAGTTTTCCCGGGCAATTAGGTCTAGGATTAGATCAAGCCAGTAGTCACTCTTTCAACATAGTCAAAACTAGTCCCCCGTAGGAAATTCCAGATAGAGTCTTTCCTCCTCTTGGGCTTATATAATATGGAACAGAGAAAGGCATTATTCCCGGTGAAACTTTTCTCAAGACTATCACTATTAGAAATTTGTCAAGAAATTCATTTCCCCAGAGAGGATTAATTCCCGGTGAAACCTCTCTTGAATTCTTCAATCTCTAGAACTGTTCACTAAAGAAAGGATTATTCTCGGTGAAACCTTTCTTGAACTTTTCTTAGGTTTGGACACACAGGCTTCCTAAAAGCATCCCCAGCCTCCTCTTGGGCTTTGTACAAGGACCCTTTGGCTTCTTACAAGTTCTCAGCCTCCTCTTGGGCTTAATACAAGGACCCAAAAGACCTCCTACAAGTATAGGACAGAACCTAGTCATCATTTGTTATAGCAATCTTCCAAAGAGTCAAAACATCAGACCAATTTAGGATTGATTCTCATCTCTTAAAACATCAGCCTCCTCTTCGGCATCATACAAAGATCAACTTTTTCATGCCAGTAGACTTGGACAGTCTCATCTCCTCTTGGATCTCAAAGAAACCCTCAAGTTTCCTGAAGGAACAGGAAATAGCCCTGATCATTTCATCAGTCGCCAGCAGAGTTAAAACCTCCATAGGTTTTAAAACTCAATCTTTAAACTCTCACTTTAAATTTCCCCATCTTGGGTCAAATTACTATCAATAAACCTCAATCAGAACCTCAAAGCTTCTGATATTTCAACTCTTCTATAACCCTCAGCAAGAGTTGATTCCCTAATTTGGACCTGTCTTTTGATCTCCATAATCCTCAGCAGAAGTTAGCCTCCTCTTAGGCTTCATATAAGAAATTTCCCAACCAGCCTCCTCTTAGGCATTATATAATGATCATCCCTTAGCACTTTTAGCCTCAATATTGGGCTTTGTACAAGACAGATAAAACCTCTCCCCAGTGGAGTCAATCTCTTTTTAGCCTCAATCTTGGGTTTTGTACAAGACACCTATAAATATTCTCCAGCTGAGTCAATAACTCTTAGCCTCAATCTTGAGCTTTGTACAAGACAGACTAAGTATTCCCCAAAAGAGTCAATTCTTTCTTTTTTGCTTTTAGCCTCAATCTTGGGATTTGTACAAGACAAATAAAACACTCTCTTGTTGAGTCAGTATTCTTCAGCCTCAATCTTCGGCTTTATATAAGACAAATAAAAACTTTCCCGGTAAGAATAAATTCTTTCCAGCCTCCTCTTAGGCTTTGTATAATGATCTCCCTAAACAGAGTCAACCTTTTAGCTTCAACCTTAGGCTTTGATCAAGACACACAAAAAATCAACATTCCCTCAGAGGAAATAAAAAATTCTCTCTGCAGGAAGACATTTCTCTATACATCAGACATCAAAACAAACAAATAAAAACCTTAATCCCAGATAATTATTATAAATGGCACACTTGTTGATTCAAAAATCCAAGCTTTAGTCCATCTCTTATCCTGGTAAAATCCCTTCTTTCATCTAATTGCTGTAAGTGGCAAGCCTCTGGTTTATTTACATCCAAGCCAATGTCCCTCTCTTAGCATGAACGACTCCTAAGGAAAAATGGCATTGCTCTACACTGAGTTAAAGTTTTCTCCTTTAGGACAAATCTCTCATAAAGGAAATTATGGCATTGTTGGATTCCATACTTTCCAGTTAAAGTAATTCTCCTTTATAATCAGTTACCCAAACAATTGTGATGAACAGATGAGATATCTCCCTTTAGAGATGACAAATTCTCTCTCAATCAAACCATCTAGCTTCAATCTTGGGCTTTGAACAAGACACAAATAACCTTTAGCTTCAATCTTGGGCTTTGAACAAGACACCAAACATATTTCCTCCCATAGAATAGGAGGAACTGCGATTGCTCTGATTTCCCTGATTTATTTAACGGGAATACGTAGGCATAAGATTGCGAAATCTTAGCGAGTACACATATCAAAAACCTTAGGTCCAATACCTTACCAAAAAACAACAAAAAACCCAAAAATCAACAAAAATACTCTCTCAACACTCCCAAAGGAGAAACTTTCCCAAACCCATAATAGACAAACACCAGTAAATAGATAACAGAAAAAAATGCCAAATAATCTATGGATAACCATATATATGATGGGTAATTGACAACTCCCCATTGTATAACCTGACCCCGGATCCCCCCAATCTCTTAGCATTTGTTAAAGAAAACATTTGCGTGCAAGGTTAGTTTTAGATAACTTCCCTTTCCTTTCCAGCTTCATAGGATAAATAAGAAATCAGAAAGTAGCACCCAATTCCAACCAATGGGTAAGGTGGTCGCGTCACCGACAAAAATCGCACGCTACAGAAAAATGGCGACTCTGATGGGGAGTCATAGGATTAGAGTTCCTAAGAGGTCTAGGTTGTTTAGCATTTTCTATACTAAATACTATATATATATATATATATATACTGTAATTCCTACTTGATACCCGTGTTTATTTTTCTGTCAAATGGGAATGCGATTGATATGCATGTGGAAAGTTTGAGAGAACATTAAGATAAAGGCTGCATAGACAGGAGAAACTTATAGGGAGTGAATCCCGAACAAGCTATCTTGGTAGCCCGCCGAATCAGTCGAGGTACCCATACGGAATTATCGATGTTGAACGACGGATTTTCGTGAAAGCATTGTCTTTCCTAGTGTGGTACCCATGACCCTGAGGATTTAGTAGACTTTAACCATATGGCCATTTGGTAGTGCGGTGACTATCGGGAATAGTTGATACGCGATACTACACTCAAATGAGATTCATCCTAGGATATTACAGCTCGCTCGAGTGAATCAGCTTGCTGTTGATATCCCTAGGGGGTCAATGATTTTGGGAACCTTAGAACCCGTTCTACAAGTACAAAAAATTGACCAAAATAGTACAACCTTTGGGGATGGGTAGAGACATGACTCCATGCTCGTGACGTTGAACCTTTGAACCCATGTTTTCAAATTTTTTTATGTGCTGCATATATGCATTCATCTAAAAAACTCTTTTCAAACAAGAAAAAAAATATTTTTCAAAATAAACTAAAAGAGTAATTGCAATTATCAGAGAGGTTGCGTTTTGGATTTCGGTAGAAGAAAGATGCACAAGTACACCTTCAAGACTCCAAAACTAGTGGACTTAAGGAGGTTAGCAAGGATGGTTACCAACCCTGGGGCTTTCAGAGCTAAGCGCTGAGGACAGCTGTCTCTGTTAAGGGTCCACACAGTTGAAGAAATCCTGTCTACGCTGATTCAGTTCTACGATCTGGTTTACCACTGCTTCACTTTCCCGGATTACCAACTTGCACCAACATTGGAAGAGTACTCCCATCTGATTGATTCACCTATCACTGACCGAGCTCCATTTTCTGGACTGGAAGAAATTCCAAGGGAACAAACCATTGCAAGAGCAATCTCTTTGGACGAGTCAGAAGTTAGGACTCACATAACCACTAAAAGAGGAATACATGGTTGACCAACTAAATTCATGATGGAGAAAGCTCTATACTTCGCCAGTATAGGAAACATAACTGCTTTCGAAGATATCTTTGTCCTGCTTATATATGGGTTATTCCTTTTTCCCAACATCGCCAACTTCGTCGACACCAATGCTATTAAGATATTTCTGATTAGGAACCCCGTACCAACCTTGCTTGCAGATGCTTATCATTCTGTACACTTAAGGAATTTATACAGCGGAGGAATGATCACATGTTGTGTACCCTTACTCTACAAATGGTTCTTTTCCCATTTACCCAAGTCTGCTGCTTTTTGGGATCACAAGAGTACTCTACATTGTTCACAAAGGATTATGTCTCTTACCAACTCTGACATAGATTGGTACAATATGATTTATGAGGCGATAGAGATCATCGACAGATGTGGAAATTTCCCTAACGTACCCCTCATTGGAACTAAAGGAGGAATCAACTACCATCCAATTTTAGCTCGCCGTCAACTCGGATACCCGATGAAGAATATCCCACATAATGCTCATCTGGAAGGTGTTTTCTTCAAGGAAGGGGAAAATGACAGGGCACTGAAGAAAGAAATAGTACATGCCTGGCAACATATTCACAAGAAAGGGAGAGAGTCTCTAGGAAGACCAAACTGTACCTCTATGGAACCTTATCTCCACTAGGTGCAAACTAGAGCCCTCAAGCTGAGGATGCCTTACCCTCGCCAAGAATTTTTCCCATTAGAGGAATATGTCCTTTATTTCATGTCTGATATGGAAAAACTCCAAGTCGCTCTCAACAAAGTTCAACGTGAAAAGAGCTCTTGGAAAAAAAATACCGAATCCTTAATTTGGAGTGTACCAAGATTTAGGAACTATTAAAGGAGACGGATGCTTTGATCGAGATATTAGAGCGGCATGCTATAGAGGGTCAGGAAGACCGAAGGAATTTGCTCACTCCCTTCACTTGGAAAAGGATTGACAACCCGAAAACGGCTAAAGAGCCCCGATCAAAGAAAAGGAAACTACCAAAACCGGCATCTGAGCTCTCTTCAGATAGGACTCTGGATCCATGAGCTTGGCCATTTTCCTTACAGCACTTTATAAAATATTGTACTTTTCCTTGTAACATACTGCAATCTTTCGAATTCAATAAAAGGGGTCTCCCCCACTGTGTGATATTTGCAATCTATTTTTTGAAGTTTCTTTTTTATTAAAAAAAATTAAAAAAAATATATGTCATTGCATATCATTCATCATTCTCACATAACACATTTTTCTTATCTTTGAGTCTCACGTACGTGTCACAATTCTAGAGTCAAACTGTCTCACTCATACAATACTTGGGCCAATCGACAAAAGAAAATGGACGATCTCGAGGAAGAGAACAGAGAGTTGAGAGAAGAAATCGACGCTCTGAAGGAAAGTTTGAAAAAACTTCACAGTGACATGCAATCCCTGGCAGCAGCTCAGGAGCAGCGACATCGAAAGACTGTGATCTCAGAGATCACATCTACGCCCATAATGGAGACACATGAGAATCATCCTCGGTACAACATGCCTAAAGGTCGTTCCTGGGGCATGCCTCTCAACTTTATACCTGAAGGATATATCCCACCGGTCACTGAAGACCCAGAAGCCGTAGCAGGAACCGTTGGACCTGAAGGTTACAAACTTTGGGAAAGAGAAGATGCAAGGTTTACGACAGCAACTCTTGAAGGTTACAGACTTCAGGACATAGAAACGCCAAGAGTCACCGCTATCATGACCATACCGCAATCAGTGGTACACACTGTCCCGGAAGGACAGATTCCACAAGTAATTTCTAGTGGAAATGAAGACATGTATGAAAGGATGAATGAGTTCCATGAATAATTCTTGGAAATGCAGAAGGAACTGCATGCCATTCACGGTCAGGACTTATTTGGAAAGGATGCCGCAGACCTCTGTTTGGTCCCTAATGTAAAGATCCCGCACAAATTCAAGGTGCCTGACTTTGAAAAATACAAAGGCAACTCTTACCCTCAAAGTCATTTGGTGATGTACGCTCGAAAAATGTCTACCTAGACAGAAAATCAATAGCTACTAATCCATTACTTCCAAGACAGTTTAACCGGTGCCTCACTCAAATGGTACATGGGTTTAAACCGCACCAAGATCAGTACTTTCAGAGATCTCGGCGCAACCTTCGTTCAGCAGTATAAATACAATTTGGACATGGCACCAGATAGGGATAAGCTCAGAGCAATGTCACAAAAGGAAAAAGAAACTTTTAAAGAATATACTCAGAGATGGCGTGAGATTTCCGCCCAGATCTGTCCCCCTCTTGAGGAAAAGGAGATGACCAAGATCTTTTTGAAAACCTTAAGCCCGTTTTATTACGACCGAATGGTCGCCAGTGCGCCCAGTGACTTCACTAAAATGGTGAACATGGGAGTACGCCTTGAAGAAGCAGTCCGAGAAGGACGACTGGTCAAAGATGCAGAGCCATCTAGCAGTACTAAAAGATACGGTAGTGCTTTTAAAAAGAAGAAAGAACAGGAGATCACTAATATCTCTCTGGGAAAGCAAAGGAGAAGGTATCAACCGATAGCAGCAATAACTCCCGCTATCAATCCAGCGTCGGCTCCGACTTATCAATCTCAGGTTACTCAAAGCCTACCAAGTCAACAACCATATCAGCAAAGGACGCAACAGCCTCTTCAGCAGGCCCGTCCACAGTACAATAACAACAATCGTACGACACGACCATCAGGGTTTGACCCTATACAGATGTTATACGCAGAACTATTTCCACTTCTACTGGCCAAGGGGCACGTCCAAACCAGGACTCCTCTTACAGTACCGGAAAATCTGCCTTTTTAGTTTAAGAGAGATCAAACTTGCCCTTACCATCAAAGAGGATCGGGCCACAACATTGAGAACTGTCTCATCTTCAAGTCTGATGTATAGAAACTTGCCAGGAACGGGATCCTATCTTTCAGATACTAATCCAAATGTTCAGAAGAACCCGTTGCCTCAACATGAAAAGACTGCAGTAAATTTAATAGAGGAAGAATTTAGCCGCAGTTATCAAGTTCACGATGTACTCCTATTAGGAACCAATCTGGTAAGGATGCATTACAGACAGAGCGGGTACGGTCATGTACCATCTCACAATTATCACCAGTGTGATATCTGCTCAAAGAATAATCAGGGGTGTTCCGTAGTGCAATCAGCTCTACAAGAACAGATGGATCTAGGCTGGATTCAGGATCACAAGATTCGGGAAGTCAACATGGCCCATGCACATCCCAACATTGTTCAGAACCGCAACATTCTTGCGATGAACGTTAATTTGGTGGCGATGCATTCAAGGCAGAGTCAATATCATAATCTGCCACAGCACGATTATAACACTTGTCTGATCTACTCAACAAGCGATCATGGATACTCTTTTGTACAAGAGGCCCTCCAACGTCAGATGGATCTCGGATGGATCCAAGACTACCGTGAAAGAAATAAACATCAAGTCAATATGGTTCAAATCTTTGACATACGCTTGATGAATACCAGTTTGGTAGAACTACATGCTAAATAAGTCAGACTATGCTTTCTGGCTTCACACGATTATCAAGACTGTGAAGAGTGTCGTGAAGACGACCAAGGGTGTGCACTTGTATAAAGAACACTTCAACATCTATTGGACCACTGGTGGCTTCCAATCTACTTGGATGAAGCCACACAACAGATCAACATGACTGACAGGAATCCTGGTAGACATCAAAGTCGTGATGTCTGCTCAATGGAAATAGATCTAGTAAAGATGCACTACATACAAAGCGGGAAGGGTCGGGTACCACTGCACAATTATGAACGCTGTAGAGTATGCTCGGAGAACAACCAAGGATGCTATCTCGTATGAGCAGCTCTTCAAAGTCAGTTGGACCGGAAAGAGATTCGACCATGTTCAAGTTCTGGGTCGATCAATATGGTACAAGACTCTCTCCCTCATCAAAGCGAGAATGTTGTCATAATCTCCGATCATGGGAAAACCAAAGTGTTTGCGCCATAATCCCTCTACTCAATGAGTCCAGAATCCCTCTTGATAGTAGAAAGGTTACCAACCAGGAACTGATTAAGGTTGCCTATAACGGTCAAAGAAATCAAAAAGCTCATGTGGTTATCTACCTGCCAGGTCCAGTACCGTACAAATCGGAAAAGGCTATCCCTTACAAGTACGGTGCAACGACAATCGAAAATGGAAAGGAAACTCCATTACCCTTCGTTGTGAACATTGCCGACATCAGTCGAGTCACTCGGAGCGGTCGGATCTTCAACAGAGGAGTTGGAGAACCTGCTAAAGAAAAGGAACCTCAAATAGAAGTTCCAAATCAACAAGTCGGTCAATCCAGTAATCCTGAACTTTCAAAGGACAACGATGAGATGCTGAAGCTCATCCAGAAAACCGAGTACAACATTGTAGACCAATTGTTGCAAAATCCGTCTCGAATCTCTTTACTGTCTCTCTTGCTTAGTTCCGAAGCTCACAAGGAAGCTCTGCAGAAAGTCCTAGAGCAAGCTTTCGTGGAACAAGACGTAACGATAGAACAATTTGACAGCATCATTTCCAACACCACTTCCTGCAACAATTTAGGATTCAGTGATGAAGAACTGTCAGAAGAAGGCAAGAATCATAACATGGCGCTTAACATTACAGTCAACTGCCAAGGTGATGCTTTGGTCAGCGTACTGGTAGACACCAGGTCATCTTTGAATGTTATGCCAAAATCAACTATGATACGACTATCATTTCAAGGAGCTCCGTTGAGGGGCAGTGAGATCATCGTCAAAGCCTTTGATGGATCTCGAAAAATAGTTATTGGCGAAGTCGATCTCCCCATAACCATTGGTCCTCATACTTTCCAAGTCACTTTCTAGGTCATGGACATCCGGGCAGCATACAACTATTTATTAGGAAGACCTTGGATACACGAAGCTGGGGCAGTCACTTCGACACTTCACCAAAAGCTGAAGTTCATCAAGAATGGCAAGATAGTCACAGTCTACAGAGAGCAAGCCTTAATTGTGAGTAATTTATCATCATTCTCCTATTTAGAACCGGAGGAGGTTGTTGGAACCCAGTTTCAAGCACTCTCGGTGAGTAATGAGAATCGATCAGAAAGAGGGACGTCGATTTCCTCATACAAAGACGCTCTCGAAGTGATCAAGAGTAACGAAACAAAAGGATTGGAACAGGTTATAATTCCTATGGATAACAAGACAAAGAAAGGTCTTGGTTTCTCTTCAACCTGTGCCCAGACTGCAAAGAAAGATGAAGGTTTTTGTCCCGTTCAGAACTTCTTCCGCAACGGGGGTTTCCTCCATCCAGTGTCTCAAGAAGTACACACTATCAACGAGAGTGACTCCTCCGATACAGATGAAGATGGAAATCTTATCTCAACGACAACGGTTGTATGTCTCAGGAAGAAGCGCATATGCCATTCTATTTTCCAAAGTAGAACCCGAAATATATACTGAGGTCAGATGTCCGGATGATCTATAGAGATTGCGATCCTGAGGGATGTCGTGCTCCACCTAACTCATTTAGAAGATGAACTAATGGAAGATAAATTTGACCAAGATTATTATGATCCCCTGGATGACTTGCCTATCTGGCAGTCATACACAGAGGGCTTTGGGCAAGAGAGTCAGCCTAATAACGCCGATCAGCTGAGTAATATTGAAAAGAATACCCACGTCCCCACAGAGTCATGGGATCATTACTCAGGACATTCAGAAAATAACCAGCACCGCAATGATGAATTTGTAAAGACTGCAGGACAAGGGTTCATCAACTATGCTTTTCTTGAGGTCAACATCATCGAGGAAGATGACTCGTCCACTCCCACAGAAGTATGGGACACCTTAGGACATCCGAGTGACAAGTACGACTTCTTAGTCAAGTATACCGCTCCTAAAAGCTCTCGCATCTGATACGAGGACATCCAGACAACTGGGTGGGGAGATCCTCTTGAGAGTGAAAACACTAAGGAAGATACAACCGAAGAGTTCGTTTATGACAACTCTGCTTAGGAGGAAGACTCCAACGATCCTGCTCCGCCAGAAATCAACGTTATTTCTAAGAATAAACCAAGGAAGAAGGTACCAGACTTTGTGATTCACCGAGGAGTTCGTTGCCAATGGGTTACTGTCGATGTCCCGAAAGTCGTCCATAAGTCTAAGTAATTGCCATCTTTGTTTTAACCTTTCACCCTGCCCAGGTGAAACAGATGTTTTTATAGGGCTCACTTTTCTGTAAATGTCCCTCTTTGCTTTTCCCAGAGCGACAAAGTTTTATTTTATAGGGCTGCATTTCAAGAATCGAAAAATCATAAATAAATAATGTCATTCTGTTATTCCCGCATTTATTGCTATTTTTCACTTTTCGTTTTTTCAGAAAATGGTAATCATAAAACAACCCAAAATAAAAACAAGCATTTTTTAGAAAATACACTGCACACACTTACATTTGTCTCTATCTTTGCTAAAAAACAAATCATCACGTAATGTAGATTGCTTGTTTTAAACCCCATTGAAACATACGATCCAATGCCTTCTCCCAACTTTGAATTCTCGGTATTTGAAGATGAAGAAGAAGAGGACGAAGAAATTCCAGAAGAGATCTCCCAATTACTCAGGCAAGAGGAAAGGTCTATTGAACCTCACAAAGAGCCGTTGGAAACGATCAATTTGGGTTTAGAGGAAGAAAAGAAAGAAGTTAAGATTGGAGCACTGCTCAATCCATCTGTCAAAGAAAGCTTGATAAAACTTCTCAAAGAGTTTCCAGATGTATTTGTTTGGTCCTATCAGGACATGTCAGGGTTGGATACCAGCATCGCGGAACATCATTTACCATTGAAATTAGAATGTCCACCAGTAAAATAAAAATTGAGAAGGACTCATCCGGACATGGCCATCAAAATTAAAGAGGAAGTGCAAAAACAGATCGACGCAGGTTTCTTCGCCACCTCAGAATATCCTCAATGGCTAGCTAACATAGTGCCAATTGTGAAAAAGGACAGAAAAGTCAGAATGTGTGTATACTATAGGGATCTGAACAAGGCAAGTCCAAAAGATGACTTCCCCTACCACACATTGACATGCTGGTAGACAACACCGCCAAATTCAAAGTCTTCTCCTTCATGGATGGATTCTAGGGCTATAATCAAATCAAAATGGCGCCGAAAGATATGGAGAAAACTTCATTCATCACCCCATGGGGCACCTTTTGTTACAAGGTAATGCCATTAGATTTAAAGAACACGGGGGTAACCTATCAAAGGGCCATGACAACTCTACTTCACGACATGATGCACAAAGAAATCGAAGTGTATGTCGATGACATGATTGCCAAATCTAGAACAGAAGAAGAGCATGTGACACACCTGTCAAAGTTATTCGAGCGTCTGAGAAAATACAAACTCCGCTTGAATCCCAATAAATGCACATTCGGTGTTCGCTCAGGAAAGCTCTTAGGGTTCATCGTCAGCCAAAAGGGAATCTAGGTTGATCCTGACAAGGTCAAGGCCATTCAAGAAATGCCTTCACCAAAGACTGAAAAATAAGTCAGTGGATATTTGGGACGTCTGAATTACATCTCAAGATTCATATCCCTCATGACCGCGACATGCGCGCCGATCTTCAAACTACTAAAAAAGAATCAAAGTTGTTTGTGGACAGAAGACTGCCAAAAAGCTTTCGATAGTATTAAAGAATATCTGTTGAATCTGCCTATCCTATCTCCTCCAGTGGAAGGGAGACCACTGATCATATACCTAACAGTCTTGGAAGACTCAATGGGTTGTGTACTCGGCCAACAAGACAAAACGAAAAGAAAAGAGTCTGCCATTTACTACCTAAGCAAGAAATTCACTGACTGTGAAACTCGGTACACTATGCTCAAGAAAACTTGTTGTGCTTTGGCTTGGGCAGCCAAACGTCTTCTCCGGTACATGATTTGTCACACTACCTGGTTAATCTCAGAAATGGACCCAATCAAGTACGTCTTTGAAAAGCCTGCTCTCATGGGAAGGATTGCCCGTTGGCAGATGTTGTTATCGAAATATGACATCGAGTACCATGCTCAGAAAGCCGTCAAAGGAAATATTTTAGCCGATCATTTGGCTCATCAACTGATTGATGATCAGGAATCAGTCGGCTTTGACTTCCCAGACGAATATGTCATGTACTTGAAAATGAAAGATTGCGATGAACCGCTACCTAGTGAAGGGCCGGAACCAGATTCCCAATGGGGACTAATATTTGACGGAGTTGTCAACACTTATGGAAACATAATTGGGGCAATCATCATAACACCTCAGGGTACCCATATTCCTTTCACTGCCATATTGACGTTCAAATACACAAACAACGAGGCCGAATACGAAGCTTGTATCATGGGTCTCGAAGAAGCTATTGACTTAAGGATTAAGAACTTGGATGTGTATGAAGACTCGGCCCTGGTTATCAATCAGATCAAAGGAGAATGGAACGCATACTAATCGGGATTGATTCCCTACAAAGATTACACAAAAAGGTTGTTACCATTCTTCAACAGAATCGAGTTTCATCACATTCCTCATGAAGAAAATCACATGGCTGATGCATTAGCCACTCTCACTTCCATGATTAGAGTAGGTCAATAGAACGAAGTACCTAAGATTGACATAATGTGCTTGAAAGGACCGTTTATATCTTTATGGTTGAAGCAGTCATAGACGACAAGCCTTGGTATCACGATATCAAATGTTTCCTTCAAAAACAAGAGTACCCTCCCGGGGCATCAAGAAAAGACAAGAAGACTCTCTGAAGACTGGCAGGCAACATCTTCCTAAACGGTGATACACTCTATAAAAGAAATTTTGACATGGTTTTGCTCAGATGCGTAGACAGACCAGAAGCAAACATGTTGATAAAAGAGATTCACGAAAGATCCTTTGGCACTCATGCCAACGGACACATGATGGCAAGAAAAATTCTGAGAGCAGGATACTATTGGTTGACAATGGAATCCGATTGCTACAAGTACATGAGGAGGTGTCACAAGTGTCAGATATACGCTGACAAAATCCATGTATCGCCAACACATCTCAAAATTCTTTCTTCTCCATGGCCTTTTTCTATATGGGGAATCGACATGATTGGCATGATTGAACCCAAGGCTTCAAACGGGCATCAGTTCATCCTGGTAGCCATTGACTATTTCACTAAGTGGGTCGAAGCAGTGTCATACGCCAATGTGACCCGACAAGTGGTAATCCGATTTATCAAAAACAATCTCATCTGCCATTATGGTGTTCCAAGCCAGATCATTACTGACAATGGATCTAACTTAAACAACAAGATGATGAAAGAGTTATGTGTTGAGTTCAAAATCGAACACCATAACTCATCTCCCTACCTGCCTAAGATGAATGGAGAGGTAGAAGCGGCTAACAAGAACATCAAGAAGATTGTTCAAAAGATAGTTATAATCTATAAAGACTGGCAAGAGATGTTACCCTTTGCTCTTCACGGTTATCTCACATCTGTCCACACTTCAATAAGGGCAACCCCTTTTCTCTCTAGTATATGGCATGAAGGCACTTCTCCCCATAGAAGTAGAGATCCCATTAATCTGGGTATTGATGGAAGCTAAGCTAACAGAGACTGAATGGTGTCAAAGTCGACACGATGAACTGAACCTAATCGAAGAAAAGAGAATGACAGCTATATGCCATGGTCAGTTATATCAGCAAAGAATGAAGAGTGCGTTTGATAAAAAGGTTTGACCCCGTGTCTTCAGGAAAAGAGACCTCGTGCTCAAGAAGATACAATCATTCCTCACTGATTCTCGGGTCAAATGGACTCCGAATTATGACGACCCTTACATGGTCAAGAATGCCTTCTCAGGCGGTGCCTTGAGACTCGCAACCATGGATGGAGAAGAGTTCACCTACCCCAAGAATGTTGATGTAGTCAAAAAATACTTCGACTAAATAAAAGAAAAACGTCTCAGTGGATTGAAAACCCGAAAGGGCGGTCCAGGAAAAAATTAGACATAAGCAAAAATCATCCCGATGGATTGAAAACCTCAAAAAATAATCCAGGCAAAAGTTAGGGATTCATGGCAAGTAACTACGTCCGACAAGGTTAAAACCCCAGCGGTAAAACCATCTGTCGAAAGACTTCAGTCAAGGTCACCTTCGATAGAAGCCCAGAATGTCAAGAATTCAAGGTTGGTAGAAGGATAGCGGCCGTTATGTATCAATGTAGCCCCTTTTCCCTTAAATGACCATTCTTCTAAACTTTGTAATGCTCTATGGGATCACGCGCTCGGCTGATTTCCATCCTATCAATAAAATTTGAGCCTACTGGTTTTGTTTGCAATTCTCATTTATTTTTATTTTACGAAATGACATTTTTAAACATGATCAATAATTCTTGAAATAAAAAAAAATGAATTTACTTGTCAAAATTTTCTTCTGTGTTTAAAATAAAGATGGCATTTCCTTCTTTGACTTTGAACACTAAAAGGAACATCAATAGTTTCTTCGTAAGTGATTAAACTTCAAAGTGTAGAATCAAACTATTCCTTCTAAACCAGCACACCTGAATGAAGGATCAACCGTTTCAGATGTAATATCCCATCTGACATCCTCGGTAGAGTTTATACCTCTTAAGACCGATTGACAATTCTTTTTCCCACACAGGGACTACCTCTCCTAAGCAAAACAGGATTGCTATCTTGAACCAATGGTACTTTTTCATCCCCCGCAGTGGCCGAGTATCCAGTTATGTTCATCCACTAGTCTGTATGTTGTGTCAGTTTTGTCAGCATACACATACATACATCATGCATAATTGATTCATATTCATATTCATATTGCATTACTATCACTCTGGTCATATTCATCCCCAAGTGATAGCGTCCTCACGCCAATAAGGTTGTCAGTTCCTTCCTCGTTCGGAAATGTATCGTCTAAGAAATTTCTCCCCAGTTTATTTCTGGATTGGAGACTGCCCTCGACCACTTTGATAACTTGAACCTCTGAAAGGTAAAAATACGTGTGACAGATACCTCTAGAACATCAGTCTTCACCATTGAAGATGATATTTTTGCTTTCCCAGATTAAAGAAAACCCCCAGAGAAAGCCTTGCAACAAAAGACTCTCGGCGATGTATCGGTTTTTCTCCCAAAAGATTCGATGTTAATGAAGTCATCAGCACCTCAAAAAATTATATCACATCACATGGCATTTCTCTGAAAAGATCTCAAAGAAAAGTATGATGTAATATCCCCAAGCAGAAAGCAGTCTCTCAAGAGACTCGTTTTCCCCAGTAGATTCAACAAATGGCATCTCCAACAGTGAAGTTTGCACACCTCTACAGCTCAGACAAATGGGTTCCCCCTGCCAGTCTGACCTCAAACTTTTTCCATCAAATGGCGTCACCCCAGTATAGCTCGGCGAGAAGTTTGATGAAGACCGCTACAAATAGCGTTCCTTGTCAAGAAAGAAACTTGACAAGAAGAAACTGAGACCAGTTCCATGGCAGAAGACCGAGATCGAGGGGAAGTTTATTTCAAAAGAAACTGAGACCAGTTCTATGGCCAAAGACCAGGATTGAGGGGAAGTTTATTTCAAAAGAAATTGAGACCAGTTCCATGACAGAAGACCGGGATCGAAGGGAAGTTTATTTCAAAAGAAACTGAGACCAGTTCCGTGGCCGAAGACCAGGATCGAGGAGAAGTTTAGTTTAAAAGAAACTGAGACCAATTTCGTGGCTGACGACACAGATCGAGGGGAAGTTTTACCCTTTTCTAAGTAACATTACTTAGCAAAAGAAGATGGATGAGTAAACTACCATTCATAACCACAGTCAAAATTTCAGGTATTCAGATATTTAATCCTCTTGCACCATGAATGTCCGAATATCTTCACCATTCACACCTTCGGGTCCAAGAAGATTAAATAGGGGCATCTCTCATACCCCAAATTTTGGCCACCAAGATTTCCCATCATTGTGCAAATCATTACCACAATATAGATGTACCATCATACCTCATCAATCTCCTCAAGGACTGTTGAGCATTCACTACAATAAAAAATTAGGGTTTTGATCCCTCCCAGAGCACTTAGACAAAGGATCAATCAAGAAATGACATAATCTTTAACTTGTCTAAACTCTGAAACACCCATAAAGGATCAAGAGGACTCCCACATCAAGAATCAAGTACAAAGTTGCAACATTCCAAGTGGAATGAGCCTCGAAATACCCAGTGTCACCCAATTAGGGTTTTTGTCGACTGAGACCCCCATAGTGAAATTTTCATAGGGGAATGAGCCAAGGCTTCAAAATATGACTCAATGTGCTCAAAATAACCCTAAGAGTCCTTTTGCAAAGTTAAATCACCCTCAAAACATGACTTTTTTTTGGTAAAAATGGTCCTTGTGACTCATATTTTCATAAAATATGATTTATAATGTCATTTGAACAAGAATTGATCAAGAAATCATGATAACTTGTAAAAGGGGTAACCTTGGAAATTTGAAATTTTTTCCAAGTTACTAAATTTGGATGGTTTTGGTGCCAACTTCCAAGGGCCATAACTTTTGATCCAAGCAGCCATTTTGAGTGATCCAAAGCCTGATTTGTAGGTCTTCCTACATTCTACAAAAGCTTCAACTACATGAAACTCTAATTCTTCATGGATTTTTAGTTATGGATGGATCAAAGTGGTGAAAAATGAAAGATTTAACACTTAGTACAAAACTGTCTAAGTTTCAGCCTTGAACATCAATGTTCATGGGGATTTTTCAACTAAGTCCAGATAGTTTCAAGACAAACTATGACCACACATGAATTGTACTATATAAAGGCTTTTTAAAAAGTACATGAGCATTCCATAACTCCATTTGAGCAAGGATATATGATCCTCCCAAAATGACACTTTCAAACTGTCTTGTACAAGACAGATTTGTGCATTCTTGCTCGAATTGGCTAAGTTATGCAATTAAAAGCCTTGTGAACCATTTGGACACCTCAGGGGATAACATAAAAAGGAAAATATCTAATCCACATGCCTCCCAAGTCCAAGGATCTACATGTAGCTATGTGTCACCTAAAAAGGTTAAGGATTCTCAAAGACTCCAATTTTGTTTCAATGCATTCAATGGGTTCACAAGGTGGCAAAGATTCCATCTCTGAACCAAATGACTCATAACCTGCTGCACTGACCCAAGTCAATGGTTAGAGAAGACCAAAGATTCCATTTGATCAACATTGGCCAAGGGACTGTCCAAGCCTCCATTCACTATTTATGCCAAAACAAACCTGTTGCACTATAAATAGACATCAATTGTGATTAGTTTGAGTACACCAAAGCACCCAAACTTATGCTTTACTCAAAATCTCTCTTTCACTCCAAAAATGCCTTCATTTGTAAGTCACTATCAAATTTTTCATTAGAGAGCCTTTCCATCACCACCAATTGTTCTAACACATTCCATACATCATATATGAGCTGATCAAACACTCCTCACACTTCTAAAACATTAGGATCATCATCTCCATTTCTCACTTGGACCAATTACAGTCAGAGTTGAGTCAGCCTATCCAAAGAGTTCCAAAGCATCTTGAAGGTTGCAACACAATCCTCGAGGCTAAGGAAGCTATCCAGATCATTGTTTCACTTATGTAACACCCCTACCACTGAAATCAATTCCTTCTTACAGAGGTAAGACTTAAACTCTCAAACTCAATGAATCATGCATCATAAACATGTTTTTAAGTTACCATTGTATATCTGGATGTTCATAGATCATTTTCCCTCAATTAATTGCTTCATATCTTGTACATATAAAATTTCATTTTAAATTCTCTCTTTTAGGGTTCATACGATTTCAAACCAATTTCTTTCAATTCTGTGAATTTAAATTAAATTTAGTAATGCCATTTAATTCCTCGTTCAAAAATGGACAAGTTTCATTTTTGAAACATCCAAAATGGTTGAGTATTGAGAGAGATACGAATTGAAAAGCTTGAGGAAGAGGATGAAGATGAAGGTGGTGGCCATGACGCCATTCTTCAGAATCAAACTTAGTTTTAGTATATATTATACACTTGCCAATATATGTTTGAATTGGCATGGCGCCCTAGTGGAAACACTAGTATTTGTTTGTGTGTAGCGAGCGAGAGGTATGGGGTTCGAATCCCCCTCGCCCCCAGACCTTTTGGTATTTTTTTTGAGCTATTTTCCAAAGGGAGTTTCCCATATTATTCATTCTTGCCATCCTCTATCAGCCAACGCACTTGGCTCAGTTGGTAAAGTTTTAAACCCTCCACCTCAAGGGCGTGGGTTCAAACCTTGGGAGGGCCATCCTATTTTTTTTACCACTTATTTCTTTCACATTTTCACCATGTTTTAATAACTTCCAAAATTAATTTCTCCCTCAATTTTTATCATTTTTAATTGGTTATTTTTTGAAAATGTCATAAAAATGTTAAATTATTTTATTTTACAAAAAAAGTCCTACACATATTATTTATTTAGTATAGTTAGAATTTTTTTTGTAATTAATTTCATTGTAGTTGGTCTAAACATTTTAAAATGAAATCCTCACTTTGATCTTTTCATTCGAAATGAATTATAATCTTTTATGTGATTAAACATGATTTTTCAAACATTTATCCAAGATCACAACTTAATTTTCACACATGTTTGATAATCTTGATCATTTAAAATGTTTTTTATTCAAATTAAAATATATTTTTAATCAAATTAGGGTTTTGATTATTTTTCACCTTTACAAATATTTTTTCAAAACACTTTTGGGCCTCTTGATAGAGTGTAAGTCCCATCCCTTTGTAAATAAACCATTTTGGGCCTCAGTCGTTGTATAAGTCCCGATACGTTTTAAAAATCTCGGCGCAATCGCCATTTTCAAAACAAATTTCAACTGGGCCTCCCCTTGTGTTGTAAGTCCCATTTTTCTTCTTTTTAAAACATTTGTGGGCCTCTAATAGAGTGTAAGACCCAACCCACTTTTGTACATAAATAATTTGGGCCTTAGTCATTGTATAAGTCCCGATACTATTTTTAAAACGATGGTGCGATCGCTATCTTTCATTGGGCCTCTCCTTGAGTTGTAAGCCCCATCTATTGTACAAAAAAAATAAACTTTGGGCCTCTAATTGAGTGTAAGACCCAAATCTTTTGTAAATATAATAAGTTGGGCCGCATTCATTGTCTAAGTCCCTCTGTCGTTTTCAAAACTACGGCGCGATCGTCGCCTTTTCGAAAGAATTCATCTGGGCCTCTCCTTAAGTATAAGCCCCAAGCTTCCTTTTACAACAATTTCATTTGTTTGATTTAGATTCAAATTCATAGTTATTATCAAAAGCTTTCTTCAATTTCTTGAACAACTAATCATACAACTGTTTTTATAACACTGAAAGCTTGCTCACTTGTAAGTTCTACCAGCTTTTTTTATATACTTGCTTATATATATATTTCATTTGTATATATATATATATATATATATATATATATATATATATTTATTTATATATATATTCCTATATACTTGCTTAGAGTTTTCCCCAACAATTAGGTCTAGGATTAGATCAAGCCAGTAGTCACTCTTTCAACACAGTCCAAACTAGTCCCCTATAGGAAATTCCAGATACAGTCTTGCCTCCTCTTGGGCTTATACAATATGGAATAGAGAAAAGAATTATTCCCGGTGAAACTTTTCTCAAGACTGTCACTATTAGAAATTTGTCAAGAAATTCATTTCCCCAGAGGGGATTAATTCCCGGTGAAACCTCTCTTGAATTTCTTCAAACTCTAGAACTGTTCACTAAAGAAAGGATTATTCCCGGTGAAACCTTTCTTGAACTTTTTTTAGGTTTGGACCCAAAGGCTTCCTAAAAGCATCCCCAGCCTCCTCTTGGGCTTTGTACAAGGACCCTCAGGTTTCGTAGAAGTTCTCACCCTCCTCTTGGGCTTAATACAAGGACCTAAAAGACCTTCTACAGGTATAAGACAGAACCTAGTCATCATTTGTTAGAGCAATCTTCCAAAGAGTCAAAACATCAGACCAGTTTAGGGTTGATTCTCATCCCTTAAAACATCAACCTCCTCTTAGACCTCATACAAAGATCAACCTTTTCATACCAATAGACTTGGACAATCTCATCTTCTCTTGGATCACAAAGAAACCCTCAAGTTTCTTGAAGGAACAGGAAATAACCCTGATCATTTCATCAGTCACCAACAGAGTTAAAACTTCCATAGGTTTTAAAACTCAATCTTTAAACTCTCACTTTAAATTTCCCCAGTTTGGGTCAAATTACTATCAATAAACCTCAATCAGAACCTCAAGGCTTCTGATATTTCAACTCTTCTGTAACCCTCGGCAAGAGTTGATTCCCAAATTTGACTTGTCTCTGGATCTCCATAATCCTCAGCAGAAGTTAGCCTCCTCTTAGGCTTCATATAAGAAATTTCCCAACCAGTCTCCTCTTAGGCATTATATAATGATCATCCCTCAACACTTTTAGCCTTAATCTTGGGCTTTGTACAAGACAGATAAAACCTCTCCCCAGTGGAGTCAATCTCTTTTTAGCCTCAATCTTGGGCTTTGTACAAGACACCTATAAATATTCTCCAGTTGAGTCAATAACTCTTAGCCTCAATCTTGGGCTTTGTACAAGAGAGACTAAGTATTCCCCAAAAGAGTCAATTCTTTCTTATTTACTTTTAGCCTCAATCTTGGGCTTTGTACAAGATAGATAAAACACTCTCTTGTTGAGTCAGTATTCTTCAGCCTCAATCTTGGGCTTTATACAAGACAAATAAAAACATAACCCGTAAGAATCAATTCTTCCCAGCCTCCTCTTAGGCTTTGTATAATTATCTTCCTAAACAGAGTCAACCTTTTAGCTTCAACCTTGAGCTTTGATAAAGGCACACAAAAACTCAACATTCCCTTAGAGGAAATAAAATATTCTCTCTACAGGAAGACATTTCTCTGTACATCACACATCAAAACAGACAATCAAAAAACCTTAATCCCAGATAATTTCTGTAAGTGGCACACTTGTTGATTCAAAAATCCAAGCTTTAGTCCATCTCTTATCCTGGTAAAATCCCTTCTTTCATCTAATTGATGTAAGTGGCAAGCCTCTGGATTATTTACATCAAGCTTATGTCCCTCTCTTAGCATGAACGACTCCTAAGGAAAAATGACATTGCTCTACACTGAGTTAAAGTTTTCTCCTTCAGGATAAATCCCTCATAAAGGAAATTATGGCATTGCTGGATTCCATACTTTCCAGTTAAAGTAGTTCTCCTTTATAATCAGTTACCCAAACAATTATGATGAATAGATGAGATATCTCCCTTTAGAGATGACAAATTCTCTCTCAGTCAAACCATCTAGCTTTAATCTTGGGCTTTGAACAAGACACAAATAACCTTTAGCTTCAATCTTGGGCTTTGAACAAGACACCAAACATCTTTCCTCCCATAGAATAGGAGGAACTACGATTGCTCTAATTTCCCTGTTTTATTTAACGGGAATACGTAGGCATAAGATTGCGAAATCTTAGCGAGCACACATATCAAAAACCTTAGGTCCTGTTCCTTACCAAAAAATAACGAAAAACCCGAAAATCAACAAAAATACTCTCTCAACACTCCCAAAGGAGAAACTTTCCTAAACCCATAACAGAAAAACACCAGTAAGTAGATAACAGAAGAAAATGCCAAACAATCTATGGATAACCATATATAAGATGGGTAATTGATAACTCCCCATTGTATAACCTGACCCCAGACCCCCCAATCTCTTAGCATTTGTTAAAGAAAACATTTGCGTGCAAGGTTAGTTTTAGATAGCTTCCCTTTCCTTTCCAGCTTCATAGGATAAATAAGAAATCAGAAAGTAGCACCCAATTCCAACCAATGCGGTAAGGTGGTCGCGTCACCGACAAAAATCGCACGCTACAAAAGGTACCGCTTTGACCCACTTGGTAAAATAAGCTATGCTTACCAAAATGTGCTTGTGAGACTTAGACGACACTAATCTAATCTCACCTATCAAATGCAAGGCCCAATTTATGAATGGTCGGGTTTGATTATTGTATGAAGTTCACTGGCTAGAACTGCTGAATTCCTGCGTGCTTTTGATATTCTTGGCACCCTTTGGAAAATTCTGTGACACCCCCAATCTATCCCCCCGAGCAAATAAAGCGATAACAAATAAATCAGAGTATAATTAAAACATTCATGGCATAGACGGAGGCGTTACATCAATTGAAACAAAATACAACAACCTGCTCATATAGACATGCAACAATCAGGTAACACATAACAGAGGAACTCAGTTCCTAACACCCACAATTTAGATACAGAATAAAAGCGGAAAATATGCAACTGAAATCTCATATATATAACATAACAGTTTGTATGTCATATAAAGAGTCATACATGTACAATCCAAAAAGAACATATACATATACACATAATCACAAACGATCTCGCCGACTACCCGGTGCTACATATCAGAGTCGACCGACAAAAGAATGAAGACCTAAGCTTCACAAAAAGACCTCCAACATCTAATCTGCAATGCCTCATAGAGCATTCAAAACAGCAGAAGGGCGAGAAACACAATTATAATATAATTGCATACAATTATATAATAACACAAAAATACACATGTAAAATATTCTCACCACAACTTACACCAGAATTCAAAAACAAAACAACACAATTCATATCTCATACATCCACCACAAAGACATATCAATCCTGCTCAATACATTTATCACCAACATATATATATATATATATATATATATATATCACTCATCAATTCCACACAAAATCAATCCATTCATGATTTATGCAAATGCACAGAGACCGACACAACGATTCTATGCAATGCAATGCAGTACCATTCCATCCATCATTCTCATCATTAGTTCACTCAGGAACTATTGGAATCATCGCTTGTTACTTAGTGTAACTCCCCATCGGGCACACGATGTTCCCCGTCGCTCACACCTCTTTGTATAAGGCACACAACGCTTATGGATCGCTCACACCTCTTTGTATAAGGCACACGACCCGATCGCTCACACCTCTTTGTATAAGACACACGATCATCTATAATCATCGTTCACACCTCTTTGTACAAGGCACACGATGTTATAGCGGATTCCCTCTGCAATCATTTCGTCGCTCACACCCCACAAGGGCACACGACATCACAAGAATGCATATAGAATCAACCACAATCACAATGCATTTTCTTGCCCTTAGGCCACAAACCATCATCACAACATTTCATCACATGCATTCACATCGTATAACATCACACAAGTCATAAGTTATATATATAAAGCATATTGCATGATAACACATCAAATACACACAGTTAAGACGGTAAAAGTCGACAAAACGACACATTTCCAAATTCCCGACATAATTAAATCGGCCACCATTCTCAAAACTATTTTTTATAAGAAAGAACATCTCAATAGCTTTCTAACGGTACCAAGAACGTCTCGATCCGAGTTACGGATCAAAAGTTACGGCATCGGACGCAAAATCGGGAACCATTCTACACCCTCTCTGGTCATACGCGAATTGCCTTGTGCCATACGCGTACTGCCCAACTCGCTCGGCCAATCCATACGCGTAATGCCCAAAGTGCTACGCGTATAGGCAGAGACTGATTTCTCCCCAAAATTCCACTAAAAACTCCATACGCGTAATGCCTCACTTGTTACGCGTATTGCCTTGCCAAGTACGCGTACCATTACGCAAATCAGCAGAAGGCCGTGAAAAATGTGTTCCATACGTGTATTGCCCTCATTTCCCCCTTGCCATACGCGTAATGTCCAAACCAATACGCGTAATGCCAAGGCTAATACGCGTATGGGCAGCGAAACCCAGAATTTTTCCTGCATAATTTTCTGCTACGGATTCACCCAAAATCATCTCCAAATCTCATCTAAACACCATCAAATTACCAATTGAATGCACGACAACATCTATCTAACATGTCTCAGCAATTAGGAACATTAAAACATGATTTCAGACACAATTTGAACTAAATTATAACAATCTCAACATATTAATGGTTTTGGTTCCATATCCAATTTCAACCAAATATCACACAAATATATACATACATAATCATACACAAGTATAGGATAATCGAGTTTCACACCCTTACCCGATTAATCGTGTTTTCAACAGTCGGTTGATTCGATTCCTTACTCTCCAAGTTTTCCCTCTTTTCTTCTTTTCTTTCTCCTTTCCTTCTTCTCTTTTTCTTTCTCTCTATTTTTCTCTATATTTTTTTCTCTTTAAGTTTCTAACTTAAACAAAATAAGTAAAATGACCAAAATACCCCTACACTCAAATATCTCGCAAACGCTCCCAAAACGTGATAAAACATAATCACGATGAAAAATAATATATTGCCAAATAAAAGTCAAGAATAAAATAGTATAAAAACAAAAATAATTAAATCGACTCGATTAAATAAATCTAACAAAAACCGGGGGGTTACAACTCTCCCCCACTTAGAGATTTTCGTCCTCGAAAATATTACCTGAGACGAACAACTCCGGATACGACTCCCGTATCCGACTTTCCAACTCCCAAGTCAAATTGCCCTCAGCAACGCCTCCCCACGCTACTTTCACAAGTGCAATATCCTTGCCTCTTAACTGCTTCAACTCGCGATCCAAAATTCTCACTGGTAATGCCTCAACCGTAAGGTTCTCCCTTACCTCAACCTCATCCATCGGAATCACATGCGACGAATCTGGAACATACTTCCGAAGCTGTGAAACATGGAACACATCATGCAAATTCGAAAGATTCGGCGGCAAGGCCACCCGATAAGCCACAACACCCAATCTCGTGGATATCTGGTAAGGACCAATAAACCGAGAAGTAAGCTTCTTCGACTTCAAGGCACGACCAACACCCGTCACCGGTGTAACTCTCAAAAATACCTGATCGCCTTCTTGAAACTCAAGATCTTTCTGCCTTCGATCATGATAACTCTTCTGCCTACTCTGAGAAGCCTTCATTTTCTCACGAATAAGTTTCACCTTTTCCGTAGTCTGTTGCACTAACTCCGGTCCAACCACCGAACTCTCACCAGATTCATGCCAACACAAAGGTGTTCAACATCTTCTTCCATACAACGCTTCAAAAGGTGCCATTCCAATACTTGAATGGAAACTATTGTTATACGTGAATTCCACCAACGAAAGATAACTATCCCAAGCACCACCTTGCTCAAGGACACAAGCTCTCAGCAAATCTTCCAACGACTGAATAGTTCTCTCGGTCTGACCATCCATCTGAGGATGATAAGCAGAACTCAATCTCAAATTGGAACTTAACGCCTTTTGCAAACATTCCCAAAATCTGGAAGTAAACCTCAGATCTCGATCTGAAACAATACACAACGGAACACCATGTAGCTTCACAATCACACGGATATAAATCTCAGCCAACCTCTCCAAAGAAAAACTGATGTCAATCGAAATGAAATACGCCGATTTAGTCAGTCTATCCACAACCACCCAAATGGCCTTATGTCCCCTCTGTGTATTCGGCAACCCTGTCACAAAATCCATAGAAATGCTGTCCCATTTCCACTCAGGAATATCCAACGATTATAATAATCCACTAGGCTTCTGATGTTCTACCTTTGACTTCTGACACGTCAAACACGCATAAACAAATTGAGCCACATCCCTCTTCAATCCGGACCACCAAAAGATCTTCTTCAAATCTTGATACATCTTATTAGCTCCCAGATGTATACTCAAACTACTCCGGTGTCCTTCCTCTAAAATCATCTTTTTCAAGTCCGAATCATCAGGAATACAAATTCTACCACGGAATCTCAAAACACCCTTATCATCCACTTTAAAGTCACCGTTCACACTCTGATCTCCAACCGTCATCAAATCAACAAATTTCACATCCAACTTCTGTTTCTCGCTAACGGTTAACAGAAAATCATTAGTAACCTTTAACATACCAAGCCTCACGCTATCAGATGTCAATTCACACACCAAACTCAAATCTCTAAATGCTTCCAAAAGTTCCCACTCTTTAACCATCAAAGTGGACATATGCAAAGATTTCCGGCTTAACGCATCGGCTACCACATTAGCTTTACCAGGATGGTAATTCAAGCCAAAATCGTAGTCCTTCAAAAATTCCAACCATCTCCGTTGCCTCATATTCAACTCTTTCTGATCAAACAAGTATTTCAAACTTTTATGATCACTAAAGACTTCGAATCTTGCACCATAGAGATAATGCCTCCAAATTTTCAATACAAACACCATAGCCACTAATTCCAAATCATGAGTAGGGTAATTCTTCTCATGAATACTCAATTGCCTCGAAGCATAAGCCACAACCTTACCTTCTTGCATCAACACCCCACCTAAACCAATAAAAAACGCATCACAATACACCACAAACGGTTCAGTAGGATTCGGTAAGACCAAAACCGGAGCTGTAGTCAATCTTCTCTTGAGCTCACCAAAACTTTCCTCACACTGAATATCCCAAATGAACGCTTTACCATCACAAGTCAGATGGGTCAAAGTAAGTGCAAACTTAGAAAAGCCTTCAATGAATCTTCGATAATATCTAGCTAAACCCAAAAAGCTTCTAATTTCAGTAACAGATCTAGGAGCCTCCCATTGTAGAACTGCATCTACTTTAGATGGATCCACAGCAATACCATTACCTGGAATCACATGCCCAAGAAAACTCACTTCCGACAACCAGAACTCACACTTGGACAACTTGGTATAAAGTCTTTTTTCCTTCAAAATCTGCAACACAACACGCAAATGTTCTGCGTGTTCCTCCCGGGACTTAGAATAAATCAAGATGTCATCAATAAACACAACAACAAATCGATCCAAATGCTCATGGAAAATACGATTCATATACTCCATAAACACACCTGGCGCATTAGAAACCCCGAACGACATCACAGAATATTCGTAATGTCCGTAACGTGTCCTAAAAGCCGTCTTCTGAATATCTTCCTCTTTCACTCTAATCTGATGATAACCTGACCTCAAATCAATTTTACTGAACACACACGCACCTACCAACTGGTCCATTAAATCATTAATTCTCGGAAGAGGATACTTATTCTTAATCGTCACCTTATTCAGCTGGCGATAATCAATACACAATTGCATACTTCCATCTTTCTTTTTCACCAACAAAACTGGAGCACCCCAAGGCGATACACTCGGCCTCACAAACCTCTTCTCTAACAATTCATTCAACTGCTTCTTCAACTCAACCAACTCAGATGCCGACATGCGATAAGGTGCCATAGATACAGGTCTAGTACCAGGAACTAGATCTATAGAAAACTCCACCTCTCTTTCTGGCGGCACATCTGAAATATCCTCTGGAAACACCTCTGGAAATTCACACACAACTGGAAACACATCAATTGTAACTTAACTATCCACGGTCAACGATGCAAACAACCCGTACAACTGAGCTTCATCCGCCAAAAGTTTCTTCAACTCTTTGGTAGATAAGAAACTCGATTCCTCGTCTTCCTCAAGAGAAGGAAATCTTACCAGCTTATGATAACAATCAATATGAACTCGATTGAACTGCAACTAATTCATTCTCAGAACCACATCTAAACCCTCCAACGGCAGACACACCAAATCCATATCAAAATCTCTACCATAAATGGTCAAAGGACAACTTAAACAAACCAAAGAAGTAGTTACCGACCCCATTGCTGGAGTATCAATAACCATCTCTCCACCCATCGAAGACAACAAAAGATTCAAACGCTTCGCACACTCAGACGAAATAAACGAATGATTCGCTCCGGTATCAATAATAGCAACTAAAGGCATACTATTAATAAAACAAGTACCTCTGATCAGACGGTCTGCACTAGTAGTCTGAGTCCATGCCAATGCAAATACTTTCCCTCCAGCTAGAGCTTGCTTTGGTTTCGAACACTTCGTACTAACATGACCAGCCTCACCACAGTTGAAACACTTCACCACATTCCTCTTGCAATCAGTTGCGACATGTCCTATACCTCCACAATTGGAACACTTCTTCATATCCTTTCTACATTCAAACTGACGATGTCCTAAGTCACCACACCTATAACATCTCATAGGATTAGACATACCTCCCCCACTTGACCTTTTCTCAAAATTACCCCTTTGCTTACCCTTATCAGCTGGTGACACAAAAGGACCACCACGAGACAGTTGCTTCCCTTTCCTTTTGTTCACACTCTTATAGTGAGTAGAACGAGCTTTGCTATCCTCCTCATAAATTCTACAACAATCCACCAAATCTGAAAACCTTCTAATCCTTTGATAACCGATTTCCTGCTTGATCTCAGGATGCAACCCGTTCTCAAACTTCACACACTTGGAAAACTCCGCAGTTGCTTCAGCATAATGTGGATAAAACTGAACAAGCTCCACAAACCTAACAGTGTAATCCACAACAGACATGTTACCTTGTTTCAACTCCAAGAACTCTATTTCTTTCTTTCCTCTAACATCTTCAGGAAAATTTTTCCTCAAAAACTCCCTGCTAAACAAACTCCAAGTGACCTCTTCGCCTGCAGCTTCCCAAACATGACGCTTACTAACCCACCAAGCATCAGCCTCCTCCTACAACATGTGAGTACCCAATCTCACCTTATGTTCCTCAGCACAGTCCATCACTCAAAATATTCTTTCAATCTCCTTAAGCCAAATCTGAGCACCATCAGGATCATGCCTTCCTTTGAAGACAGACGGTTTGTTCTTCCTGAACTCATCATTCCCACCAGCATTAGGTGCACCTCGTACAGCCTGAGCCATAGCTTGCATAGCAGCAGCCAAAGCAGCATCATTCCTACCAGCCATATTCTGTTCATATCTAATAACAGCAACTATGGTTAAACAAACAGCTCACCCCAAACACAAAGACCGACACGGACTGGCACGAACTAACACAAACTGGCTCTGATACCACTTAATGTAACACCCCCAATCTATCCCCCCAAGCAAATAAAGCGATAACAAATAAATCATAGTATAATTAAAACATTCATGGCATTGACGGAGGCGTCACATCAATTGAAACAAAATACAACAACCTGCTCATATAGACATGCAACAATCAGGTAGCACATAACAGAGGAACTCAGTTCCTAACACCCACAATTCAGATATAGAATAAAAGCGGAAAATCTGCAACTGAAATCTCATATATATATAACATAAAAGTTTGTCTGTCATATACAGAGTCATACATGTACAATCCAAAAAAAAACATATACATATACACATAACCACAAATGATCTCCCATACTACCCGGTGCTACATATCAGAGCCGACAGACAAAAGAATGAAGACCTAAGCTTCACAAAAAGAACTCCAGCATCTAATCTGCAATGCCTCATAGAGCATTCAAAACAGCAGAAGGGTGAGAAACACAATTATAATATAATTGCATACAATTATATAATAACACAAAAATACACATGTAAAATATTCTCACCACAACTTACACCAGAATTCAAAAAGAAAACAACACAATTCATATCTCATACATCCACCACAAAGACATATCAATCCTGCTCAATGCATATATATATATATATATATATATATATATATATATATATATATATATATATATATATATATATATATATATATATATATATATATATATATCACTCATCAATTCCATTCACAATTCCACACAAAATCAATCCATTCATGATTTATGCAAATGCACAGAGACCGACACAACGACTCTATGCAATGCAATGCAGTGCCATTCCATCCATCATTCTCATCATTAGTTCACTCAGGAACTATTGGAATCATCGCTTGTTACTTAGTGTAACTCCCCATCGGGCAAACGATGTTCCCCGTCGCATACACCTCTTTGTATAAGGCACACGACCCGATCGCTCACACCTCTTTGTATAAGACACACGATCTTCTATAATCATCGCTCACACCTCTTTGTATAAGGCACACGATGTTATAGCGGATTCCCTCTGGAATCGTTTCGACGCTCACACCCCACAAGGGCACACGACATCACAAGAATGCATATACAATCAACCACAATCACAATGCATTTTCTTTCCCTTAGGCCACAAACCATCATCACAACATTTCATCACATGCATTCACATCGTATAACATCACACAAGTCATACGCTATATATATAAAGCATATTGCATGATAACACATCAAATACACACAGTTAAGACGGTAAAAGTCAACAAAACGACACATTTCCAAATTCCCGACATAATTAAATCGGCCACCAATCTCAAAACTATTTTTATAAGAAAGAACATCCCAATAGCTTTCTAACGGTACCAAGAACGCCTCGATCCGAGTTACGGATCAAAAGTTACGGCATCGGACGCAAAATCGGGAACCATTTTACACCCTCTCTGGTCATACGCGTATTTCCTTGTGCCATACGCGTACTGCCCAGCTCGCTCACCCAATCCATACGCGTAATGCCCAAAGTGCTACGCGTATGGGCAGAGACTGATTTCTCCCCAAAATTCCACTAAAAACTCCATACGCGTAATGCCTCACTTGTTATGCGTATTGCCTTGCCAAGTACGCGTACCATTACGCAAATCAGCAAAAGGCCGTGAAAAATGTGTTCCATTCGCGTATTTCTCTCATTTCCCCCTTGCCATACGCATAATTCCCAAACCAATACGCGTAATGCCAAGCTTGATACGCGTATGGGCAGCGAAACCCAGAATTTTTCCTGCATAATTTTCTGCTACGGATTCACCCAAAATCATCTCCAAATCTCATATAAACACCAGCAAATTACCAATTGAATGCACAACAACATGTATCTAACATGTCTCAGCAATTAGGAACATTAAAACATGATTTCAGACACAATTTGAACCAAATTCTAACAATCTCAACATATTAATGGTTATGGTTCTATATCCAATTTCAACCAAATATCACACAAATACATACATACATAATCATACACAAGTATAGGATAATCGAGTTTCAGACCCTTACCTGATTAATCGTGTTTTCAATAGTCGGTTGATTCGATTCCTTACTCTCCAAGTTTTTCCTCTTTTCTTCTTTTCTTTCTCTTTTCCTTCTTCTCTTTTTCTTTCTCTCTATTTTTCTCTCTATTTTTTTCTCTTTAAGTTTCTAACTTAAACAAAGTAAGTAAAATGACCAAAATACCCCTACACTCAAATATCTCGCAAACGCTCCCAAAACGCGATAAAACATAATCACGATGAAAAATAATATATTGCCAAATAAAAGTCAAGAATAAAATAATATAAAGACAAAAATAATTAAATCGACTCGATTAAATAAATCTAACAAAAACTGGGGCGTTACAAATTCTATGCATTCTTTCAACATGGTGGGGGAGTCGACTCCCTGTCGAAATAATAACCACTTCATTTTGTGGTCTGCTTGATGGGTGCCACATGATCCACTATGTGCACTAAAAATTTACAAGTAGGATTCACTTTCACCAAGGCATATAAGCAGAACCCCTTTATAAGTCTTTTTGAATAACTCATTTCCCGTGATCACGTAGCTTAGCACCATATATCTGATCTTTTGATCTGTTGTTCCTGTTGGAACCTTCAGGAAATCTTAGATTTGTTTCCTCTAGTCATCGTTTGACAAATTGTCAATGGAGAAAGTTTCGAAATTTTTGGGATTTAGTTCTCCCAGTTCTTCTACCCCCACCAGTTTCGTCTTTGACAATTCTAGAGCTAATACACTATTTGAGATCAACTTATCTTTGACCTCAATCAGTTCTTCCAATCTTTCTTTTGATACTCGATATCCTAAAGCAATTTGAGTCAAGTCATTGGCTTATTGATTTCGGTTCTTGGTACATGTTTCACGTCAACCATTTTGAACTTCCTTAATAATGAGTTTTCCTTGACAAAATACATTAGCAAGTTATCATTAATGCACTTATACTCTTTTGTCAATTGCCTCACCACTAGTTCTGAATCTCCCTTAATCTCGACTATCGTTGCCCTCAGGTCTAACAAGATAGAAAGAACATTTATTAGGGCTTCATATTCCATCTCATTATTAGAGCAACAACCATTAATTTTGAATTTGTACTTAGTCGGTATCCCCTGAGGGGATATAATCAAGATCCTAACACCAGTTCCTTTATTGTGACTGGAACTGTCAAAAAATAACTTACATGCCGATTGCTTGACATAATTTTGCGCTAGTTCCATTATTACATTATCTACTATGAAATCAGCAACGATTTGGCATTTTATGGCTCTCAACGGTGCTTGTGTTACAGAATATTCCGTTAGGGCCAAAGCCCATTTTCCTATTCTACTATGTAGAATTGGTTCGACAACATGTGTTTTGTAATGTCAAAATGCGAGTAAACAAACACATTAGTCAATTTTATATAATATTTCAACTTCATACACGAAAAATACAAAGATAGGCACAACTTCTCTATCAAGCTATACCTAGTTTCCGCATCAACTAACAATCAACTAAGATAATATATGGCTCTTTTGATGCCAACATCATCTTCCTGAGCTAACATACTTCCTATTGTCGAGTCTGATGCCGAAATGTACAACTTTATGCTCTTATTTCCTATAGGAGGTATTAATACAAGAGGCTTCGACAAATACTCTTTGGTGTCGTCGAATGCTTTTTGATGTTCTGATTCCTATCTGAAACCCATTCCATTTTCAAATGTAGCAAATGTGAGAATACCTTTGACTTACCAGTTAGGTTCGAAATAAATCTTCTCAAGAAGTTGATCTTCCCCAGTAGGGATTGTAACTTCTTATTGGTTGCTGAAGTCTCTATATTAAGTATAGCCTTCATTTTATTCTGATTTTTCTCGGTTCCTTTCTTATGAACCTAGAACCCTAAGAAATAAACTGCACTAACACAAAACACACATTTTAATGGATTCATATTTAATCCATAGTTCCTCATACTTTCAAAGGAATGTCGAAGATGGTCTAGATGACCATTTTTCTGATGAGGATTTAATAACTATGTCATCTATATAGACTTGCATAAACATTTCAATGAAATCATGGAACATAGAATTCATTACCTGTTAGTAGGTTGCACCAGCGTTCTTAAGCTCAAAAGGCATCACTACCCATCCGTAAGTGCCCAAGGCTCCAAGACATCAAAACAGTGACTTAGACACATCTTATTATGCAATAAAAATTTGGTTATAACCTGAATAACCATCTAAAAGACTTAAATACTCAAAATCAGACGCCGAGTCGACTAGCATTCCTGCCACTGGCATTGGGTATTATTCTTTTGGGGTGGTTGCATTTAAATCTCTAAAGTCAATACAAACCCATAAGACTGCCATTTGTTTTAATTACTAGAACAATGTTGGCTAACTTGATCGAAAAAATAGCAAGTGTATTATTTTGCCTCTGTAGTAATAATGAGGAAAGTTCCTCGAATGTCGATCTCAAGGACTGCGTATAAATATTTAGTTCGAATCGTTGTTCAATCAAACAAAAGCTTTTTGGGGGGTTGGAATTGTTTTGGTAAATTATAAATGCAATTGCGACAAAAGTAAATAAAGTGCTTTAACAGTTTAACAGATAAGAATAATATGCTAGGAAAGGTGTGTCATTTATTCCTGTAACAACTCTTGAATCAATATTGCAACAACATGTTTCAAATGATTAATACCATGTTTTAAGATTGTTTTCTCCTAATACCTTTTTGAGAAAACCTTTAATCATTCACCCCTAATCTCTATGTCCATAGAAATTTACTATTGAAATTAAGCTTTATTATATCAAGAATGATCTAGTTCATATAAGGTAACCCTGGTCCTAGGAGCTATCTACTAAAGAATATTCTCATGAAAACATTACAAACGGCGACCCAACCTAATTCATAATCATACAAAAATCTCAATTTTTCTAAAAGAGAAAGCATTAAGAACATCAAGAGAATTTATTAATTAAGAAAAACAAAATTTCATTGCAATACTAAAATTAAAGTTGTTCACAGATACAAATCAGGGACACCCCCTAGCATTAGGGGATTTAGCGACTCATACTATTCAAGAAAAACAAAATAAAGAGTTTAGACATTACAAGAAAGAAGATGAAATTCGATCTTCAATTGCTTCTGTTCATGAAAATCTCCTTTGCACCCCAAAACTCCGTTATTTTTCTCCTTAATATTTTTATCGTGAAAAGAAGAAGAACAAGATGATCCCCCAAAACCTCGCAAAAATTCCTCTAAGTAGAAAAAGATCCCCTCTGAAAATAGCCCAATCCCAATTGATTACCAAATCTTCGCCGAAAAAGGAAAGAATTAAACATTACACGCCTGCCTGCTACGGCCCGTAGCAGGTACTACGGGTAGCCGTAGCAGGCCACTGGATGGGCTTGGCTTGAAAAAGGCTTGGGTACTCTAGCTGCTACGGCCCGTAGCAGGTGCTATGGGTGGCCGTAGCAGACTACTGGCTCCATGACTCTTTCATCAAAATCTGGGGCGTTGGGCTTCCCTTCTGCTATGGCCCGTACCACACACTACGGGTGGCCGTAGCAGATCACTGGTTTTTGGCTTTTCTTCCTGATTCTTCACGGTTATTTCTGACATTCTTCTTGAATAGTTATTTAACCTGAAAAATAGTAAAGGACACAACCAAAGCATAAAATGCGGCAAAAGAAAATAACATGCTAAGAAAACAATGAAAAGATTAACTAAAATTAACGGTAAATGAAAGCGTAAAAACCACTTATCAAACTCCCCCAAACATAGACCATTGCTTGACCTCAAGCAACAAAGCTTGCATAACCATTTTTTTATCAAGCGGTGTGCTTTATGTGAAAATCTTGTGAAAATAGAGTGTGTCGATATTCATACGTGAGATTTTGTTCCGATTGGCTAGTACTAGATCTCTGAGTAATCATCCGTTAATGAAGGCATTACAAGAACACACACCGCGGTAAAACCATGGACCTAAGTATCCCTTTCGGTCACCTCTCCAACTATGCTTTAGGCTTAAGTCTTTTCTTCGATTTTCTCCCCCTTTCATTCGGATAATCGGATTAAGGCATTTACGATTGTTTTCCCTCACATGCACAAGGTCGATCAAGAAACTTTTTTTCTAGGCACCTTTATTATTTTTTCCATGCACATTGGTGTTTATTAGTCCACTTTGGGACGACAATTGAGACTCAACCGCTGTTTAGCTAAGTAACTGGGTGAGGGTTACCCAACTTAGAAGGACTAGTTGTCTTTCTCGCCAATATTCAATCATATTTTTTGGGTGCCCTAATAGTTATTTTCTCAACCAACCCTATATGTGCAAGTCTTTTTAATCATGTCGGACTATCAATATAAACTAATCGGGGAATACTTCTAGAATTCGAGTACTATGGCACATATCTACATGTTGGACTTGCTTCCTTACTCCGGGGAACCTAGGATGCTTGGGTCATACCTAAGTTTTCAAATTTTCCCAATGTCCCTAGTCCTAGCCTCTCTTCCCTCAAGCTCTATATACATTCTTGACTTCCTTAAAATAACAATATTCAAATGAAAAAAAATTTACGGTCCTAATTCGGGATGAGATTCAATAGTGATTTTATTTTATTTTTATTTAAGGGAAAATAGAAACACATAACGGAATACCTAAATAATAAAAAGAAATACTAAAAACAAGTAAAGTAAAGACCCCTCCAAACTTGAACCAAATATTGCCCACAATGTTTTAGCGCAAGAAATGTGAGGTGGACTCACAGGTGACATCACTGAGGAGGGGAAGAGTGCAACATCAACTGCTGCATCATTTCTTGCACATTATCTAGGATTTCTCCTTGCCTTGTTTGCTCGGTTCTTATTTCGCCGAGCTCAGATTGTACCCAAGCCCATCAATCTTGATCCATCATGGAAGATTCGATTTCTTGGTGATAATGATGTTGGGATGGAGGTACGAAGTGCTGTTGGAAAGTGGTGTCTTCAGCTATTGCGGTACCTGCATCAAGATTAGTGGTATTTTGGTCATCCTCTTTGGCGAAAAACTCCTGAGACTGGTCAGCCCCTGTGTACCACCAGTTATCTTTATCAGTGATACTTACTCTGCCCGGGTCGGGTAGTGAAATGAGGAACTGGTTGCGCATCATTAACGAGTATGTGTTGCCAGAGACAACAATTATCCCCTGGTGAATTAGGGACTCCATATCAATTTTGCTCTTGCGTGCAACTGGAGAGTCATTAGATAAATATGCACCATAACCGAGATACTAGAAAATTTGGGTAATCATACCCGCCACGAAAATTCTATCGGTGGGTGGACGAATAACTCGGCCCAGATAATTAGTCGCAAAGGCAGCGACATTGATCATCTCATGGTTAGCCATTGCATACAGAAAAAATCATTTACGTTACGAAGCAACTCCAGTACTATCAACCTTACCAAATAAAGTGTACGCCAGGCCCTTTTGAGCATACCAAAAACATGGGTTCTGAATACAATAAGCTTTTGCGATTGCGGAACCGTATTCTAAACTGCCTGTAATATCCGTCCAGATTTGTTGCACCAGAAAAGTATCCGGCACATCTCCTGGTCGATGAATGGGTAGTCGGAGGATGCTTCCCATAGCAGTACTTATCATACCCTAAATTTTGACCACAAGATTTCCCATCATTGTGCAAATCATCACCACAATATGGATGTACCTTCATACCTTATCAATCCTCTCAAATATTGTTGAGCATTCACTCCAATCAAGAATTAGGGTTTTGGACCCTCTCAGAGTACTCAGAGAAAGGATCAATAAAGAATACATGATCCTCAACTTTTCAAGCCTCTCAAACATCCATGAAGGATCAAGAGGTTCCCTACATCAAGAATCAAACATGAAAATGCAACATCTCAAATTAATCAAGCCTTAAGATCACCAGTGTCATCAAATTAGGGTTTTAGTCGACCAAGGCCTCCAGAGAGAAATTTTCATTTGGGTATGAGCTAATAATTCAAAACATGATCCAAGAAGCTCAAAGGGGCCTCATGGATCCAATCACAAGTTCAAAATAACCTCAGGGGATGCATTCATCAAAAATCAGGAATTAGGGTTTCTTGACCTAATTCACCCCTAAGTTGACTTTTGGAGCAAGGCATGAGCCAAAACCTAAAGGAATGTTTTGAAGACCTCCACTATCTTATATTGATCCTATTACAAGTTCAAATGGACACAAATAACTTGTTCATGAGCAATATAAATATGTAAATACATCTGGACCACAAACTAGGGTTTCTGAGAAAAAGTCAACCATATCTTTGACTTTTGACCAAGACATGATCTCAAGCCTTGGGACATGATTCAAGACACTCTAAAACACCTATGGAATCCATCCATTTAGTTTGAATTAGGTCAAGAACTTGATTTCATAGAAAATCACAAAGTTTGAAATTCATCTGATAAAAAGTCAACTGTGACAAAAAACCAAGTTTGACTTTAGGAATTTCACTTGACAAATATGGCTTCTCTAAGTCATAAACAATGTTAACTTATGGTTTGGATCATCATCCATCAAGAAAAATCAAGAAAAGTAGGGTTACTTGCAAAAGGGGCAATCTTAAAAAACTTGAAATTTCACTAAGTCATGAAAAAAAAGTGATTTCTACCCAACTTTGCAAGACCATAACTTGTGATCCAAGTAACCTTTTTCTTCCATCCAAAGCTCAAATGAAATCTCTCATTACATAATTCAAGATTATTGACTACAACATATTCCAAATCCTCATGAATTTTGAGTTATGGATTGATCAAAATCACAAAAAATGGAAAATGAACATTTTTTCAACACTTAGTGAAATTTTTAGACAGAATCTGTTTTGTATTTTCACCAACTTTGAGGCCATTTTTCATTATGATTAAAGACCAAAGTTAAACATCAAATTTGAAGTATGATATAGGGGCTTTCTAAAAATTATAAGAGCCTCTCATGATTCAACTTAAGCAAGAAGTTATAAGCCTTCAAAAATGGCATTTTTCACCCTGCCTACACAACAACATAAAAACCTAACTTGTATAAAAATAAAATCTTTGGGCCTCTTTGTAGAGTGTAAGACCCATCCCTTTGTGTAAATAATTTTTGGGGCCTCAGTCATTGTATAAGTCCCTCTGTGGTTTTCAAAACCGCGACGCGATCGTCGCCTTTTCAAATAAATTATCTGGTCCTCTCCTTGAGTATAAGCCTCAATCTTTTGTATAAAAACTTTGTTTTTAACAATGAACAACTTCTAAGGGCCTCTCCTTGAGTTGTAAGCCCCATACCTCTATTTTCAAAATCATCTATCTATTTTAACTGGTACTAAGAGGAGCATTATTCCTGGTGAAACTGCTCTTAGACCACTTGGGCCTCTCTTTGAGTTATAAGCCCCAAACATTCTTTTCTTTTCAAACAATTTGTTTTCAATTCAAAATTCAAAGTTTTCTAAAAAAATTCTTCAATTTCTTAAAACCCTAGTCATACAGTTAAAGTCATACAATCAATCACCATACACTTGGGCCTCCTCTCAGAGTGTAAGTCCCAACTTATTTTTTCAATTTAATGCAGATTTGTTTATATGCCTGTTGATTCATTTATCTGTATATATTTGTGCATATTTGCCTAGAATTTCCCCAGCAGTTAGGTCTACACTTAGGTCAAACCAGAGGTTACTTTTAACTTAGTCAAAACTAGTTTCCTCATAGGAAATTCCATATACATTCTGCCTCCTCTTGGGCTTATTAAATATGGAACAGAGAAAGACATTATTCCCGGTGAAACTTTTCTCAAGAGTGTCTAAACTTATATATATATATATATATATATATATATATATATATATATATATTGAAATTCTGGCCTATGCAGACAGCAGATGTCCTAACACATGTCAAGACATTATGCTACATAATCATTTAAACTCAGAGGCACAACAGCAGACTGATACCTTGAATATTAGAACTGCACAATCACAGATGTCACGACATCTGATCCAACGTGTTTTCATGAACCCTAACAGAAAATATAAATCTGTAGAATGATAAAGAATACAGTAATTGTTAACCCAGTTCGGTGCAACTCTTCTACATCTAGGGGATACCAATCCAGGAAGAAGACTTCACTATCTGTAGAATTGTAACAAAGCTAAACTCCCCCATTTACAACTTCATCCCTAACATCTACCCAACGAACATCTTTACCAAGGCTAAACTCAAACGTTTACAACCCTGATATGAGATACCCCACTCACTTCCCTTAATCACCAACTGCGATTTCTACATCATCCCTGTCAATACAGAAATCTGTCAAGCTTTCTTGATAAACAAACTAACTCGGATTTTCTTAAAAGCTTCATCCAAGAACAATACACAATCCAGTACCTCAAGGCTTATGGATCTGTGCGACACCTATATCTACCACAGTGCATCAAACGATACAAAAGGAGACTTACAACCTAGAGAGCCAACGACTCTCAAAAACCTAAACCCTTGTTTCTTACGCAAGAAAACAAGGTTACAAAAGGCGTACAAAAGGCATATAAAAACCTAGGTCTAAGTCTTCTATTTATAGTGTCTTCTGCAGTCTTGGGCTTCAATCTTCTGTCCTTGATCCATGCTCTGATTGCTTCCTTAATTCTTGGACTAGACAAAATAGTCTGCTGTATCAGCTTAAGATGTCAGGACATTCGTTAGGACATCATGTCTTTTACATGTTGGAACACTTCATTTAGCGCATTGTTTTACCAAATATTTTCTCAAATCTGCAGAGCTTTCAATCTCCCCACAAATTTTTGGTTAAAACTCCTTTGGTAGAAAAAGAAAGATCGGGCGCTTGGTAGATATGATTGGAACCCATCTGAGACTCTTTCTTACCCCTGAAATTCCTAGTTGTATGTTGGTGTACATGAGGAAGAGTATATCACTCTCTCCCCCTCAAACCAGTACTTTCCACGAAAGGATGAATCTTCCTCTTGAAGGGCATAAGAGAACTCGCAAGAAGATCCAGAAAGAGCTTAAGAAGAAACAATTGTATCATTTGTAACACAGAGTTCACAGGGAATATAACTCAGATCACAAGACACAACCTGTTTCATAACTCAGATCACAAGGCACAAAGGGAAAGACTCTGATAGAATGTTAGAACATCCTCTCCATCATCCTTGCAAGATAACCACCAGAGATGTATGTTGAAAGACTCACCCACACATCCTTTCTCCCCCTTTTTAGCCAAAAATTGACAAATGAAGCCAATGCAGTTCCATATCGATATGTTACTTATCCAAACACGAATGAATGACATGATGAAACAACCCACACTCTGGACTACCTCAAACAGATGCACTCTTTAAATACCTAAACACTTTCTCTAGATAATCACGGTCCAAAGAAGTTACCACTGAACAATTCAAAGAGAAATAAATTTAGGTAGGTGAATTCAACATTAATAACTGTGCGCCGCCCAACTAGGATAAGACTGTTCAAACTTTTAAGAGTAACCGTCCAAAAAGGATCACTTGTAACAAAACACATGTTACTCATGCCTTCTCATAGGAAGCACTCCCCACCGTCCAACATAGTCAGATAGGACTCATATTCAGGTCTTAAATAATATCCTGACATTTTGTCAGTCTTGTTTAGTCCATCTGAATCACAGTCTTCATCCTTTTGATAAGTCCCAAGAATAATCCTTTAAACCAAAATACGAATAGACCTGGCCAAGATGTTAATACATTTCTTCAAACATCTCCTAATTAGCATCCAGAGATTTCTGTATTGAACAAAACTTCATAATTTTATGATTACAGTCTGCAGAGAAAAATAAATTCCCCCAGACTCAATCAATGATTTTTAAGCATCCAATAAGAACCATTTCACTTGCAGTGCCAAGTCTCCCCCAACTTGCAACAATACAAAATGTCAAGACATCTCTCATCCTCCCAGGATGGACACATAATCACAACTTGCTTGACGCACAAATGCAAACCGAAACTCTAACTGCATCATTGCAATAAAACATCTTAGATCAAGGAGCAACTCCCCCTATCTAAAGTAACTAGTGCTCCTCCACAGAACACCTAGATAATGAATGGAAAAAATAAGACTCATCTTCATGTCTTCAAGAGAGCACCCTCAGTTCAAACCACCCGCTGAACACAATCATCAACTCCCTTATTGCTTCTTCTGACAATAACCAATAATCACTCACACATGATCACGATCATGCTACCCGTGAGGAAATAATAAAAGGATAACAATCCTTCCATAACAAACTCTTGGCTTAAGATCAAAGTCCCATTGATCCCACTCATCCTGCAACCATCTACACACCACACGAACTCCTCTTGAAGTCTCATGTATAGACCTCCAGCTGCTTGAGGCACAAACCAATTGAATCAGAATGCTTCACATTCCTCAAAGAGACGCACAGGGCCCCTTAGTTTGTTATAACAATGTCATATATCATATGCATGCTCCAGAACTTCACATCTGCCAAACTAATCCACTACTATCATGACTTGCAGCCAGGGGCAATATCCCCTTCGCAAGATTTTTGACTGACTTTACCAAGCCAGCAATAGAGATAGACACCCCACAATCTAAGACAGTCATTCCTTCATCACTCTCCTGTATGATAACCTGTAATACTTCTGATTTTCTGGTGAATATCCACTTCTGAATGCATCAGAAACCAGAACTTTATGCAATCAACCCGTGATCCACTCCAGTCTTCTAAAACACTTACATCAGACTTCCAAGACAGTTTTTCTACTCCATCATTCTCCCATATGGCAATGTAGATACTTCTTAGACACGATGCAAGTAACCAGTTCCTCATAGAACCTGAAATCCTCCACCAAGGATCACCAATCCAAAGATGTTCTAACATCAGTTAGGGCATCTTCCATACATCATAGACACCACACACCATGGTTATTGATATGCTCCACCACTAGACTTACTATCATCATAGTAATCCACACTAAAGATCTTCACACAACACTGCGCCACCAGTCTGAACAAAGAGAACTTCAGAAACCCAGAGAGAAATAAACTCTCATCCACCAAAAGAAGGTATACTTCCATCCTCAACCCAGAACTTCAACCACAAGCTCCAAGAGAACTAGAACCTCCTTACGTTTTCAACTAACTACTCTCTGCACAAGAGTAATCAGTTTCAAGCATCCTGCTTGAATGCACATTATGAGACCAACCAAATTCCACTTTTGGATTGATATCACTCTTCTCCAGAATTCCCACAAGATACACTGATCCACCAATGAAATCAGATCTTCAAGTCACATGAACTATTTTCTCCATAGCAAGACATATTGGATCCACTAAGCCTCTTAGTCATGTAACATCTTCCCATCCACAGCTCCCGCAAACTGCATGAGATAGACCTTTTTGAAGCATCCATAACTTCCATTCTCCTGTAGATCACCTTATCTTAAGCTGATGTGCCACATCACCAGCTGAGACTTCTGATGTTAAGCTAGATGTCAGAACATTCTGATACGACATCCAACTGTTGAATTCAGCTCCTCCTTCTGCCACTTAGAAGAACCTCACCCCTTTGCAGAACAAGAGTTCCATGCTCTCATAGACTTGATTCAACAACCAAGTTTGAGTAGACAACCTCCATCCTGCTTTGAAACTCCAAAGACTTCACACCTGCCATGTCTGAATCTTTAGAAAATACGTAGTCCAAGACTACACCATAGCCATACCAAAGAATGCAACTTTCTTTAGTAGAGCAGACTGTAGAAAGTCAGAGATAGATGCCACTTAACTTTGACTTCCAAGAAGAGCAAGATCCATGCTCCAAAGCACCTAGATCAGAAATAAACTGATCCAAGCTGTAACCATCAAGATTATGATGTCTTTTTATTCATCTTAACAACATCAAAGTCCAGACAAGTTTCTTGATAGGAAACTCTCCAGAGAACACATGCTTCTGTCACACCCGACTGAAGCTACTTCTTAGGTCACCACCTAAGACTGAAACAGATGCAAAAGCGTATGCAGTACCCCTCCCATGATTCTGCACAAACTCTGATGATGAGATGTTCGAACATCTTGTTGAACATCAGCAATCTTGACTTTCAAGGATAATCAATTAAATACTTGTGGATTCCACAAATAATAATTGATCTAAAATCCTTGTCCAATAACCCTTCTTCACTTTTGCAAGTATCTTTTTTTGACAAACAGTGTTGAGATACCAAGGTTGCCACCCTTGACTCAAGTAACTAAGATTCTCTCTGAACGAATCTTATTTACCTCAACAATTCTTCAATCAGATTAGATCCACTCTTAGGGTCAAGAGAGATGAATCCTTCCTTGCTGTTTTGGATGGTGAAAATAAATCACCTCCACTTTCTTCAGATTGTGTTTCAAAGAAACACCTTCTAGTGAGAAGAGTAACTAGAAGACTCCAGATACACGACATAGATGCCTTTATGAGTGGACTTGATAGAATTCTCAAGTATCTTTGACAACCTAGCCGATCAATAGTTTATCAAACTCCTAGAGCAAGAACCTGATAAACTTAAACTCCACTTCTCTCCTCTTCAACTGACTACAACTGCACCAAGAAACCAAGCTTCCAAGTACCATGTCACCATACCAGATATCTAACCACAACTCCCTTCACTCCATCGCTCCCGAATTTGGAATAAAAGAATGCAGATATCTTTAAATATAGAGGCCGACGATTGAGACCTTACACCAACTGTCTTCAGTAACAACTCCAGAATCCCATAATTCTAGAGCTCTTCCATCAGAAACACATGTAGCGGAACCACCAAGGACCAGATCCTGCTTGCCCTAATAAGATGTCACAACATCTTATAAGACACACCAACAAAAGAACTAGCCACTTCTCCTGTAGTTGTTGTAGAATCTCCTCAGTAACATGAACAACCTCTGGGTTGCTCCCTTTGATCCAGAACATCAATCTCATCCATTAATACCCTTGAGCATGTCTGAGTTGATTGATCTGATCTTCAAAACTCCTCCTTGTTTAAACGCCAAAAAGTATCTCCCAAAGACCTCATCCAGAACCAGACAGGATGCCTGCTCTGATACCAATTGAAATTCTGGCCTATGCAAACAACAGGTGTCCTAACACAAGTCAAGACATTGTGCTACATAATCATTTAAACTCAGAGGCGCAACAACAGACTGATACCTTGAATATTAGAACTGCACAATCACAGATGTCACAACATCTGATCCAACATGTTTATCATGAACCCTAACAGAAAACATAAATCTGCAGAATGGTAAAGAATATAATAATTGTTAACCCAGTCCAGTGCAACTCACCTACATCTAGGGGATACCAATCCAGGTAGAAGACTTCACTATCTGTAGAATTGTTACAAAGCTAAACTCCCGTGTTTACAACTTCATCCCTAACATCTACCCAATGAACATCTTTACCAAGGCTAAACTCAAACGTTTACAACCCTGATATGAGATACCCCACTCACTTCCCTTAATCACCAACTGTGATTTCTACATCATCCCTGTCAATACAGAAACCTGTCAAGCTTTCTTGACAAACAAGCTAACTCGGATTTACTTAAAAGCTTCATCCAAGAACAATACACAATCCAGTACCTCAAGGCTTATGGATCTGTGTGACACCTATATCTACCAGAGTGCATCAAACGATACAAAGGGATACTTACAACCTAGAGAGCCAACGACTCTCATAACCCTAAACGCTTGTTTCTTACGCAAGAAAACAAGGTTACAAAAGGCGTACAAATGGCATATAAAAACCTAGGTCTAAGTCTTCTAATTATAGCATCTTCTTCAGTCTTGAGCTTCAATCTTCTGTCCTTGATCCATGCTCTGAATGCTTCCTTAATTCTTGGACCAGACAAAATAGTCTGCGGTATCAGTTTAAGATGTCAGGACATTCGTTAGGACATCATGTCTTCTACATGTTGGAACACTTCATTTAGCGCCTTGTTTTACCAAAAATTTGCTCAAATCTGCAGAGCCTTCATATATATATATATATATATATATATACACACACACAAGAAATTCATTTCCCCATAGAGGATTAATTCCCGGTGAAACCTTTCTTGAACTTTTATTTGGCTTGGACCCACAGGCTTCCTATAAGCATCCCCAGCCTCCTCTTGGGCTTAGTAAAGGGACCAACATGCTTCTTAGAAGTTCCCCAGCTTCCTCTTGGGTTTAGTACAAGGACCCAAAGGCTTTCTAAAAGCATAGGATAGAAACTGGTTATCTCTACTAGTTCAATCCCTAGGAGAGTCAAAATTCCAAAACATCATACCATTCTAGGGTTGATCTTCATCCCTTAAACCAATAGCCTCCTCTTGGGCATCATGCAAAGACACATCTCTACAGCAGAGCCTACCCCTTCTTGAGAGACTTAGACAGTGTCAGCCTCCTCTTGGGCTTCATTTAAGTAAACTTGGAAAGTCTCACTTATCATAGTCTCCTTTTGGACCACACACAGAGACCCTCGAGTTTCCTAAAAGCATAGGAAAAACCCTGATCACTCTACCAATACACCAGTCTCCAGAAGAGTTAAAACCTCCAAGGGTTTCAAACTCATCTTAAACTCCTCTGCCCTTCAACAAGGCTTAACTTTCACTTTGAAACATCCCAGCCAGGGTCAATTGAAAATCACCAAATCCTCAATGAAATTAGAGCCTCATGGAGTCTGTTATTTCAACTCCTCCCTGATTCCCAGCAAGAGTAAATCCCCTTGGACCCCCAATACAATTTGGACCTGCTCCTGGATTTCTATAAATCCTCAGTAAGAGATAGCCTCCCCTTAGGCTTCATATAAGAAATTTCCCCAGTCAGCCTCTATCTTGGGGTTTGTACAAGACAGATAAAACCCTCCCCAATGGATTCAGTTTCCTTTAGCTTCAACCTTGGGCTTTGATCAAGGCACACAAAAATCAACTTCCCCTCAGATGAGACCATGAGTCCTCTCTGTAGGAAGATACCTCTTCTATACATCACATTTAAAAACAATAAAAAATCTCTTTCCAGATAATTGCTGTAAGTGGCACACTTGTTGATTCAAAATCCAAGCTGGAGTCCCTCATTTATCCTGGATAAAACTTATCTTTCATCTAACAGCTGTAAGTGGCAAGCCTCTGGATTCTATACATCCAAGCCAATGTCCCTCTCTTAGCATGAAAGATTCATAAAGGAAAAACTAGTATTGCTTTACACTGAGTTAAATCTTCTTCCTTTATGACATCTCTCTTATAAAGGAAATTGTGGCATTGCTGGATTTCACAGATCCCAGTTAAAATAATTTCCCCTTATAATAAATTACCAAACATTTGTGATGAATAGGTGAGATATCTCCCTTTAGAGATGATAAATTCTCTCTCAGTCACCCTTTTAGCTTCAATCTTGGGCTTCAAACAAGACACAAATACTCTGCTAGCTTCAATCTTGGGCTTTGAACAAGATACTACATATCTTTCCTCCCAAAGAAATAGGAGGAAGTACGATTGCTCTGATTTTCCAAATCTCTTTACGGGAATACATAGGCATAAGATTGTGAAATCTTAGTGAGCACACAAATCAAAATTTATGTCCAGTGCCTTCCCAAAAACAACAGAAACCCGAAAATAACAAAAATAGTCTCTCAATTCTCCCAAAGGAGAAACTTTCCCAATCCACAGCAGATAAACACGAGAAAGCATTTTAAGTTAACCGAAATACATGCAAAAGAAGGTTCCTATGGATTACCATAGATACAATGGGTGTTAATAGCTTCCCTTTGTATAACCAGACCCCGATCCTCGATCTCTTAGAATTTGTTAAAGAAAACATTTATGTGCAGGGTTAGTTTAAGATATCTTCCCCTTCCTTAACCAGCCTCATAGGATAAATACAGAAATCAGAAAGTAGCACCCCAAACCAATTTTGTGGTAAGGTGGTCGTGTCACCAGGAAAAAACTGCACGCTACATAAAAATGGTGACTCTGCTGGGGATTTTAGGATTAGAGTTCCTAAGAGGTCTAGGCCTTTCTTTGCATTTATTTTTCTGTTTATTTACTTACTTTCTCATTTTTTTACATATATATATTATCTGCTGTCATATTATTTTATACACATGTTTAAATTACTGTTATCTGGGAATGCGATTAATACGCATGTGGTGAGTCCGAGAGAACATTAAGATAAGTGGTGGCGTATTCGGGGAGGCTTATAGGGAGTGAATCCCGACCAAGCTGACTTGAGAGTCCACCGAATAAGTGGAGATGCCCGCGTGGAATTACCAATGTTGAACGAGCATGTCGTGAAAGCATTGGTTTTTCCCATTGGGTTACCCTTGAAGCTGAGGATTAGTAGACACTTAACCAATAAACCATTAGGTAGTGCATTGACTATCGGGAATAGTTGATACGCGATACTACACTCAAAGGAGATTCATCTTGGGATATTTCATCTCTCCCGAGTCAATCGGCTTGCTGTTAATATCCCATAGAGGGGTCAATGATTTTGGGTACCTCTGTTAGAACCCGTTCTACAGGTACAAAATTGACCTATTAGTACACACCTTTGGGGATGGGTAGATCCATGGCTCCATGCTCGTGACGATGAACCCCTAAACACATGTTTTCAAATGTTTTTGTTTGCTGCATTCATGCATACATGTATTCATTAAAAAACCTTTTTAAATAAGAAAAAACTGTTTTTCTAAAAGAAGTGAAACAATAATTGCAAATATCAGAGGTTGCGTTATGGATTTCGGAAGAAGAAAAACGCACAAGTACACATTCAAGGTTCCAAAACTAGAAGACCTAAGGAAATTGGAAAGAATGATTACTAATCCCGAGGCTTTCAGAACTAAGCACGGAGGACTGATGTCTCTTTTGAAGGTCAACATGGTTGAAGGGATCCTCTCTACACTGGTTCAGTTTTACGATCCGGTTTACCACTGCTTCACTTTTCCAGATTACCAGCTCACACCAACACTGGAAGAGTACTTCCACCTGATTGATTTACCTATCACTGATCAAAATCCATTTTCCAGATTGGAAGAAATTCCAAAAGATCAAGCCATTGCAAAAGCAATCTCTTTGGATGAGTCAGAAATCAGGACTCACATGACCACCAAAGGAGGAATCCAGGGTTTTTTTAGCTAAATTCCTGATGGAGAAAGCTTTATACTTTGCCAGTATGGGAAATATAACTGCTTTCGAGGATGTCTTTGTTCTGCTCATATATGGGTTATTCCTCTTTCCCAACATTGACAACTTCGTCGACACCAATGTTGTTAAGATATTCTTAATTGGGAACCCGTTCCCAACCTTGCTCACAGATGCTTATTATTTTGTACACTTAAGGAATTTGTACAGTGGAGGGATGATCACCTGCTATGTACCATTACTCTACAAATGATTTATTTCCCACTTTCCCAAGTCTACTGCTTTTTGGGATCACAAGAGTAGTCTGCGATGGGCGCAGAAGATTATGTCTCTTACCAACTCCGACATAGATTGGTATAATCGAATCTATGACGGAATAAAAATCATCGACAAATTTGGAAATTTCCCCCAATGTACCCCTCATTAGTACTAAAGGAGGGATCAACTATCATCCAATTTTAGCTCGCTGTCATCTTGGATACCCGATGAAGAATATCCCACATAATGTTCATCTAGAAGGTATTTTCTTCAAGGAAGGGGAAAATGACAGGGCACTAAACAAAGAAATAGTGCACGCTTGGCAACATATTCACAGGAAGGGAAGAGAGTGGGGAGGCCAAATTGCATCTCTGTAGAGCCTTATCTCCATTGGGTGTAAACTAGGGCCATCAAATTGAGGATGCCTTACCCTCGTCAAGAAGCTTTTCCCTTAAAGGAATCTGTCCTTTATTTCATGTCTGGTGCGGAAAAACTCCAGGTCGCTCTCAACAAAGTCCAACGTGAGTAGAACTTTTGGAAGAACAAGTACCAGATTCTTAATTTGGAATGTACCAAGATTCAGGAACTACTAAAGGAAAAGGATGCTCTGATTGAGATATTAGAGCAGCATGCTATAGAAAGTCGGGAGGAATGAAGAAATTTGCTTACTCCATTCACTTGGAAAAGGGTCGTCGGCCCGATAACGGCTGAAGGGGCCTGATAGAAGAAAAGAAAAGTTCATGAACCGACATCTGAGCTCTCCTCAGAGAAAACTCAAGATCCATAAGCCTAATTTTCCTTCTCGCACTTTGTAAAATACTGTACTTTTCCCTGTAAAATACTGCAATCTTTCGAGTCAATAAAAGGGTCTCCCCCCGCTGTGTGATATTTGCAATATAATTGTTAGAAGTTCTTTTGAAAACAAAAACTAAAAAAAAATATATCTTTTTAATTCTTTGCATATCATTCATCATTCTCACATAGCATATTTTTGTCTTTGAGTCTCACACATGTGTCGCACTCTAGAGTCAAACTGTCTCATTCATACAATACTCAGGCCAATCGACAAAAGAAAATTGACGATCTCGAGGAAGAGAACATAGAGCTGAGAGAAGAAATCAACGCTCTAAAGGGGAGTTTGGAGAAACTCCACAACACCATGCAATCCCTGGCAGCAGCCCAGGAACAACAACATCAAAGGACTGTGATCTCGGAGATTACGTCTACACCAGCATTTGAGACACCTGACAGTCATCCTCGGTACAACATACCTGAAGGATTTCCCTGGGGTATGCCTCTCAACTTTATACCTTAAGGATACATTCCACCGGTCACTGAAGACCCGAAAGTCGTAGCAGGAACCGCTAGACCTGAAGGTTACAGACTTCAGGTCAATGAAAATACAAGGGTTACAACAGAAACTTCTGAAGGTTACAAACTTCAGGTCACTAAAGCGCCAAGAGTTACCGATGTAATGACAATACCACAACTAGTGGTATACACTATCCCAGAAGAATAGATTCTGCAGGCTGCTTCTGGCGGAAACGAGGACGATATGAAAGGATGAATGAATTCCAGGAACAATTCTTGGAAATGCAGAAGGAACTGCATGCCATTCGCGGTCAGGACTTGTTTGGTAAAGACGCCGCTGACCTCTGTTTGGTCCCTAATGTAAAGATACCGCACAAATTCAAGGTTCCTGACTTTGAAAAATACAAAGGCAACTCTTTCCCTCAAAGTCATTTGGTGATGTATGCTCGAAAGATGTCTACCCAGACAGAAAATCAGCAACTACTAATCCATTACTTCCAAGACAGTTTAACTGGTGCCGCACTCAAATGGTACATGGGTTTAAACCTCACCAAGATCAGTACTTTTAGAGATCTCGGGGCAGCCTTCGTTCAGAAGTATAAATACAACTTGGACATGGCACCAGATAGGGACCAGCTCAGAGCAATGTCACAAAAGAATAAAGAAACCTTCAAAGGAATATGCTCAGAGATGGCGTGAAATCGACGCCCAGATCTGTCCTCCTCTCGAGGAAAAGGAAATGACAATGATCTTCTTAAAAACATTAAGCTCATTTTATTACGATCGAATGGTTGCTAGTGCACCTAGTGATTTCACTGAAATGGTGAACATGGGAGTACGCCTTGAGGAAGCAGTCCGAGAAGGACGATTGGTCAAAGATGCAGAGCCATCAAGCACTACTAAAACATACGGTAGTGCTTTCCAAAAGAAGAAAGAGCAAGATATTAGTAATATCTCTCTAGGAAAGCAAAGGCGAATGTATCAACCAGTAGTAGTAGTAACTTTTGCTATTAACCCAACGCCAGCTCAAGACATATCAACCTCAGGTTGCTCAGAGCCAACCAAATCAACAAAAGTATCAGCAAAGGCAGCAACAGCCTCTTCAGCAGGCTCGCCCGCAGTACAATAATAATAACCGTACTACACGGCCATCAGGGTTCGACCTTATACCAATGTTGTATGCAGAGTTATTTCCACTTCTACTGACCAAGGGGCACATTCAAACCGGGACTCCTCTTACAGTACAAGAAAATCCACCTTTTCTGTTCAAAGCAGATCAAACTTGCCCTTACCATCAAGGAGGATCCGGATATAACATTGAGAATTGTCACAACTTCAAGTCTGATGTACAGAAGCTCATCAGGAACGAGGTTTTATCTTTCAAAGATACTAATCCAAATGTTCAGACGAACCCATTACCACAACATGAGAAGACTACAGTGAATTTGATAAAAGGAGAACCTAGCGACAGTTTTCAAATTCACAATGTACGCTTACTGGGAGCCAACCTGGTAAAAATGCATTGCAGACAGAGCAGATACGGCCATGTGCCATCTCATAACTATCATCAGTGTGATATTTGTTCCAAAAACAATCAAGGATGTGCCATAGTACAAACATCTCTGCAAGAGCAAATGGATATGGGCTGGATTCAGGATCATAGGATTCGTGAAGTAAACATGGCCCATGCACATCCAAACATTATTCAGAACCGTGACATTCGTGCAATGAACGTCAATTTAGTGGCAATGCATTCAAGACAAAGTTAGTATTATAATTTGTCATGGCACGATTACAGCGCTTCCCCAATCTGCTCAAAAGACAATCAGGGATGCTCTTTTGTACAAGAGGCCCTCCAACGTCAAATGGATCTCGGATGGATCCAAGACTACCATGAAAGGAATGATCATCAAGTTAACATGCTTCAAATCTTTGACATCCGCTTAATGAATACCAGTCTAGTGCAATTTCATGCCAAACATGTCAGACTTGGTTTTCTGGCCTCGCATGATTATCAAGACTGCAAAGGATGCAATGAAAATGACCTAGGGTGTGCGCTTGTACAAAGGACTCTTCAGCATATATTAGACCACTGGTGGCTTCCGACCTACCAGGATGAAGACACGCAACAAGTTAGCAGAACTAATGGGAATCCTGATAGACACCAAAGTTGTGATATCCGTTTACTAGAAACAGATTTGGTAAGGATGCATTGCATACAAAGTGGGTATGGTCGGGTACCACCTCACAATTATGAACGCTGTGGAATATGCTTAGAAAATAACCAAGGATGCTATCTCATACGAGCAGCTCTCCAGCATCAGTTAGACCGAAAGGAAATTCAACCATGCTTGAATTCTGAATCAATCAACGTGATACAAGATTACCTCCCTGTTCAAAAAAAGAACCAAGGACTACTAGACAAAAGCATTGTCATAGTCTCCAATTATGGAATAACCAAGGACGTTTGCGCCATAATTCCTCTGCTCAATGAGTCAAAAGTCTCTGTTGACAATAGGAAAATCCAAATTTAGGACTGATCGAGGTTGCCTACGACAGTAAAAAGACCCAAAAAGCCTCTGTAGTCATCTACTTACCAGGTCCAATGCCGTACAAGTCAGAAAAGGCTATCCCATAAAAGTACGGTGCAACGACCATAGAAGATGGAAAAGAAATTCCATTACCCTCCATTGTGAACATTGCTGATATCAGTCGGGTCACCCGGAGCGGTCGAATCTTCAACAGAGGAGTTGGAGAGCCTACCAAAGAAAAGGAACCTCAAGTCGAAGTTCCAAACCAACAAGTTGGTCAGTCCAGTAATGCAGAACCTGTGAAGAACAATGATGAAATGTTGAAGCTCATTCAGAAAAGCGAGTACAACATTGTGGATCAATTATTGGAAACTTTGACTCGAATGTATGTACTATCTCTCCTGCTTAGTTCAGAAGCTCACAGGGAAGTTCTACTTAAAGTTTTGGAACAAGCCTTTGTAGAACTAAATGTAACAGTAGGTCAATTTGACAGCATTATCTCCAACATCACTTCCTGCAACAATTTAGGATTCAGAGATGAAGAACTGCCGGAGGAAGGCAAAAACCATAACATGGAACTCAACATCATAGTCAGTTTCCAGGATGATGCTTTAGCCAGCATACTGGTAGACACAGGTTCATCCTTGAACGTCATGGCAAGGTCAACTTTTGTACGACTATCTTTTCAAGTTACTCCCATGAGAGGCAATGAGATCATCGTCAAAGCCTTTGGCGGATCCAAGAAAATAGTTATCGGTGAAGTCGACCTTCCCATAACCATTGGTCCCCACACTTTCCAGGTCATGGTCATCCGAGCAGCATACAGCTGTTTATTAGAAAGACCTTGGATACACGAAGACGAGGCAGTCACTTCGACACTTCACCAGAAGCTGAAGTTTGTCAAGAACGACAAATTAGTCACGGTATGCGGAGAGAAAACTTTAATCGTGAGCAACTTATCATCATTCTCCTATGTAGAACCAGAGGAGATTGTTGGAACTCAATTTCAAGCACTCTCGGTGAGCAATGAGAATCACCAAGAAAAAGGAACATCGATTTCCTCATACAAAGACGCTCTCAAAGTAATGGGGAGCGGTGACATAAAAGGATGGGCACAGATTGTAATTCCTACTGATAACAAGACAAGAAAAGGTCTTGGTTTCTCTCCGACCTGTACCCAGACTACGAAGGAGGATGAAAGTTTTCATCCCATTCAGGATTTTTTCCACAGCGGAGGCTTCCTCCACCCAGTATCTCAAGGAGTCTACACTATTGATGGGAATAACTCTTCTAATACAGATGAGGAGTGGAAGTCCTATCTTAACGATGAAGGTTATATATCTCAGGGAGAGACGCACATGTCATTCTGCTCTCCAAAGATAAGTCCCAGATATATACCAAGATCAAACGTCAGAATGATCTACGGAGATTGTGATCCCGAAGGATGTCGTGCTCCACCCAACTCATTAGAGGAAGACACTCTGATGAAAGACAACCTTGACTATGATTATTATGATCCCCTGGATGGCTTGCCTATCTGGAAGCCATACACGGAAGACTCGGGGTAAAAGAGTCAGTCGGATAATGCCTATCAGCCGAGTAATTCTGAAAAGAATACACATGTTCCCACAGAATCATGGAATCCTTACTCAGAACATTCAGAAAATTTCCAAAACCACGTCGATGAATTTTCAAAGGTCGCAGGACAAGAATTCATTAACTACGCATTTCCTGAAGTAAATGTCATTGAGGAAGATTACTCATCCATTCCCACAGAAACCTTGGATACCTTGGGGTAGCCAAGCGGCAAGTACGACTTTCTAGTCAAGTACACAGCTTTTGAAAGCTTCCGCATCAAATATGAGGACATCCAGCCAACTGGATAGGGAAATCCTCTTAAGAGTGAAAACATAATGGAAGATGCGACAGAAGAATCCTCCTATGATAACTCTACATGGGAAGAAGATTCCAATGATCTTACTCCGCTAGAAATCAGTGTCATTTCTGAAGATAAACCAAGAAGGAAAGTACCAGACTTTGTGATCCACAGAGGAGTTCGTCGCCATTGGGTTGTGGTCGATGTCCCGAAAGTCGTTCATAAGTCGAAGTAATTTCCACATCTTTGTTTTGACCTTTCACTTTGCCCGGGTGAAATGGATGTTTTATAGGGCTTGCTTTTCTGTAAATGTCCCTCTTCGCTTCACCCAAAGCGACAAAGTTTTGTTTTATAGGGTTGTGTTTCAAGAATTGACAAATCATGAATAAATAATGTCATTCTGAATTCCCGCATTTTATTGCTATTTCACTTTTTGTTTTTCAGAAAATGGTAATCCTAAAAAACAACCCAAAAATAAAAACAAGCGTTTTTAGAAAATACACTGCACACAACTTTGCATTCTCTATGTCTTTTCTAAAAAAGGAATCATCACGTCCTGCAGATTACTTGTTTTAAACCCTGTTAAAACATACGATCTAATGCCTTCTCCCAACTTTGAATTCCCGGTATTTGAAGCTGAAGAAGAAGAGAACGAAGAAATTCCCGAAGAGATCTCCCGACTACTCAGGCAAGAGGAAAGGTCCATTGAACCTTATAAATAGCCGTTGGAAATGGTCAATTTATGTTCAGAAGAAGAAAGGAAAGAAGTTAAGATTGGAGCACTGCTCAGTCCAACTGTCAGAGAAGGTTTGATAAAACTTCTCAAAGAGTTTCCAGATGTGTTTGCTTGGTCCTACCAGGACATGCCAGGGTTGGATACCAGCATCGTGGAACATCACTTACCACTAAATATAGAATATCCTCCAGTACAACAAAGATTGAGAAGGACTTATCCAGGTATGGCCATCAAAATTAAGGAGGAAGTGCAGAAGCAAATCGACGCAGGTTTCCTTGCCACCTCATAATATCCTCAATGGGTAGCCAACATAGTGCTAGTTCCAAAGAAGGATGGAAAATTCAGAATGTGTGTACAGCAAAGCAAAATCCCCTAGCCACACATTGACATGTTGGTAGACAGCACAGCAAAATCCAAGGTCTTCTCCTTCATGAATGGATTCTCGGGCTATAATCAAATCAAAATGGCGCCAGAAGATATGGAGAAAACTTCATTCTTCACCCCATGGGGCACCTTTTGTTATAAAATAATGTCGCTCGATCTAAAAAAAGTAGGGGTAACTTATCAAAGGGCCATGACAACTCTGTTTCACGCCATGATGCACAAAAAGATTGAGGTGTACATCGATGACATGATTGCCAAATCTAAAACAGATGAAGAACATGTGGAACACCTATCAAAATTATTCGAGCGTCTGAGAAAATACAAACTCCGCTTGAATCCTAATAAGTGCACATTCAGTGTACACTCAGGAAAAATCTTAGGATTTATAGTCAGGCAAAAAGGAATTGAGGTTGATCCTGACAAAGTAAAGGCCATTCAAGAAATGCCTTCTCCAAAGACTGAAAAGCAGGTCAGAGGATTTTTGGGACGTCTGAATTACATCTCAAGATTCATATCCCTCATGACCGCGACATGTGCGCCGATCTTCAAGTTATTCAGAAAGAACCAAAGCTGTGTATGGACAGAAGATTGCCAAAAACCTTTCGACAGCATCAAAGAATATTTGTTGAATCCACCTATTTTGTCTCCATCAATGGAAGGAAGACCACTGATCATTTACTTAATAGTCTTGGAAGACTCCATGGGTTGTGTACTTGGCCAACTAAACGAGACAAAAAGAAAAGAGTCTGCCATTTACTACTTAAGCAAGAGGTTCACGGACTGTGAAACTCGATAAACTATGCTCGAGAAAACTTGTTGTACTCTGGCTTGGGCAGCCAAACATCTTCGCCCGTGCATGATTTGTCACACTACTTGGTTAATCTCTGAAATGGATTCGATTAAGTACGTCTTTGAAAAACCTGCTCTCACAAGAAGGATTTCCCGTTAGCAGATGTTATCCGAATACGACATCGAATACCATGCTCAAAAGGCCGTTAAAGGAAGTATTTTAGCCGATCATTTGGGTCATCAACCGATTGACGATCTGGAATCCGTCAAATTTAACTTTCCGGCAGAAGATGTCATGTACCTAAAAATTAAATATTACGATGAACCGCTACCAAGCGAAGGGCCAGAGCCAGGTTCCCAATGGGGACTAATATTCGACGGAGCCGTCAATTCTTATGGAAACAGAATTGGGGTAATCATCGTAACTCCTCAGGGTACTCATATTCCTTTCACTGCCAGATTGACATTCAAATATACAAATAATGAGGTCGAATACAAAGCTTGTATCATGGGTCTCGAAGAAGCTATTGACCTAAGGATAAAGAACTTGGATGTGTATAGAGACTCGGCCCTGGTTATCAATCAGATCAAAGGAGAGTGGAACACATATCAATCAGGATTGATTCCTTACAAAGACTACGCGAGAAGGTTGTTACCATTCTTCAACATAATTGAGTTTCATCATATCCCTCAGGAAGAAAATCACATGGCTGATGCATTAGCCACTCTATCCTCCATGATTAGTGTGAGTCAATGGAACGATGTTCCCAAGATCGACATAATGCGCCTTGATAGGTCCGCTTACTTCTTCACGATTGAAGCAGTCATAGATGACAAAACATGGTATCACGATATCAAATGCTTCCTTCAAAGATAGGAATACCCGGCTGGGGCATCAAGAAAAGATAGGAAGACTCTCAAAAGACTAGATGGCAACTTATTATTGAACAGTGATACACTCTACAAGAGAAACTTCGACATGGTTTTTCTCAGATGCATAGACAGACAAGAAGAAAACATGTTAATAAAAGAGATTCATGAAGGATCCTTTGGCACTCATGCCAATGGACACACAATGGCAAGAAAAATTATGAGAGCAGGATATTATTGGTTGATAATGGAATCCGATTGCTACAAGTACATGAGAAGGTGTTACAAGTGTCAGATATACGCCGACAAAATCCATGTACCTCCAACGCATCTCAAAGTTCTTTCTTCTCCATGGCCTTTTTCTATATGGGGAATCAACATGATTGGCATGATTGAACCCAAAGCTTCAAACTGACATCGGTTCATTCTGGTAGCCATTGATTACTTCACCAAGTGGTTCGAAGCAGTATCATATACCAATGTAATCAGGCAAGTGGTAGTCCAATTTATCAAGAACAATCTCATCTGCCATTATGGTGTTCCAAGCCAGATCATTACGGATAATGGATCGAACCTGAACAACAAGATGATGAAAGAGTTATGTGCTGAGTTCAAGATCAAACACCATAACTCATCTCCCTACCACCCTAAAATGAATGGAGTGGTAGAAGGGGCTAACAAGAACATTAAGAAAATCATTTAGAAGATGGTTGTAACCTACAAAGATTGGCATGAGATGCTACCCTTTGCTCTTCATGGTTATCGCACATCTATCTGCACTTCAACAGGGGAAAGCCCTTTCTCTCTAGTATATCGCATGGAAGCAGTGCTCCCCATAGAAGTAGAGATCCCATCAATGAGAGTATTGATGAAATCCAAGCTGACAGAAGCTGAATGGTGTCAAAGCCGTCCTGATGAGCTGAATCTAATCGAAGAAAAGAGAATGATGACTTTATGCCATGGTCAGTTATATCAACAAAGGATAAACAAAGCATTCGACAAAAAGGTTCAATCTCGTGTCTTTAGAGAAGGAGACCTCGTGATCAAGGCTTCTTACTGATTCCAAGGGCAAATGGACTCTGAATTATGATGGCCCTTATGTTGTTAAGAAAGCCTTCTCAGGCGGTGCCTAAGACTCGCAACCATGGATGGAGAAGAATTTACCTACCCCACAAATGTTGATGTAGTCAGAAATACTTCGCCTAAATAAATAAAAAGAACGTCTTGATGGATTGAAAACCCAAAAGGGCGGTCCAGTAAAAAATTAGAGACATAAACAATGACCATCCCGTTGGATTAAAAACCTGAAAAGGCAATCCAGGAAAAAATTAGGGATTTATGGCAAGTAACTACGTCCGATAAGATTGGCTCCTTAGTGATAATGTCATCTATCAGGAAAACTTCAGTCAAGGTCACCTTCGACAGAAGCTCAAAATGTCCAGAATTCAAAGTTGGTAGATGGATAGTGGTCGTTATGTTTCAATGTAGCCCCTTTCCCTTTAAATTACCATTTTCTAAACTTTATAATGTTCCATGGGATCATGCGTTTGGCTGATTACCATTCTAGCAATAAAAATTTGAGCCCTTGTGCTTTTGTTTGCAATTCTCATTCATTCTGCTTTGCAAAATGACATGTTTATTTGATTAACATTCTTTAAACAAAAAAAAAAGAATTTTACTTTTGTTTTCAAATTTACTTCTGCTTTTAAAATAAAGATGGCAATTTCTTTTTGATTAATGGGCACAAAAAGGAACATCGACGGCTTCTCCAAAAGTGGTCAAACTTCAAAATGCAGAATCAAAGTAGTCCTCTTGATCAGTACACCCTGATTAAAGGACAAACTACTTCAGACGGAATGTCCCATCTGACATTCCCGGTAGAGTTCTTACCTTTGAGAACCAAGAATAGGCTTTTCTCCCCAGTAGAACCTACCCTTGAAGAGCCAGCTCGAATTTCTATCCCTAGCAGGTTTGTATCTCCGAAAACCAGAATGAGCACAGGAATCTCTATTCCCAAACAAAAGTACTACCTTCAGAATCTTCAGTGATACCCCTATCTCCCAGAGTGGCCGAGTATCTAGTTGAACAATCACTAGTCTATATGTCGTGTGTGTTTTGTCAGCATAAATTTACATACATCATGTATAATTGATTCATATTCATACACATGTTGCATTAATATCACTATGGTCATATTCATCCCCAAGTGATAAGCGTCCTCTCTCTGATAGAGTTGTCACTCTTCCTTATCAGGAGAATGTACCATCTAAATAATCTCTCTCCAGTTTATTCCTGGATTGGAGTCTGTCCTCGACCACTTTGATAACTTGAACCTCTGAACGACCAGAAGCCGTTTGGTTGTACACATTTGGAACATCACTCTTCACCGTTGAAGATGATATTTTGCTTTCACGGATTAAGGAAAAATCCCAAGAGAAAGCTTCTCGACAAAAGACTCTTGGCAATACGGCAGTTTCTCTCCGAATTTTTTTGCTTTCAACAGAGTCATCAGCACCTCAAAATTGGATTACATACCATGGCATCTCTTAAAAAAGAAAAGGTATGGTGTAATTTCCCCAACAAATGGCATCTCCCACATAGAAGTTTGCACACCTCTACAATTCAGACCAATGGGTTTCCCCAGCAAGTCTGACATCAAATCGTTTTTCCATTAAATGGCATCTCCCCAGCGAGAAGTTTGGTGAAAACCATCATAAATAGCCTTCCTTGTCAAGAAAAGCACTTGACAAGAAGAAACTGAGGCCATTTCCGTGGCTGAAGACCAGGATCGAGGGGAAGTTTATCTAAAAAAAACTGAGACCAGTTCCGTGGCTGAAGATTAGGATCGAGGGGAAGTTTATTTCAAAAAAAACTGAGACCAGTTCCGTGGCTGAAGACCAGGATCGAGGGGAAGTTTATCTAAAAAAAAATGAGACTAGTTCTGTGGCTGAAGACTAGGATCGAGGGGAAGTTTATTTCAAAAGAAACTAAGACCAGTTCCATGGATGAAGACCAGGATTGAGGGGAAGTTTCACCCTTTTCTAAGTATCATTACTTAGTGAAAGAATCTGGATGAGAAAATAATTTATATTCACAACCACAATCAAAATTTTGGGTATTCCGATATTTAATCCTCTTTTACCTTGAATGTCTGAACGTCTTCGCCATTCATACCTTCAGGTCCAAGAAGATTAAATAAGGGCATCTTTCATACCCTAAATTTTGACCACAAGATTTCCCATCATTGTGCAAATCATCACCATAATATGGATGTACCTTCATACCTCATCAATCCTCTTAAATATTGTTGAGCATTCACTCCAATCAAGAATTAGGGTTTTAGACCCTCTCAGAGTACTCAGACAAAGGATCAATCAAGAATGGACATGATCCTCAACTTGTTAAGCCTCTCAAAAATCCATGAAGGATCAAGAGGTTCCCAACATCAAGAATCAAACATGAAAATGCAACATCTCAAATTGATCAAGCCTCAAGATCACCAGTGTCACCAAATTAGAGTTTTAGTCGACCAAGGCCTCCAGAGAGAAATTTTCATTTGGGCATGAGCTAATACTTCAAAACATGATCCAAGAAGCTCAAAGGGGCCTCATGGATCCAATCACAAGTTCAAAATAACCTCAGGGGATGCATTCATCAAAAATCAAGAATTAGGGTTTCTTGACCTAATTCACCCCTAAGTTGACTTTTGGAGCAAGGCATGAGCCAAAACCTCAAGGATTGTTTTGAAGACCTCCACTATCTTATATTGATCCTCTTACAAGTTCAAATTGACACAAATAACTTTGTTCATCAGCAATATAAATACGTAAAAACATCTGGACCACAAACTAGGGTTTTTGAGAAAAAGTCAACCATATCTTTGACTTTTGACCAAGACATGATCTCAAGCCTTGGGACATGATTCAAGAAACTCTAAAACACCTATGGAATCCATCCATTAGGTTTGAATTAGGTCAAGAACTTGATTTCATAAAAAATCACAAAGTTTGAAATTCATCTGACAAAAAGTCAACTGTGACAAAAAACCAAGTTTGACTTTTGGAATTTCTTGATGAAAGCTCCTGTGGTTTGACGAAATTTTGGTAAAACATGATTATGATAAAGATGAAGAAATCTGCTCAAGATTAAAGATGTCGACAAAGATATTCTAACATCTTACTAATACAGCAGGTTTAATTTCTTAACAAATCTGTCAAAAGATTTGGTGCAAATTTGCAGAGTGGATAAAGGATCAAAGATTGAAAGCCCAAAACAACAGAAGACTATATAAGGAGACTTAGACCTAGGGTTAAAGAGAACTGTACGTTTTGTATCACTTGTAACTTTGTAACCTAGTTCCTTTGTGTTGAATAAGGGGTTAGGGTTTGAGAGTTGTTGGCTCTCTTAGGAGTTGTAAGTCTCCACTCTGTATTATGGGATGCAGGGTGGAAGGCATAGGTACAGGGACACAACTAGAAACCTGTAGGTAATGGTTGTTGTATTGTTCTTGGATGAAGCTTTAAAGCAAGTCCAAGATAACTTGAAGGTCAAGAAACCGCGATAATTCTGAATTGGCAGAAGACAGAGATAACACAGGTTGTGATTAGGGTGTGAGTGGGGTATCTCATATCAAGGTTGTAAATCATGGAGTTTAGCCTTGGTAAAGATGTTCATGGGGTAGATGTTAGGGAAAAAGTTGTAAACGTGGGAGTTTAACTTTGTAACAGTCTACACAATAGTGAAATCTTCATCCTGGATTGGTATCCCCCAAGTGTAGGTGAATTGCAGCGAATTGGGTTAACAATTACTGCCTTATTTAATATTCTGCAGTTTACAGTTTTGTTAATGTTCTTGACTGACATGTTGGATCAGATGTTGTGACATTTGAGAGTGTGCAGTTCTGATATTCAAGGTATCAGTCTGCAGCTGCGCTTCCAAGTTTAAGAGATTTTGCAGCACAATATCTTGACATCTGCCAGGACATATGTTATCTGCATAGGCCAGAATTTCCATTGGTATCAGAGCAGGCATCCTGTCTGGTTCTGGATGAGATCTTTGGGAGATACTTTCTGGCGTTTAAACAAGGAGGAGTTTTGAAGATCAGATCAATCAACTCAGATATACTCAAGGGTATTAATGGATGAGATGGATGTTCTGGATCGAAGGGAGCAACCCGGAGGTTGTTCATGTTGCTGAGGAGATTCTACAACAACTATAGGAGAAGTGGCTAGTTCTCTTGTTGGTGTGTCTTATAAGATGTTGTGACATCTTATTAGGGCAAGCAGGATTTGTTTCTTGGCGGTTCCGCTGCATGTGTTTCTGATGGAAGAGCTCTAGAATTATGGGATTCTGGAGTTGTTACTGAAGACAGTTGGTGGAAGGGCTCAATCGTCGGCCTCTTTATAGTTGAAGATATTTGTGTTCTTTTATTCCAGAGTCGGGAGCGATGGAATAAAGAGAGTTGTGGTTAGAAATCTGGTATAGTTACTTGGTACTTAGAAGCTTAGGTTCTTAGTTCAATTTGAAGTCAGTTAAAGAGGAGAGGAGTTGAGTTAAAGTTTATTAGGTTCTTGCTCTAGGAGTTTGATGAATGTTTGGTCGGCTAGGTTGTTAAAGATACTTGAGAATTCTCTCAAGTCCACTCATAAAGACATTTATGTCGTGTATCTGGAGTCTTCTAGTTACTCTTCTGACTAGAAGGTGTTTCTTTGAAACACAATCTGAAGAAAGTGGAGGTGATTTATTTTCACCATCCAAAAACAAAAAGGAAGGATTCATCTCTCTTGACCCTAAGAGTGGATCCAATCTGAATAAAGAGTTGTTGAGGTAAATAAGACTTGTTCAGAGAAAGTCTTAGTTACTTGAGTCAAGGGTGGCAACCTTGGTATCTCAACATTGTCCTTTGAAGAAGATACTTGCAAAAAGGATTGAATACTTTATAAGTGTTCATGACATGATCTGGTGGAGCTCAGCTACAGCAGTGAAGAAGGGTTATTGTACAAGGATTTAAGATCAATTGCTATCCACAAGTATTTGATTGATTATCCTTGAAAGTCAAGATTGAGGATGTTCTGTCAGATGTTCTAACATCTTTTCATCAGAGGTTTGGAGAATCATGGGAGGGGTTCTGCATTTGCTCAAAAGTCACCTAGGTGTTGACCTGGGATTATTGGCTTAGCATCTGTTTCCTGGAAAGTATTGTGAATGACTTGTCCAGATGGTGATGCTATTGAAGATGGAGATGGAAGACTATGAAGACATCATAATCTTGATGGTTGCAGCTTGGGTCAGTTTATTTCTGATCTAAGTGCTTTGGAGCATAGTGTTTGCTCTGGTTGTGAAGGTCGAGGATAAGTGGCAGTTATCTCTGGCTTTCTATTGACGGCTCTACTAAGGGAAGTGGCATTCCTTGGTATTGCTATGGGGTAGTCTTGGACTACTTATTTTCTGAAGATTCAGATGTGGCAGGTTTGAAGTCTTTGGAGTTTCAAAGTAGAATGGAGGTTGTCTACTCAAAACTTGGTTGTTGAATCAAGTCTATGAGAGCATGGAAATCTGTTTCTGCAAAGGGAGGAGGTTATTCTAAGTGGCAGAAGGAACAGCTGAATTCAACAGTTGGATGTCATAATGTTTTGACATCTAGATTAACATCAGAAGTCTCAGCTGGTGATGTGGCACATCAGCTTAAGAACAGGTGATCTACAGGAGAATGGGAGTGATGGATTCTTCAAAAAGGTCTATCTCATGCAGTTTGCGGGAGCTGTGGATGAGAAGATGTTACATGACAAAGAGGCTTGGTGGATCCAAGATGTCTTGCTATAGGGCAAGTAGTTCGTGTGACTTGAAGATCTGGTTTCATTAGTAGATCAGGGTATCTTGTGGGAATTCTGAAGATGACTGAGGTCAATCAAAAGGTGGATTTGATTGGTTTCACAATGTGCGTTCAAGCAGGATGCTTGAAACCGATTTCTCTTTTGCAGAAAAGTAGTTAGTTGAAATTGTAAAGAGGTTCTGATTCTCTGGGAGCTTGTGGCAGAAGTTCTGGGTTGAGAATGGAAGCATACCTTCTTGGTGGTTGAGAGTTTATTTTTCTCTGGGTTTCTGAAGTCTTCTTTGTTCAAGCTGGTGGTGCAGTGTTGTGTGAAGATCTTCAGTATGGATTACTATGCTGATAGTAAGTCCAGTAGTGGAGCATATCAAGAACCATGGTGTGTGGTGTCTGTGATGTGTGGAAGATGTCCTAACTGATGTTAGAACATCTTTGGGTTAGTTATCCTTGGTGAAGGATTTCAGGTTCTGTGATGAACTGGTTACTTGCATCGTGTCCAAGAAGTATCTACATGATCATCCGGGAGAATGAGGGAGTAGAAGGGTCCCTTGGAAGGAGGATGTAAGTATTTGTGAAGACTGAAGTGGATCATGTGTTGATTGCATGGAAGTCTGTTTCCTGAATGCATTCAGAAGTGGAGATTTACCATAAATCAGAAATATTCCAGGTTATCATATGGGAGAATGATAGGAATGACTGTCTTGGATTGTGGTGTTTATCTTTATTGCTGGCTGGGAAAGAGGTCAGTGGAAAATCTTGCATACGACATTGGAGCCCTTGGAGCAAGTCATGCTAGTAGTGGATCATTTTAGCAGCTGTGAATTTCTGGAGCATGCATACGATAGCTGACATTGTTATAACAAACTAAGAGGCCTTGTGCGTCTCTTTGAGGAATGTGAAGCATTCTAATTCAATTGGTTTATGGCTCAAGCAGCTGGAGGTCTATACTTAGGAATTCAAGAGGAGTTCGTGTGGTGTGTAGATGGTTGCAGGATAAGGGGGATCAATGGGACTTTGATTTTAAGCCAAGAGTTTGTTATGGTTGGTATACACTTCCTCATGGGGAGCATGATAGTGATCATGTGTGAGTGATTATTGTTTCTTGTCAGAGGGAACAATAAGAGAGTTAATGGTTGCGTTCAGTAGGTGTGTTGAACAGAGGGTGCGCTCTTGAAGACATGGAGATGCGTCTTATGTTTTCCAGTCATTAGCTTGGGTGTTCAGTGGAGGAGGCCTCTTGATCTAAGATGAAGTTCCAGTTTGCATTTGTGCGTCAAGCAAACTGAGATGTCAGGATGGCTTGGCATTATTGTGGAAAATCCAGTTTGCATTTGTGCGTCAAGCAAACTGAGATGTCAAGGAGGATGGCTTGACATTATTGTGGAAAGTCCAGTTTGCATTTGTGCGTCAAGCAAACTGAGATGTCAAGGGGGTTGTCTTGACATTAGAGTATTATTGCAAGTTGTGGGAAACTTGGCAATGCATACTTGAATGGTTCTTATTGGATGCTTAAGAATCATTAACTGAGTCTGGGAGAATTTATTTTTCTCTTGCAGACTGGGATCATATATTTGTGAAGAAGTCTCTGTATGGTCGAATCAGAAGAAAAACCCTAGAAGAATAGACAGTGTCTGACATAATGTCAGTACATTGTTATAAAACATACTGCATGTAATAGGTTTGTTGGTCAGTGTTTCGTAAAAGAAGGAACAGTCAACAGTCTTGGCCAGTGGGCATTTAGTGGAGTGACTTTTCTTGGTTAATGGATCTTTGAATTGACCAGAGTTATTTTCTGCGGTTCGTTACTTCCTAAGGAACTTACTTGGCTATAAATAAGACCGTATCGATTTATCCTAGTCTCATTCTTCCTGTTTAGTGATCGATGGAATTCTTCAAACTCTGGGTATGTTGTATCTAGATTTGGGGTTGTCTTGGTCACTTTTGCCAAGTTTTGGCTAAAAAGGGGGAGAAGAAGAAAGTTTTTTTTTGTTGCTTTCTGAGTACATTCCTGCAGGTGCAGGTGCTCTGCAAGAATGCTGGATAAGATGCTAGATGCTCTGACATCTTAACTTGCCTCTTGTGTGGTTCATTTGTGTCTTGTGATCTGAGTTGAAAAACAGGTTGTGACTTGTGATTTGAGTTACATATTCTATGTACTCCATGTCATGACTATTTAAGCTCTTTCTAGAATTCAGGAAGAAGATATCAGAAGGGTAACTCTCAAGATGAAGGGACTCAAGGACCTTTGTAAACCTCGCTCATCCAGCACAGAAGGGAATGTTTTAGCCAAAATTTGTCAAAAGGGGGAGATTGAAAGCTCCTGTGGTTTGACGAAATTTTGGTAAAACATGATTATGATAAAGATGAAGAAATCTGCTCAAGATTAAAGATGTCGACAAAGATGTTCTAACATCTTACTAACACAGTAGGTTTAATTTCTTAACAAATCTGTCAAAAGATTTGGTGCAAACTTGCAGAGTGGATAAAGGATCAAAGATTGAAAGCCCAAAGCAACAGAAGACTGTATAAGGAGACTTAGACCTAGGGTTAAAGAGAACTGTACATTTTTTATCACTTGTAACTTTGTAACCTAGTTCCTTTGTGTTGAATAAGGGTTTAGGGTTTGAGAGTCGTTGGCTCTCTTAGGAGTTGTAAGTCTCCACTCTATATTATGGGATGCAAAGTGGAAGGCATAGGTATAGGGACACAACCAGAAACCTGTAGGTAATGGTTGTTGTATTGTTCTTAGATGAAGCTTTGAAGCAAGTCCAAGATAACTTGAAGGTCAAGAAACCACGACAATTCTGAATTGGCAGAAGACAGAGATAGCACAGGTTGTGATTAGGGTGTGAGTGGGGTATCTCATATCAAGGTTGTAAATCATGGAGTTTAGCCTTGGTAAAGATGTTCATGGGGGTAGATGTTAGGGATAAAGTTGTAAACGTGGGAGTTTAACTTTGTAACAGTCTACACAATAGTGAAATCTTCATCCTGGATTGGTATCCCCCAGATGTAGGTGAATTGCACCGAACTGGGTTAACAATTACTGTCTTATTTAACATTCTGCAGTTTACAGTTTTGTTAATGTTCTTGACTGACATGTTAGATCAGATATTGTGACATCTGAGAGTGTGTAGTTCTGATATTCAAGGTATCAGTCTGCAGCGGCGCTTCCAAGTTTAAGAGATTATGCAGCACAATGTCTTGACATCTGCTAGGACATCTGTTGTCTGCATAGGCCAGAATTTCACTTGAGAAATATGGCTTCTCTAAGTCAGAAACAATGTTAACTTATGGTTTGGATCATCATCCATCAAGAAAAATCAAGAAAAGTAAGGTTACTTGCAAAAGGGGCAATCTTAAAAAACTTGAAATTTCACTAAGTCATGAAAAAAAGTGATTTCTACCCAACTTTGCAAGACCATAACTTGTGATCCAAGTAACCTTTTTCTTCCATCCAAAGCTCAAATGAAAGCTATCATTACATACTTCAAGATTTTCGACTACAACATATTCCAAATCCTCATGGATTTTGAGTTATGGATTGATCAAAATCACAAAAAATGGAAAATGGACATTTTTTCAACACTTAGTGAAATTTTTAGACAGAATCTGTTTTGTATTTTCACCAACTTTGAGGCCATTTTTCATTATGATCCAAGATGATTCAAGACCAAAGTTAAATATCAAAGTTGAAGTATGATATAAGGGCTTTCTAAAAAGTATAAGAGCCTCCCATGATTCAACTTGAGCAAGAAGTTATAAGCCTTCAAAAATGGCATTTTTCACCCTACCTACACAATAGCATGAAAACATAACTTGTGCCACACGATTTTTTCACTCAAGTCTTGACATTTTTCCAACTTTGTCATCTTCCAAAAATACAAAACTTCTGATGACTCACTTGTTTCTTGATCAAGGAGTCAAGAATTCAACTTGGCATGTGCAAAACCATCATGACTTGAACTTTGGATTCAATTTTGGCAAGGTTACATCAATGCAATGCATTGAGGTGTCATGAACCAAGCCATAACAATCCAAACCAGTCAAGATTCAGTCCAAACTATGAGCATTCAAACCTGCATAAATTGAATGGAGTCAAGCTAAAGAGTTGACTTGGCACTTTGGAGCATCCAAGTCAATGGCTGCAAGCTACACACCATGATCAGCCCCCAATCACTATTGCTCCCAAAACAAACTTCCTCTGCTATAAATAGAGGTCATGTGTGACTGATCAAAACACACCAAAACATCTTCACTCATGTTTTCTCTTATTTCCTTCTCATGAACCAGATTTTGCTTCTTTAGCAAGTCAGGTTCGAATTTTCAAATAGAGAACAATTCCATCAAAACCAAGAGTGTAGACACACCATATACATCATATGTGAGCTATCCAAACACTTCCCACTCATCTGTAACCTCAGAATCACAAAGCTCCAAATCACACTCAAGCCAATTTGCAGTTGAGGTGCCACAAAGAGTTCCAAGTTGTTTTAATCCATTCCAAGTTTCCAAACATCTTCCATAAGGTCCATTGAAGCTGTCCAGGTCATCAAACAACATATGTAACACCTCCAACACACAATTCGATTTCTTCTTGCAAGAGGTAAGTCTGAACTCTCAAACTCTATTATCCATGCATCTTAAATATGTTTTCAAGTTACAAACATGTTTCTGCACTTATGTAGAGTGTTTCCCCTCAATCAATTAATTTGTAGCTATCGTGTATAGGATTTCATAGTGTTCTTGTAGAAATTAGGGTTCATGTGCTCATCACTTGATTTCTCACTACACACTTAATATAAATGCAATTAATTGGTACCATTGGAATCCTTGTTCAAAAACGAGTGAGATTGATGTTTACAAAAGTCAAAACCATTGAGTAATTAGAGAGAAAAGTGAGGCTTTGCAAATCATCCATGGCGCGGGAACGGGGAAGAAGAAGGTGACCGTTGGCGGCTTTTTCAAATTTATTTGAATTTTTGAAATTTTAAGTTATTTTCTTAAATAATTTCAAAAACTAATTTCTCTCTCAATTTTAATCATTTTTTATTGGTTCTTTTATTAAAATTTAAAAAAAATGTTAAAATATTTTATTCTACAAAAAATTCAAATTTATATTATTAATTTAATATAGTTTGAATTTTTGTAAAGAATTTCATTTTAATTGTTTTTAAACATTTTTAATGAAATTTTCATCTTGATTTTTCAAATTCAAATGATTTTCAAACTTTCATATAAACATAACATGATTTTTCAAAGCATTTTTAAAGTTCACAACTTGTTTTTAAATATGTTTGATATTTTATATCATTTTCTATTTAATTTTCATTTGGGCTTCTCCTTGAGCTGTAAGCCCCAACTCTTGTATAAAAATAAAATATTTGGGCCTCTTTGTAGAGTGTAAGACCCATCCCTTTGTGTAAATAATTTTTGGGGCCTCAGTCATTATATAAGTCCCTCTGTGGTTTTCAAAACCGCGACGCGATCGTCGCTTTTTCAAATAAATCATCTAGGCCTCTCCTTGAGTATAAGCTCCAATCTTTTGTATAAAAACATTATTTTTAACAATGAACAACTTCTATGGGTCTCTCCTTGAGTTGTAAGCCCCATACCTCTGTTTTCAAAATCATCTATTTGTTTTAACTGGTACTGAGAGAAGCATTATTCCCGGTGAAACTGCTATTAGACCACTTGGGCCTCTCTTTGAGTTATAAGCCCCAAACATTCTTTTCATTTCAAACAATTTGTTTTCAATTCAAAATTCAAAGTTTTCTCAAAACTTTCTTCAATTTCTTAAAACCCCAATCATATAGTTAAAGTCATACAATCAATCACCATACACTTGGGCCTCCTCTCAGAGTGTAAGTCCCAACATCTTTTTTTAATTTAATGCATATTTGTTTATATACCTATTGATTCATTTATCTGTATATATTTGTGCATATTTGTCTAGAATTTCCCCAGCAGTTAGGACTACACTTAGGTCAAACCAGAGGTTACTTTTAAATTAGTCAAAACTAGTTCCCTCATAGGAAATTCCCTATACAGTCTGCCTCCTCTTGGGCTTATTCAATATGGAACATAGAAAGACATTATTGCCGGCGAAGCTTTTCTCAAGACTCTCAAAACTTAGATATAGATATATATATATATATATATGTACAAGAAATTCATTTCCCCAGAAAGGATTAATTCCCGGTGAATTCTCTTTTAAATTTCTTCAAACTTTAGAACTGTTCAACAAAGAAAGGATTTTCTCGGTGAAACCTTTCTTGAAATTTCCTTTGGGTTGGACCCACAGGCTTCCTATAAGCATCCCCAGCCTTCTCTTGGGCTTAGTACAAGGACCAACAAGCTTCTTAGAAGTTCCCCTACCTCCTCTTGGGCTTAGTACAAGGACCCAATGGTTTCCTAAAAGCATATGATATAAATTAGTTATCTCTACTAGTTCAATCCCCAGGAGAATCAAAATTATAAAACATCATATCATTCTAGGGTTGATCTTCATCCCTTAAACCAAGAACCTCCTCTTGGGCATCATACAAAGACCCATCTCTACATCAGAGCCTACCACTTCTTGAGAGACTTGGATAGTCTCAGCCTCCTCTTGGGCTTCATTCAAGTAAACCTTGAAAGTCTCACTTATCATAGTCTCCTTTTGGACCACGCACAGAGACCCTCAAGTTTCCTAAAAGCATAGGAAGAACCCTGATCACTCTACCAATACACCAGTCTCCAGAAGAGTTAAAACCTCCAAGGGTTTCAAACTCATCTTAAACTCCCCTGCCCTCCAACAAGGCTTAACTTTCACTTTGAAACATCCTGGCCAGGGTCATTTGAAAATCACCAAATCCTCAATGAAATCAGAGCCTCATGGCGTCTGTTTTTTCAACTCTTCCTTGATTCCCAGCAAGAGTAAATCCCCTTGCCCCCCCAATACAATTTGGACCTACTCCTGGATTTTTATAAATCCTCAGCAAGAGATAGCCTCCTTTTAGGCTTCATATAAGAAATTTCCCCGGTCAGCCTCAATCTTGGGCTTTGTACAAGACAGATAAAACCCTCCCTAGTGGAGTTAGTTTCCTTTAGCTTCAACCTTGGGCTTTGATGAAGGAACACAAAAATCAACATCCCCTCATATGAGACCATGAGTCCTCTCTGTAGGAGGATACCTCTTCTATACAACACATATCAAAACAATAAAAAAACCTCTTTCCAGATAATTGTTGTAAGTGGCACACTTGTTGATTCAAAATCCAAGCTGAAGTTCCTCCTTTATCCTGGCTAAAACTTATCTTTCATCTAACAGCTGTAAGTGGCAAGCCTCTAGATTCTATACATCCAAGCCAATGTCCCTCTCTTAGCATGAAAGATTCATAAAGGAAAAAGTGGTATTGCTCTACACTGAGTTAAAGCTTCTTCCTTTATGACATCTCTCTTATAAAGGAAATTATGGAATTGCTGGATTTCACATATCCCAGTTAAAGTAATTCCCCTTTATAATCAATTACCAAACATTTGTGATGAATAGGTGAGATATCTCCCTTTAGAGATGACAAATTCTCTCTCAGTCACCCTTTTAGCTTCAATCTTGGGCTTCAAACAAGACACAAATACTCTGCTAGCTTCAATCTTGGGCTTTGAACAAGACACTACATATCTTTCCTCCCATAGAAATAGGAGGAACTATGATTGCTCTAATTTCCCAAATCTCTTTACGGGAATACGTAGGCATAAGATTGTGAAATCTTAGCGAGCACACAAATCAAACTTTAGGTCCAGTACCTTCCCAAAAACAACAGAAAACCAGGAAATAACCAAAACAATCTCTCAATTCTCCTAAAGGAGAAAATTTCCCAATCCACAACAGATAAACACGAGAAAGCATTTTAAGTTAACAGAAATACATGCAAAAGAATGTTCCTATGGATTACCATAGATACACTAGGTGTTAACAGCTTCCCTTTGTATAACCAGGCCCCGATCCCCGATCTCTTAGCATTTGTTAAAGAAAAAATTTATGTGCAGGGTTAGTTTAAGATATATCCCCCTTCCTTAACCAGCTTCATAGGATAAATACATAAATCAGAAAGTAGCACCCCAAACCAATTCCGCGGTAAGGCGGTCGCGTCACCAGAAAAAACTGCACGCTACAGTACCTCACATCGCCGATCCATTTTTGCTGCAGATGAAAATCAAGAGTACACATGAGTTTTAGAGTTATGCGCTCATAACTTGGCGCTTCAAAATACATAAATTCTAACAGCCCGACAGTGTGAAACATCCTATCAATTTCATATTTCAAACCTAAATTATTCAAAGTTTGCTCAAACATATTGTTAGGTCTTTGATTGGCTACACTTTGGCTAAAACAAGTTTACAGCAAGATGTTAGGTAAGATGTCCTGACATGGCTGATCAGACATCAGTACAGATGTGGTTATAATACTTGGCAAGATGTCGAGTAAGATGTTAAAGCATCATCAACTGTCATGACATCTTGACCTATTATAGCAGGTACTGCTGTTATGTGTTTCAGACAGATGTCATGACATTTTTGTCTGGTACAGCAGGTGTTGCTGTTTTGCTGTCATGTGATGGTTAACCAAGATGTCGAAGGAGATGTCACGACATCTTTGTCTCATACAACAGGTGCTGCTATTGTATATCTCTTGACGGATTTGATTTGATTTGATGAGATCTTTTTGGATATACCTCATCATTATACGCGGGCCAAGGAGATTTATTAGGAACAAAATGCAGATTTGATTAGATTTCATAAAAAGGATCTTGGAGACTTTTTAGGAAACTATTTGGAGATTTGTTCCTATTTTTGTGGAGAAGATCTTGCAGCTGAATTAAAATGTGAAGATTGGATCTGATTGAAGAGTCCAAGCCCATACTGCAAGAGTCTATAAATAAGGACTTGCTAGACCTAAAATAGAGAGTACACATAACAACAAGTCGTCGATACAACAATTGTAACCTAGTTTCTTTTGTAAAATAAGGGTTTAGGTTTTGAGAGTCGTTGGCTCTTAGGGTTGTAGTTCCCCTCTGTAGTATGGGATGCAGAGATGACGACATTGGTGCAGGTACACAACCATAAGCCTTTAGGTAATTGTTGTTGTATTGTTCTTGGACGAAGCTTTGAAGCAAGTCCAAGATAACTTCTTGGTCAAGAAAACTGTGACAGGTTCTGTGATGGCTGAAGACAGAGATATCGTAGGTTGTGATGGAGGATGTGAGTAGGTCTTTCATACCAGAGTCGTAAACGACTAGAGTTTAGTTTTGGTAAAGATTTCCATTGGGGTAGTAATTAGGAGATAAAGTTGTAAATGGGGGAGTTTAGCTTTATGATAATACTACAATATAGTTGAGTCTTCATCCTGGATTGGTATCCCCCAGAGTAGGTGAATTGCACCGAACTGGGTCAACATATCTTGTGTTAATTTTACATTCTGCACTTTACAATTTTGTTGTATGTGTTCTTGACTAAGGTGTCACAACAGGATGTCTCGACATCTTTTGTGACTGTGCTGCTGCACTTCATAACAGCAGCTGTGTATTCAGCCTTGTTTATTATAGATGCAGTAATCAATGTCTTAACATTGAGATGGGATATTAGAGTATCTGCATAACCAGAATTTCAATTGGTTACAGTTTGGAGTCAGTTGAATAGGAGAGGAGTTGAGTTAAAGTTTATCAGGTTCTTGCTCTAGGAGTTTGATAAATGTTCGGTCGGCTAGGTTGTCAAAGATACTTGAGAATTCTCTCAAGTCCACTCATAAAGACATCTATGTCGTGTATCTGGATTCTTCTATTTACTCTTCTGACTAGAAGGTGTTTCTTTGAAACACGATCTAAAGAAAGTGGAGGTGATTTATTTTCACCATCCAAAACAGCAAGGAAGGATTCATCTCTCTTGACCCTAAGATTGAATCCAATCTGATTGAAGAACTGTTGAGGTAAATAAGACTTCTTTAGAGAAAGTCTTAGTTACTTGAGTCAAGAGTGGCAGCCTTGGTATCTCAACATTGTCATTGAAGAAGATACTTGCAAAAAGATTGAATGCTTTATAGGTATTCATGACATGATCTGGTGGAGCTCAGCTACAGCAGTGAAGAAAGGTTAGTGTACAAGGATTTAAGATCAATTGCTATTTGTGGAATCCACAAGTATTTAATTGATTATCCTTGAAAGTCAAGATTGAGGATGTTCTGTCAGATGTTCTGACATCTTTTCATCAGAGACTTGGAGAATCATGGGAGGGGTTCTACATTCGCTCATAAGTCTCCTAGTTGTTGACCTGGGATTATTGGCTTAGCATCTTTTCCTGGAAAGTTTTGTGAATAAATTGTCCAGACGGTGATGCTGTTGAAGATGGAGATGAAGACTATGAAGACATCATAATCTTGATGACTACTTGGATTGGTTTATTTCTGATCCAGGTACCTTGGGGCATTCATGAATGCTCATCATGGAGTTTAGATAGGGGCAATATCAGCAACTTCGTGAAGACGACTCTACTCAAAGGAAGGTGGCATTCCTTGGTAAAGCTATGAGGTATAGTCCCTGACTATTCCTTCTGAAGATTCAGACAGTGGCAGGTTTGAAGTCTTTGGAGAAGCACTCGCAGTTATTCATCAAGGTGTGAGCTTATTTGTAATAACTGCAAATTAACAGAATGGAGGTTGTCTACTCAAACTTGGTTAGTGAATCAAGTCTATGAGAGCATGAAACTCTTGTTCTATTAAAGGAGGAAGTTCATTCAAGTGGCAGAAGAAGGAGTTGAATTCAACAGCTAGATGTCGTATCAGAATGTTCTGACATCTAGTTCAACATCAGAATCTCAGTTGGTGAAGTGGCACATCAACTTAAGATAGGGTGATCTACAGGAATGAACAATAGGATGCTTAAAAAAAAAATCTTTCTTATGGCAGTTTGCGGGAGCTGCAGAAAGGAGAAGATGTTACATGTCCATGGCTTAGGGAGTCTAAGTGTGTTTCCTATTGAGCAAATGGAACGTGTAACTTGAAGATCAAGTTTCATTGGTAGATCAGGATATCCTTGTGAGGAGTTCTGATAAAAGAGTGAAATAATCAAACTATGGCAATTGATTGGGTTCACATAAGGATTCATGGAGGAGGTGATCAAACTGTGGCATTTGGATGATCTCAGAAGTGGATTCGAAGAATCAAGATAATCAGAGTGTGGCAGCTGGTTAGACTTGAGGATTGTCTTGGAACAAGTTACTCTTGGGCAGAAGGGTGATGAGTTGAAGACTAAAGGAGATTATTCTTCTTGAAGGTGGATGAGAGTTTATTTCTCTCTTTCTGGATTTTTTATTGATCAGGCTTGTGGAGCAGGGATCTTTGAAGATATTCAGTATTTTGGATTACTATGCTATAGTAAGTCCAGTGGTGGAGCATATCAAGAACCATGGGGTGTGGTGTCTGTGATGTGTGAAGAATGTCCTAACATGTGTTAGAACATTTTCGGGGTTAGGATTTTGAGTTCACATCTTATCTAAGAGGTATTTATCTTATCATACGGGAGAATGATGGGTAAAGGATTGTCTTGGAAGCCTGATGTGAAAGAGACATGCTAGAAGTGGATCAGTTTGGTGCTTGTGGAGCAAATGGGCTAAAAATTTCTGGAGCATGTGTTTGATGTCCTTCAAGTGTGAAGAACATATGGGTGAGCTAGCAAACTAAGGGGCCCTGTGCGTCTCTTTGAGGAATGTGAAGCATTCAGATTCAATTTGGTTGTATCTCAGGGAACAAGGAGATCTATACATGAGAATTCAGGAGGAATTTGTGTGGTGTATGGATAGGTTCTGGATGAGAGGGATCAATGGAGTTTTGGTCTCAATCCAAGAGTTTGCTAGTTATGGTACAAGGATACGTTCCTGGTACTCTCATTATATGATCATGAAGCTGTCATGGGATATCATGTAGTGGTTTTGGGGTGGTTCTTAATGAAGAAGCATCAGTTAAGAGAGATAGGGGGAGATCTTCTCTCTGATTTTGTACTGGTATGGTACATGGGTTGTTTGAAGGTCAAGCAGTAGGTGAATGTGTTCAGCAGGTGTGTTAAACAGAGGGTGCTCTCTTGAAGACATGAAGATGCATCTTATGTTTTCCATTTATTTTGGGTGTTCTTCTTGCAATGGAGCATTGGTTATCTATGACAGGGGGAGTACTGTAACCTGTCAGATTGTATAAGCTTCTGAGTTGGATGTGTTCTACTATTGACTTGCTTGTTTGCCCTTAAATGCATAATTGCTTGGTTTAGCATATTATGGCTAAAAAGGGGGAGAAGTAAGTAGTAGTAGTGTTCCTTGGTTGTTTCCTTGAGGGGGAGCTGGTTTAGTTATCCAAAGGTTGTTTTAGCCAAAATTTGCAAAAGGGGGGAGATTGTTAGGTCTTTGATTGGCTACATTTTGGCTAAAACAAGTTTACAGCAAGATGTTAGGTAAGATGTCCTGACATGGCTGATCAGACATCAGTACAGATGTGGTTATAATACTTGGCAGGATGTCGAGTAAGATGTTAAAGCATCATCAACTGTCATGACATCTTGATCTGTTACAACAGGTACTGCTGTTATGTGTTTCAGACAGATGTCGAAGTCAGATGTCATGACATCTTTGTCTGGTACAGGAGGTGTTGCTGTTTTGCTGTCATGTGATGGTTAATCAAGATGTCGAAGGAGATGTCATGATATCTTTGTCTCATACAGCAGGTGCTGCTATTGTATATCTCTTGACGGATTTAATTTGATTTGATGAGATCTTTTTGGATATACCTCATCATTAAATGCAAGCCAAGGAGATTTATTAGGAACAAAGTGCAGATTTGATTGGATTTCATAAAAAGGATCTTGGAGACTTTTTAGGAAACTATTTGGAGATTTGTTCCTATTTTTGTGGAGAAGATCTTGTAGCTGAATTAAAATGTGAAGATTGGATCTGATTGAAGAGTCCAAGCCCATAGTGCAAGAGTCTATAAATAAGGACTTGCTAAACCTAAAATAGAGAATACACACACCAACAAGCCGTCGATGCAACAACTGTAACCTAGTTCTCTTTTGTAAAATAAGCGTTTAGGTTTTGAGAGTCGTTGGCTCTTAGGGTTGTAGTTCCCCTCTGTAGTATGGGATGCAGAGAGGACGGCATAGGTGCAGGTACACAACCATAAGCCTATAGGTAATGGTTATTGTATTGTTCTTGGACGATGCTTTGAAGCAAGTCCAAGATAACCTCTTGGTCAAGAAAACCGTGATAGGTTCTGTGATGGCAGAAGACAGAGACAACGCAGGTTATGATGGAGGATATGAGTAGGTCTCTCATATCAGAGTTGTAAACGAATAGAGTTTAGCTTTGGTAAAGATTTCCATTGGGGTAGTGATTAGGAGATAAAGTTGTAAATGGGGGAGTTTAGCTTTATAATAATACTACGATATAGTGGAGTCTTCATCGTGGATTGGTATCCCCAAGAGTAGGTGAATTGCACCAAACTGGGTCAACATATCTTGTGTTAATTTTACATTCTGCACTTTACACTTTTGTTGTATATGTTCTTGACTGAGATGTCACAATAGGATGTCTCGACATCTTTTGTGACTGTGCTGCTGCACTTCATAACAGCAGCTGTGTATTCAACCTTGTTTATTATAGATGCAGTAATCAATGTTTTAACATTGAGATGGGACATTAGAGTATCTGCATAACCAGAATTTCACATATATCTGGTGGGCGTGATTTTTCTTTGAGCGAGAACTGAATATCTTAAGACTTGATCATCACTGTCAAAAATAATGCTGTGAGGATTTAGTGCTCAGGTGCTCCATTTCCGCGTTCTTGAAGATTCATCCACTTGCTTCCCTTTAGCATTCCTTCTTGGGGGCATTTGCGTCCTTGTGCAAAAATTGACGAATTTGAACTTGCGAGTTTGAGAAATCTGTACCCGGAATAGTGATCAGGGTGAAAAGTTATGAAGGTTTTATGAAAGGTGTTGGTGGTTTGGAGTGGGTATGAGTGTAAAGGTGAGCGCTTTGTTTTTTTCTATTAATTGAGTTTTGAGGTTTTTGAGAGAGATGAGGAGTGTAGAAGATGAAGATGTAAGAATAAAATAGGGAATGGTAAAAAAATATTTGATTTTATGGAAGTTAATGGAATATGATTAGGTTTAATGGGAGTTAATTGGGTAGTGAAGCGGTGGGTGGATAAGTGGGGTCCAAGTGAGAGAAAGTGGAGAATGACACAACACTTCAAAAATATTTGAAAAAATATGATTTTTTCTCGCTGGGCCTGCTACGGGTCGTAGTGTGGGCTATGGGTGACCGTAGCAGGTTGCTGCCTTGCTGAATAAAGTGGCGCTTTTGAGGGGGTTGGTGTTGGGCCTGCTAAGGGCCATAGCCTGTGCTAAGGTCGGCCGTAGTAGGTCTCTGCCTCAACAATGGATTTTTGATTTTTAAGGGTCATGGTATTGGCCTGCTACGGGTCGTAGCATGTGCTACGGGCGGCCATAATAGGTCTCTATCTAGGTTGAAAATTTTGTTCGTTTTAAGTGTCGGGGTGATGGTCAGTGTATTCCAGGTATGATTCTCTGTATCGAAGCATCTTCACTTTTTCCTTCCCCATGTAAGAACATGTGTCTAACCTAACTAAAAATAAACAAACAAAGAAAATTGCTTAGTAATAAACAGCGTGGGTTGCCTTCCACGTAGCGCTTCGTTTAACTTGCATGGCTCAAAGGTTTATCACACTATCCTCTGAGACGAGCATCCTCCACCAGGCCAATTTCTTGTCCTTGGTAATATGCTTTCAATCTCTGCCCATTGACTTTAAACGTGTCCCCATTAACCTGATTCTTCAATTCTATCGCACCATGAGGGAACACTTTGTTGACAACAAATGGTCCAGACCATCTAGACTTCAGCTTTCCAGGAAACAACTTCAACCTGGAATTAAATAAAAGAACCAATTGTCCTTCCCAAAATTCCTTCCTTGGAATCTTTCAAACATGCCATTTTTTGTCTGTTCTTTAGAGAGTTTGGCATTCTCGTACACTTGATTCCTAAATTTTTCTAACTCATGGAGTTGAAGGATTCGAGAATCTCCCGCTTTTGAGAGATCATAATTCAGGAATTTTGAAGCCCACAATGCTTTATGTTCCAACTCTAAGGGTAAGTGACAAGCTTTTCCATAAACTAACTGGTAAGGAGACATACCTATTGGTGTTTTGAATGTGGTTCTGTACGCCCACAGTGCATCATCCAACTTGGTTGCCCAGTCTTTTTGAGATGAATTCATAGTCTTTTCTAAGATTTGCTTGAGTTTTCGATTAGAAACCTCCACTTGTCCACTAGTCTGAGGATGGTAAGGAGTGGCAATTTTATGTTTCACATTGTACTTCTTGAGCAAATTTTCCATGAGGCGATTCAGAAAATGTGTTCCTTCATCACTTATCAATGCTCTCGGTACTCCAAACCTGGCAAAGATGTTAGCTCTCAGAAACTTAACCACCACTTTAGCATCATTTGTATGAAATTCCACAACTTCTACCCATTTAGATACATAATCCACTGCCACCAAAATGTAATTCTTTCCAAACAACGGTGGAAATAGACCCATAAAATATATGCCCCATACATCAAACAACTCTACCACCAACATGGCATTTTGAAGCATCTGATTTCTCTTTAAAATGTAACTTATTCTCTAACATCTGTCATATTCCTTAACTATGTATTGGGCATCTTTGAAAAGTGTGGGTCAGTATAACCCAGACTGGAGAACTTTTGTTGCTGTCCGATCCCCGCTAAAGTATCCACCATATTTTGGGTCATGGCATGCTTTTAGGACGTCCCTCTGTTCTTTCTCCGGAACAAATCTTCGAACTAGCCCGTCTATTCCTTTCTTGTACAATAATGGGTCATCCCACAAATAAAACCTGCAATCATGCAAAAACTTTTTCTTTTTGTTATAGTCAAAATCATCAGGGATTACACCACCTACCAAATAATTTGCATAGTCCGCGGACCATGTGTCATACCCTAATTTTTACCCCCAAGATGCCACCTCATTTGCATCATTGACATAACATTCATTGTTACATATATATACATGTCTTTATGCATCACTAACCCATCACAAGTACAAGATGTATGCGTTTACTTGCTTCACAGGTTAGGTGATCCCCCTAAAACTCAAGCAGAAAAAATTATTAAAGGGATAGTCATTTTATTCAAACATCTCAAGTCCCTTTATCATCTATGAAGATCAAGAGCTTTCATCTCATCAATAGTCAAGTGCAAGATGGCATCACAAGCTCAATCAAGCCTCAAGATCCTCAGGTCACCATAACTAGGGTTTTGACCTAATTCAGTCCCTAAGTTGACTTTTGAAGCAAGGCATGATCCCAAATCTCCAAATATGTTTCAAGGGCCTCAAATGCCTCATATTAATCCCATCATATGATTGGATTAACCCAAAGAACTTGATTCATAAGGAATGCAAGAATTCAAATTCATCTGGTCCACAAACTAGGGTTTTTTTAGGAAAAGTCAAATGTACCTTTGACTTTTGACCAAGACATGATCTCAAACCTTAGGACATGATTCAAGACACTCAAAAACACCTTTGGAGTCCATCCATGATGTTTAAATAGCCTAAAAGTTTGATTTCATAAAGGATCACAAAGTTCAAAATTCATCTGATACGAAAGTCAACTGTGGTCAAAATCAAGTTTGACTTTTTAAGTTTTTGGTCAAATATGGTCTCTTCAAGTCGAGAACAATTTTAATATGTGATTTGGATCATGTATGATAAAGAAAAATCAAGAAAAGTGAGGTTACTTGTAAAAAGGGCAACCATGAAAAACTTAAAATTTTTCTAAGTCATGAAAAACAATGGTTTTTGCCCTACTTTCCAAGGCCATAACTTCCAAACCAAGTAACCATTTTCTTTTATCCAAAGATCAAATTTAAGAGCTTATTACATACTACAACTTTGTCAATTAGGGTGGATTCCCAAAAAGTGCATAGATTTTAAGATATGAGGCCATGAAGTTAGGGTTTCAATACTTTTTGAACTTTGACACTTAGAAATTTTTTAGACATAATATGTCTTGTGTTGGAGCCAACTTTGAGGCTATTTTTCATTATGATCCACAATGATTCAAGACCAACTTCAAACATCAAAGTTGAAGTATGGTATGCCAGCTTTCCAAATTAATCAAGATCATCAAAATCCCTTACTTGTGCAAGAAGTTATGGATGTTGCAATGAGGCTTGATCAAGCTGAAATTCCAAGGCAGATTTGCTGCATAACTTTGAGGCACGATTTTAAAGGACTTGTTGTACACATTTCTGATCCAATTCATCACAAGATCAATACCAAAATCATCACAAAAACATGTGCTCTACAAGAATATAACAGAACTTTCAAAATTCTATCAAAAATGCATGTGAAACAAAGCTTGAAGTGATGTTTTGTCCTCTAGCATTGATTGAAATAGTGAATTGCTCAAAAAAACCTCCACAATAAGCCAAGAGTGATCAAAATACCAATGATTCATGTGCAATCTGATGGATCAAAATTCAAATGATCAAAATGTGAAGCCATGTGGAAATGATGGCTATGAACCTTGGCACTCAAGTAACTAACTTCACATCATTACCTATTGGATCATAGCATGCATTCTCATCCAATTTCCTCTCAAATATCTGAACATTTTCCCTATAAATAGAGGCTCTTATGCTTCATTCTAAGGACACCAAAAAATTGCAAGAGCTCGTTTTCTCTCCTTCCTCCTCGTTGCTAAAATTCAAAGTTCTCAAAGAGGAAAAAATTGGAATTCTCAAACCAGTCTGTTTCCACTCAATCCAAGCATCTAAACACTTCACATAAACATCGTAGATGTGATCTACAACCTCAAAACATTTTTGTAACACCAGAATCACCAAGTCACATGCCATTTTCTCCTCACACATCATAAGCTGCAGTTTGAGTCAAGCCAAGTAATTTAGAAGGTTTCCATCCATTCTAAGCATTGGAACACCATCCTTGAGGGTCAAGGAAGCTGTCTAGATCATCAAATCATATCTGTAACACCTCCAACAGAGAATTTGATTCTCATTTGCAAGGTAAGTTTCTTCAAAACTGAACTCTATGATTCATGCATCAAATTTGATCATTCAAGTTACAGACATGTTCATCATGATGTTGTGATCATTTTCCCTCAATTAATTGTCATGTATTATGATTGTCTGAGATTTCATATTAAATTATTCAGTTAGGATTCATACAGTTTTAAAATCAATTTCTTTTGATACACTAAATTTAAATGAAATTGAGTATTTCCATTCAATTCCTTGTTAAATTTCTAGCAACTTTCATGTTTACATCATGTCATTTTATTTAGTATTAAGGGAGTTCAGAAATTCAAATGTTGATGAAGCTCGTGGAAGAAGACGAGCATGGAGGGAGCCATTTTTCAAAATAAAAAGAATATTTAATATATTATTTATTGATTCTATATTAAAACTTGAATTGGCATTGCGCCCTAGTGGAAACCCTAGTATTTATGTGTGAGCGAGTCCAAGGTTTGGGGTTTGAATCCCCCTCACCCCACACCTTTTGGTTTTACTTTTTAAACCATTTTCAAAAGGATTTTTCATATATATTTATCACTTGCCATTCTCTATCAGTCACACGCAAGTGGCTCAGTTGATAATATTTTAACCTCACCACCCCAAGGGTGCTGGTTCAAGCCCTAGTGAGCCCATTTCCTATTTTTTATCACTTTTTCTTTCAATTTTTTTGACAACTTTACACAATTATTTTAATAAGAAAAAATAATTATTTTGAGCCAATTTTTTGCACACTTCTTAATTATCTTGTATATTTTGATAATCCATTTGAAAATTCCAAAAATAATATTTATTTTTGCCATTTTTCTTAAGTGGAAAACATTGACATTTTAAGGTGTTTTTCATGCCTTTTTCATAATTTCTTTCGATTTTTCCTTGATATAATTGTACATATATGTCCTTATGGTCATAGTACACTTTGTGTAAACCTTTTTCAAAACATTTAACTTAACTTTTTGGACTTATACTCCATCCATACCTTGTTTAGGTATTGTTTTCTTTTTGAAAATACATTGATTATTCTTTTGAAACCCTAGGATTTTATTTCAAATAATTTCTTTCTCCTCTTTTGAAAACCTCATTGATGCTTGACTTGCGTTTCCACTTGAGTTTGGATTCCCAAAAGCCTTTGATTCAACCATGGTTGAATGACTTGCTCAGGAACTTTCTTGTAAAAATTTCCATTAGCATTTTGATTACCCTCCTCCGTTATTCATCTAATCTTTGATTCATATTGAATATATATACTTGCTTGAACTTCTTTGTGTTTTCTTTCATAGATTAAATCTTTGCTCACTTATTCAAGTACTTCCTTCATAAACTCTTATCATGGTGAACATATCTCCTTGTATGATACACTTCCACTTGTTGATATATCATGTTAAAATCATTTCATATTCTTGTCATCCTTGATGACTAAACTTGTTTAAAAGCTCAAATAAACCTACCTTGTTAAGTTTCTCTTGACATTTTTTACACTTCGGGCTTAGGTCTGAACTACAATTGCTCTGACTTCCTCTTAAGGATATGTAGGCATAAGATTGCAAGATCTTAGCGAGCACAGTACCAAACCTTTTTTTAGCCTTTTCCTTTATGTTTATACACAAAAACATTAGGATACCTTTCAACTATAACTTAGTTAAAACATTAGGTTTCCCTTGTTGAAGTTCTAACTATCAACCTAGCCTTCTCTTAGGCTTTGTACAAGGAGAGTTCCATCAAGTTAGCCTCCTCTCGGGCTTTGTACAAGGAAGTTAGACTTCAGACTCAACTCTTCCACAAAGAGATGAAAATTCCCTTTTGGAGTCCTAAAGTCAACCATATCCCCTTTGTGGCTTCAAAACTTTAAACCTTCAAACTTCAAACTTCAAACCTTCAGACTTCAAGTCAAACCCTAGCCAAACTTTGGCTTCAAATTCAACACTCCCTTAGAGATGAGACATGAGTCATCTCTATGGAAGAGATGTCTATTCTATTTTCCACAACATAAACATTTCAAACTTTTTTCCATTTAAGTGATGTAAGTGGCACACTTGTTGATTCAATATCCAAGTTGGAATACTTCTCTTATTATGGTACAAAAATACTTTCTTTCATTTAAGTGATGTAAGTGGCATACTTATTGATTCTATATCCAAGTCAAGGTCGCTCTCTTACTATGTAAAGACTAAATTAAAGGAAGATGTGGCATTACTCTGGATTTTTACATCCAAGTTTAAAGCTTTTTCCCTTATTATTTTCTTTCTCAAAAATGTTTGTGGTAAATAGATGACATATCTCCCTTAAAATGACAATTTGTCTCTTCTCAAAAGCCAGCAAACCCAATTCCACTCATTAGTAAGTGGAACTACGAACACTTTGATTATTGAACTTCATTTTGAGAATACGTAGGCATAAGATTGCCAAATCTTAACGAGCACAATAATAAACAAAACCATTAGGTTCTTACACCTTTATCTTAGATTACATTGCATTACAAAAACACACAAAAAAATTTCCCACTCAAAACCAATCAACCAATTCCCAGAACACAGCAAGTAAAACAACAGTAACACAAATATAAGCAAGAGGTTCCTATAGGATACTATAGATATTTAGGGTGCTAGTACCTTCCCTTTGTATAACCAATCCCAATTCCTGATCTCTAAAGTGCATTTTTTTTACATTGCACACACTCACGGGTTTATTTATATTTTTTCCCCTTCCCTACCTTTGGGATAAATTAAAAGTTCACATGTAAAAGGGCGGAGTCTATTTCACGTGGCTACAAAAAAATGACGACTCACTGGGGAAATAGGGATTTCATCCCCCTAAAAGGATTAAGCCTATCTTGCATATATTTGTGATTTTTTGCTGTTGATATCACTTACATACTGTTTTATTTATCCTACTTGTTTGGGCTCTCTGGTTGATCTCTATGAGTGAGGCAAATCCTAACTCGGATTTGAGTGTACATAAATAAGATAGGACGTTGATATAGTCAAAAGTTACATGTTTGGATTAATCCTACGCATAAGTGACATATGATATAATCACACTCAGTGGAGGCCCCTTTGGAATTACTGATGTCAGGCGAGTAGTCGTAATGTCATTACTTTTTCCAACCTAGGAGCTGCGAAGCTGAGGACCTTTAGTATCCTCTTACCCCCACTTGGCTTTTTAGGATGTAGTGCAGTGATTATCCAAGTGTAGACCTGAGATAGTTGATACACAATACTAAACTCAGACGAGTTTCTCTTGAGAATATTATTGATTCCCGAGTAGTCGGTGTGTCGATAATATCCAAAAGATGGACCTATGACTCTGGAAACCATATTAGAACATGTTCTATAGGTACAATAAAACCCTAGTACATATTCTGTTGGTTTGGTTAGACTCATGACTCCATGCTCGTGATGTCGAACCATTGAACCCATGTTTGTTATATGTGTGCATCCATACATTCATACATTCATTCAAACATCATTTTCTAAACAAATTTTTTGCAAGGAACTTAAAATCTTTATGACAAATATCATAGGTTTTAAACATGGATTTTGGAAAAAGAAATACCAAGAAGTACAACTTCAAGGATCCTTATACAGCAGGATTGAGAAAGTTAGGTTGTATGATTTCTTGTCCAGATAATTTCACAAGAAGTTATGGAGGACTCTTAGGTGTCGTAAAGACCAATGTTGAAGAAGGAATTCTTGACACCCTTGTACAATTCTATGATCCTCTCTACTACTGTTTCACCTTTCCAGATTATCAACTTACACCCACTTTGGAGGAGTATTCATATTGGATTGGTTTGCCAGTACTAAACAAGGTTCCTTTCAATGGCTTGGAGGAAATTCCTAAGTACTCGGTTATTGCAAAGGCCCTTCATTTGGAAACTTCAGATATAAAAGACAACTTCACTTCCAAACGAGGAATCAAAGGTTTAACTTCCAAATTCCTAATAGAGAAAGAAATAGAGCAGGCTAAAGCTAATAGTATGAGTGCCTTTGAAGCTATCTTCGCACTGCTTATCTATGGTCTTATACTATTTCCAAATATCAACCACTATGTTGATCTTAATGCCATCCAGATATTTTTGAGTGGTAACCCAATACCTACATTACTTGGGGACGCTTACCATTCAATTCATCATAGGACTATGAAGGGTAGTGGAGCAATCATGTGTTGTGCACCTTTGTTGTACAGATGGTTCAAGTCACACTTGCCCAAGACTAAACTCTTTGTTGAAAATCCTGACAAACTCAGATGGTCTCAAAGACTTATGTCTCTCACTCATACTAATATGAATTGGTATGACCCAGATTATGACAAACGAGTTATCATTGACAGTTGTGGAGAATTTCCCAATGTATCTCTTCTTGGTATACATAAGGGAATTAACTACAACCCCGCTCTTGCAAGACGTCAGTTTGGTTACCCCATGAAAGACAGACCTAGCAGTCTTGTTGTGTCAGGTATCTTCTACCTTAATAAGGATGGAAATCCAGATTTGAGAAAAGTAGTTATAAAGGCTTGGCACACTATTCATAAAAAAGGCAAGGATAAGCTAGAAAATAAAGACTGTGTTGCTTTTAAACCCTACACTCAGTGGGTCAATGCAAGAGCTTGTTAGTTCAAGATGCCTTATCCTCTTGAGAAATCTTCACAACCTTTCATTGATTTATCTTCTACCATCCCTATTGAGAAAAGGGAAGAATATCAAGAGCTCTTAACCCGGATGAAGCTGGAAAGAGACACTTGGGAAGACAAATTCCATATTGCAAGGAATGAGAGAAGAGAATTGAAGAGGCAACTGAAAGAAAAGAATGACTTGATAGAAATCCTAGAGCAGCATGTTGTGGAGAGACAAGAAGAGCCAGAGAATTTATTTTTCTCTGGTCATATTCTTCCTACCTCAGGTGCTTGGAAAAAGACCGTCGATTAACTTATAATGGAAAACACACAACTGAAAAGGCAGAAGAAGAAACAACAACATGGGTCTGGATCTTCATCAACAAGATTTCTTTAGGACCCACATGCTTAACCTCTGTCATCATTGTAATAGATCTTTTTGAAGTTATATTTCCATTAGTGTAATCCTTTGAATACATTGAATAAAATAAGATCTTTTTCAGTTATCCTAAATGTTATCTTTTCTTATAATATTTACGACATAATTGTTCAAATTCCGTACAAAACAAAGTCATATGCATTTTGCACATCATACATCATTTAAACATTTTGCATTTACCAGAAACTTACACGTGTTCTTACTTTGAAGCCAAGCTGTCTCATTCACACAATACCTGGGCTAATCGTCAGAAAAAGATGGACGGACTTGAGAAAGAAAACAGTGAACTTAGAGATAAAGTTACTACTCTAAAGGACAATATAGAGAGGCTTAGTAACATGGTAGATTTATTCACTATTGCTCATAATCAACCATCAACTCCAATGCAGAAGACTGTCATCTCAAAAATCGTCTCTGCACCTGTCACATCTGTTGCCATGCCAAAGTACTCCATGCCTCTTGGCTTTCCTTGGGGAATGCCTTTCAATTTGTACCAGAGGGTTACAAACCTTCGGTCCCTGAAGCTTCAAAGATCTCAACAATCATGACAACCCCACCTCCCGTGATACACACTACTCCTTACATTGAAGTACGAATCTTTCATGCTCCTCCAAGTGAAACTATGGGAATAGATGACCGATGGGATAAATTCCAAGATAACTTCTCAAACCTGCAGAAACATATCAAGGCTCTCAAATTACAAGACCTATTTGGGAAAAACGCAGCTGACCTATGTCTGGTTCCAAATGTCAAGATACCACTTAAATTCAAAGTACCTGACTTTGAAAAATACAAGGGGAGTTCTTGCCCTCAAAGCCATTTGAATATATATGCGCGGAAAATGTCCACACAAATAGACAATCAACGGCTACTAATCCACTACTTTCAGGATAATCTAACCGGTGCCGCACTCAAATTGTACATGGGATTAGACAGTGCCAAGATCCAGACTTTCGGCGATCTCGGCGAAGCCTTTGTAAAATAATACAAGTACAACCTATATATGGCTCCTAACCGGGATCAACTCAGAGCTATGTCTCAAAAAGAAAAAGAAACTTTCAAGGAATACGCTCAGAGATGGCGAGAAATTTCTGCCCAGATCTGTCCTCCTATTGAAGAAAAAGAAATGACGAAGATATATTTGAAAACCCTGAATCCTTTCTATTATGATCGCAGGATCGCTAGTGCGCCTAATGACTTTACTGAAATGGTGAACATGGGAGTACATCTGAAAGAAGAAGTCCGAGAAGGGCGGTTAACCAAAGAGGAAGAATCAACTAAAAGACACGGAAGTAGGTTCCCAAAGAAAAAAGAACAGAATTTCAGCACCGTGTTGCAAAGCCAGACAAGACGAAGATATCAACCACAACAGATAGAGAATATATCTCCTGTTTACAATTCGGCGCCAGATCCGGCCCACCAGCCACAAAATTCTCAAAATCAAAATCAGAATAAGAATCAACATCAGCATCAACATCAGCAACAACAACCACAGTATTAGCAAAGGCAACAACAACCTTTACAACATGCTCGCCCGCAATAAAATAACAACAATAATCGTGTTCAAAGGTCACCTGGGTTTGACCCAATACCAATGTCATACGCAGATTTGTTCCCAGCGTTGTTGGCGAAAGGACATATTCAGACTAAATCTCCTTCAGTTCTCCTAAACGACCCTTCTTATTGGTTCAAAGCTGACGAATTTTGCCCCTATCATTAGGGAGCACCAGGACATGGCATCGAGAACTTCTTTAGCTTTAAAGCTGATGTTCAAAGACTTATCAAAAGCGGCATTCTATCTTTCAAAGACAGTAACCCAAATGTTCAAGCAAACCCGCTACCTCAACATGGAGGAGCTTCTGTCAACATGGTATATGGATGCCCGGGCACTTATAGGGTTTTTCTCGTCCGAGATTTGAGGAGGAACTTGGTGAAAGTGCATGAAGGACATAATAGATGGGGTCTCATAGATCCCCATGATTATGCCGCATGCAGAGTTTGTTCTGTAAACAATCAAGGATGTTATGTTGTACAAGCAGCCCTGCAGGAACAAATGGACCAAGGTTGGATTCGGGAATACAGAATGAGACCACACCAACCAATCAATATGGTACAAGGTTGTCCAGGAGAATATGCAGTTTACGATATCAAATATATCAGGGAACCGCTGGTCAAATTTCATAAATGTTTGTGTAAACTTGAATACTTTGGTTCCAATCATCACGATCATGTTGCTCGCAGCAAATGTTGCAGAAGTCGATGTGGTTTCCTTCTCATTCAAAATAAGATCCAAGGGTTGTTAGATCGAAGGACCATTACGGTCCTCCATGAAAAAGAACCTATTGATGGTGAAGCTGACGAGGATGTGTACACCATAATTCCTCAGTTTAATGAACCTAAACGAATGGAAATTCCTTTAGATAGTAGAAGAATTCCTGATGTCCACACCATTGAACCTATAGAAGTCCTCTATGATAGTCGGAAGACCATCATGACTCCTTTGGTCATTTATTTACCAGGTTCAATCCCCTACAAATCAAAAAAGGCCATACCCTACAAGTACGATGCTACCACGATTGAAGATGGGAAGGAAGTACCCTTACCATCCATTGTCAACATCCTTGACATAAGCCGAATTACCAGAAGCGGGTGGGTATTCAACAAAGAAGTTGAGGATATGGCTTCCAGAAAGGAGAAACAGATTGAGAATCCTTTGGAGCCAGTTGATCAGACAGGTGATACCAATCAAATGAAAGATAATGATAAAGTTTTGAAGCTGATCAAGAAAAGTGAATACAACATTGTTGACCAGTTGTTAAACACACTTTCAAAAATATCCATCTTATCCTTTCTAATGAGCTCTGAGGCTCACAGGGAAGCTCTGCAGAAGATCTTGGAGCAAGACTTCGTAAACCATGATGTAACGGTGGGTCAATTTGGCAATATTGTTGCTAACATTACCGCCTGCAATAACTTGAGTTTCTGTGATGAATATCTCCCAGAAAAGGGAAGCAATCACAATATGGCACTAAATATCTTAGTCAACTGCATGAAGGACGCTCTGTCAAGTGTGTTGGTAGACACTTGTTCATCACTAAATGTCATGCCAAAATCAACCCTTACGAAGTTAGCATTTTAAGGCACTCCTATGAGGGGTAGTGGAATTATTGTCAAAGCTTTTGATGGATCTAAGAAGACAGTTATTGATGAAGTTGATCTTTCTATAACCATTGGCCCCCATACGCTTCAAGTCACTTTCCAAGTAATGGACATCCAAGCGGCATACAGTTGTTTGTTAGGTAGTCCCTGGATCCATGAAGCCAGAGCAGTCACTTCAACGCTACATCAAAAGCTGAAGTTTGTAAAAAACACCAAATTAGTTACTGTGTGTGGTGAACGGGCTTTGGTTGTTAGCAATCTGTCATCATTCTCTTACTTAGAACCCAAAGAGGTTATTGGGACTTAGTTCCAGGCACTTTCTGTAAGTAGTAAGGATAGAAAATGGGCATCCATTTCATCTTATAAATATGTCGTCCGAGTAGTGAGGAGTGGTGTCACTGAGGGATGGGGACAGGTTGTGGTTCCTACCAAAATCTAGACCAAAAGAGGCCTCGTATGTTCTCCAGCGTATGCAAAAACTACAAAAAAATGAAGGCATTCCTCCCATTCAAAATACTTTTCACAGTGGAGGCTTTATTTATTCTATCCCTCAAGAGGTCGACGCAATTAACAGAGACGACTCTGAAGAAGAACCCTCAGATTCTGAAGAAGAATGGAAGTCCTACCTTAATGATTCTAGCTACATATCACAAGAAGAAACGCATACTCTGATATCTTCTCTACAAGAGAAAGATAAGGATATGCATCTGAGCCAATTGATGAAATGGACATAGAAGATTGCAACAATAAGAACTTTCCCACTTCCTTTTCTTTACCAGAAGAAGACACAGTTATGAAAGACATTGTTTGTCACTCCGAAGATGATTCATATATTTCTCCAGAGGTATGGGATCCCTACTTGGAAACTCTTGAGTATGACAGTCAACCAGAAGATGCCTACATACCGTTTTATACTCCTCAACCCATCGAGAGAGTAGTTGAAGATCACCTTTTTAACAAGTCTGCAAAGATTGCTGAAAGAGATTTCATTCATCATACCATGCCGGAAGTGAATGTCATAATGGAAGATGATTCTGAAGAGAATTTAACCACTTACATGGCACCTCCCACAATTTCGGAAAAACTGCCCAATCATCCCTGGGGCATGCCGCACAAGTTTATGCAAGTTATCACAATTCCCATTAATCCGCCAGCCGAAGAAAAGCGTGAGCAGGTGAAAAGAGTTCCCAAAAGCGGAACTGCATCATGCGATCTCAGTATATACTAGTGGGAACCTTATTCAGAAGACCCCAGGTACATGTCCTCAGAGGATGTGTATGTACCGTTCCATACCCCGCGGTCCATTGAAAAATCCACTGAGGACCACCTTTTTGATGTATCAGCAAGGATTAAAGACTCCATCAATTTAACTCCACCAGAAGTCAGTGCCATTATCGAAGACAGACCTGAAAGGCATTCACAAGACTTCGTGACACCTGGGAAAGTTCCTCAAAATTAGATAGCTGTTGATGTTCCAACTGTTGTCCACATCTCAAAGTATATATTTGTTTTGTTTTGTCCTCTCGCTCTGCCCAAAGCAAGAGATGTTTTTTAGGGCCACCTGCCTTAAGTATTAGGCTTTTGTTTAAAGAAATAATTGATTAATAATAAATATGTTATTTTCAACACCATGTTATTTGTTTGTTTGTTTTTTTTTACTTTTCTGTTTTTCGGAAAAACAGTAATAATAAAAGAAAAACACAAAACAAATATAATAAACAAATTCGATGTCTGTACATGTCATACCCCAAATTTTGACCCTAGATGTCATCCTCATTCTAGGAAGCATTAAACATTGCATTGCTAACCCTAACCTTTGTTAAAGATGTTTTTTGTTTGGTTTCATAAAAATTAGGGTTTTGGCTCAAGGAAATCAAGGGAATCTTCATATGATCAGTCAATGTTTTGGAATGATCATCAACCCACCAAGCTTACATACACTCAAGAGGCTTCTGCTTGCCAAGAATCAAGTGCAAGATGGTCTCATTACAAGTTTCATGGAGCTCAATTTCATCTGATCCCCAATTGGGGTTTCATCAAGAAAAAGTCAACTGTGTTTTGACTTTTGATCAAATCATGATGCCAAGTCTTGGGACATGATCCAAGACACTCATAAACATCCTTGGAGTCCATCCATGATGTTTGAAAGATTCAAGGATCCAAAACCATTAAAGATCAAACAGTTGAATTCATCTGATTATACAAGCTTCATCTAACAAAGTCAACCCTTTGACTTTTAGGGTTTTTGGTCCAAATTGAGGCCATTAAGCCAAATTTCATCAAGACATGCTTGATTAATGAATTTGAGCATGAAAAATACATATTTAGGAGGTTTCTTGCAAAAGGGGCAAAGTCAAAGGAACTTGAATATTTTCTAAGTATGGAAAAACCCTAATTGAGAGGGCAACTTTGGAGGATCATAACTCCCAATCTACAAAGCCATTTTGTGTGCTCCAAAGCTCAAATAAAAGCCCTTGCAACATACTACAACTTTGTTTGAGAGGTGGATACCTCTAAAAATGCATGGATTTTGAGTTATGAGGCTCCAAAGTTTGAAAAATCTTGGGACACTTAGAAAAATTTCAAGGCAGCTTTTGATATTTTGAAACATCAATCTTTGAGTCCATTTTTCATCACGGTCCATTTAGATTCAGAATTTTTGTTGAACATGAAAGTTCTAGAGCATGTTTGGGGCTTTTCAAAAAGTACAAGAACTCCCCAATCCCATTTGTGAGCTAGGAGATTCGAAGACTTGAAGTTAGGGTCTTGCTACTTGAAATTCATGGTCATGAACACGATGAACTTGTTGCAAAACCACTCCAAACCTGCATGATCTTTCTTTTCAGGCCATGTTGCTTCCAAATCCATCTATAATCAGAAGCTTGTACAGAATTTGAAGCACTACACACAAGATTTGAGCATCAAATTCAAATTTCATGCCATTTCGGGATGTTTTTGCCATAAAGTCCACTATGCTACTTTTGAAAAGCTACTTTAAGCACAAACCTTTTGCATTGAGACTCAAACCATTTCCATCTGCAGAAGCAAGCACAAAAGAGATTCCCTCATGCTTGTACTTGACATTGGAAACATAAGAACCATTGTACTTGCCAAGTTGAAACCAAACCAACCTTTCCTTGAATTCTAACTAGAACAAACAACCAAGTCACTCCAAATGATCAGAACCATTTCCTACACTCTTGCCCTATAAATAGAGGATGATTTTAACCTCAAAAGATAACAAGAACACACAGCATAAAGCTCTTGAATCTTCCCACACCAGAACTGGTTTTCAAGTCATCACTTGAAAACCAAAAAACCTCAAATTTGCAAAAACCACCTCCAAACAACTTCCAGCCAGAAAAACTTCAAACCAATCATCCTCACAAACCACAAAACACCTTATAAGAGTGTCCAAACCCTCACAGCCTCAAAAAGCCTCATAGATCAAAAAGTCAACCTTCAATCTAAAGAATCATTGACTTTTTGCATCTTCTACCCCAGAACTTCATTCCGACCACATTCAACCACTTTGATCATATAAACTCAACCTATAAACATGTCTTGAGGTGTCCATAACATCATTCCCCAACTGTGTGTCCATTTTCACCAAGATCAAAATCATCATATTTCTCAATTTTGCAAGAAGGAGAGCATTCTCAATTCCAGTGAATGTCTGTTGATTCCAAGTTTCTCAAAGCTTCATAAGAGGAATATTGAAGGTGTTCCAATCCACCAACAAGTTATGTAACACCTTTAGAGGACTTTGGCATCTTGCTTCAAGAGGTAAGTTCCCTCAAACTTGGAACTTTGAAAATTATGCATGCTTCTGATGTATACTGAGTAGGGACATGTTAGTTATAGTATATGTGACATGTTTGATCCATTAATTGCCAATATCCATGAGTGTATGAGGCTATACCACTGAAATTGAAAAAATGAGCATTTTTTAGTATTACTGCCGGGTTTTAAATTAGGAGAATTTTAATGTAAAAATAGTTGGACCATTGAAATCCTTAGGAAATTCTAGGCAGGTTTGACCTAAATTTCATCAAGTTTCATCAAGTGTACATAAAGTTGCATTGGTTTTTGTAAATGGTGGATTCATGTTGTTCTTGCTGCAGCAAGAGGGCCATGGTGCCCTTCTGACCTGGGAAATTTAGGTTTCCCTTATATTATTTTGGTTACATCCCATTAATGGATGTAACAGGCCACCCCAGTGGTGCAACCTTTGCCTTGCCAAGTCTCTCACACACCATGAGCTGGGTTCAATCCTCAGTGATCACCCTTTTGCTGCGCTCTTTTTTATTTTTAGGCATTTGGAATAGCACTTCACATTTATTTCAAAATGCACCTGTTAATAACAATTCATCCACATGGCTTAGCTGGTTAAATGTTTTAACCTGAATCAAGAGGGTGCGTGTTCAAGTCCCTCTAGGACCATTTCCTTTTTTTTAAGACCTAATTTTCTCAAGTTTCTTTCACAACTTAGAAACCTCACAACTTGGTCATCCCTTAGGCTTGTTGACCCATTCTTTTTGCTATATTCTCATAATGATGTCTATTTTCTTATGCTAAGAAGATATTTCCAAATAAGATTATTTTTGAAGCACTTATTCATGTTTGAAGTAAGTGACCTTTTTAGGTTTCCTTAAGGACCATTGTGTTTCTTTGTTTGATTCCTTTGATTTCCTTTGCACCTATGGACATGTTTGAACCATTTGCAACTTATGTGAGTCTTGTGCAATGTTGTGAACTTGTACATGCTTGTTTCAACTTGATTTTGATGCATTTTTAAGTGTATGTTTGCACAAAATGTATGTTGAGTTCCTAGCCATACCATGGACCTTTGCTTGGTTATTTTGTCTCTAACATGTGATTCTTCTCCATGTTTATATGACCTTGATATGTACATGTACCCTTGCTAGAGTAATGTTATGCTTAGGTATCCTTAAACCTTAGGTTGTTACCTTGAAAATGGATTTGTAGCCATGCTTGTATATATGTGGATCTTTGTGAAGTTGCCCACTATGTTAGAACCCTAACAAGCATGTTTAGGTTGTTACCTACTTGTGTCAACATGTCTATCTTATAACCATGTCTAAATGTTCAAGTAATGTATTAACTTGTTCATATGATGTCTAACTTTCAATATGCCATCTCTAAGCATTTTCACATTTCATCTTTTGTATGCTTGCATATCCATTAACATGTTATTGTCATAAACATGTCTTTCTTGCCCAAGTATGTTTGGTTGTCACCATTACTTGTCTATACTTTCGATCCATGATAAGTAATGTCTTAACTTATCCATGCATGCTTTGATTGTTATCATGACTCTTGCATGCTTCACTACATCTTTGAACTTCATTCATGTTAGGTATTGTTATAACCTTTACATGTTAAAACTTGAACTTTGTTCTCTACCCATGATAAGTAATGTTTTAACTTACCCATGCATGTCAACTTGGAACCTTTGATTTTATCCATGTTTAAGTATTGTCATAACTTTCACATGTTAACTTGAACTTTGAATCTTACCATGCCTAAGTGTTGTAATAACTTGTCCATGCTTTGAAATGTTTAATTAGTATTCATGATTAAGTGGTGTTAGTAAACCCTAAAGCATGTTAGCCTTAATCATGTACTTGAATTTTCATCCATGATACTTTAGTCTTGTTAGAACTATGTCTCATGTTTGTTTAAATGTTGTAACATCTTTGTTTGATTGAGCTTACTTTTGTTGTCACCATGTTGATATTCAACGTCCTTGAATCATTGAACTTACTAGGTAGTTACCTTGTTTGGTTCTTGACTTTGTTAAGTCCTTACCCTTAATGTTGTCACATTTATCCATATGCTTTGGTTGTAACCATATGCTTTACCCTTGCCATGCTTTACCCTTGCCATGCTAACATCATGTTTGAATGTTACTTTGATTTACTTTCCCATTGATATCATGTTTGAATATCATATTTGTTCATGCCATCCATACTTAATCATACCATTTTTAACTTTGTTAAGTTATTCCCCCAAGTGATGTTAGCTTGTTAGCTTCCATCCTCAAGTTACCCCCATCCCTTAATCCAATGGAAAGTCTCTCTATTGACTCCATGTCATAGATAGCTCATCTTTATCCATCACCCTTTAACCTTGTTAGAGTCATTAGGTTTTTGAGTCTTAGACTTAGATTAGAACCTACAACTTTTGTGACTTTGTCAAGTCAAGTAAGTGTTAGGACATAACACTTAATCCCCTTGAATCTTGATCATAATCAAGTATTCATCCACCCCCTATTAAGGTGAACTACAAATGCTCTGATTCCATCCTTGTAAGGATATGTAGGCACAAGACCACGAAGTTTTGGCGAGCATACTTAAGCCCTTAGGTTCCTATCTCTCACCATATAACCCAAACACAAACAATAGCAAACAAAAATCACAAATGCAAGTAAGAGGTTCCTATAGAATACTATAGATACTTAGGGTGCTAATACCTTCCCTTTGTATAACCAATCCCCGACCCCCAAAATCTCTTAGCATTGTTGTTACATTGCAAACTTAGGGTTGTTTACGATCTTTACCCTTTCCTTTGGATAAATCAAAGCTCGGTGTCATACCCGAAATTTTGACCACCAAGATTTCCCATCATTGTGAAAATCATCACCACAATATGGAGATACCATCATGCCTCATCAATATCCTCATAGATGTTTGATTATTCACTACAACCAAGACTTAGGGTTTCAAGCCCTCTCAGGGCCTTAGACAAAGGATCAATCAAGGAATGACATGATCTTCAACTTGTCTAAACTCTCAAACACCTATAAAGGATCAAGAGGACTCCCACAACAAGAATCAAGCACAAGGTTGCAACATTCCAAGTGGATCAAGCCTCAAGATCGCCAGTGTCACCAAATTAGGGTTTTGGCCGACCAAGGCCTCCAGATGAAAATTTTCATCTGGGAATGAGCCAATACGTCAATATATGGTCCAATAAGCTTAAAAGGATCTCACGAGCCCATCCACAATGGCCCAAATCACCTTGAAAGTCCATCTATCAAAAAATCAGGAATTAGGGTTTCTTGACCTAATTCACCCCTAAGTTGACTTTTGGGACAAAACATGAGCCAAGACCTCAAGACATGATTTGAGGGTCTTTAATACACTACATTGATCCATTTGCAACAATGGATTGATCCAAGAAGCTTGATCCATAAGTTTCAATTTCATCAGGACCACAATTAGGGTTTCGAGAAAAAAGTCAACTGTACCTTTGACTTTTGACCAAGACATGCTCCCAAACCTTGGGACATGATTCAATACACCCTATAACACCTATGGAATATATCCATTAGGTTTGATTTAGGTCAAGGACTTAATTTCACAAAGGATCGCACAGTTTGGATTTCATCTGATAAAAAGTCAACTGTGCACAAAATCAAGTTTGACTTTTTGGAATTTTTCACAATTATGGTTCCTTAACCCTAAAACAATGTTAATATGTGATTTGAATCATCATTCATCAAGAAAAATCAAAGAAAGTGAGTTAACTTGTAAAAGGGGTAACCATAAAAAACTTAGAATTTTTCTAAGGTATGGAACAAAGTGGCTAGGGTGCCAACTTCCGAGGACCATAACTTGAGATCCAAGCAACCATTTTGGGTGATCCAAAGCTGGATTTGTAGGTCTTACTACACTCTATAAAAGCTTCAACTACATCTCATTCCAATTCCTCATGGATTTTTAGTTATGGAGTGATCAAAATGGCTGAAAACATGAAAATGACACTTTTCCAACACTTAGTGAAATTTCCACTAAGTCAGAATCTGCCTTACTTTTTCCAAAATGTAGGGACATTTTTCACCTTGATCCAAGTCAAACCAGGTCTAGGGGTGGACATCAAAGTTGAAGTATTCCATGAGGGTTTTCCAACAAGTACCAGATCATCTCCAAATTCCATTTGAGCAAGGAGATACAACCCTTGGAACATGGCATCATGAACTGGTTTTTACAAGGCAAAATTTGTGCATTTTGCTCGATTTACCCAAATATGATAAATCTAAGCCTTGCCATCAATTTGGACACATCTGAGGATCAAATCCAAGGAGGATGATTTGATCCCCAAGCCTCCAAAGTCCAAGAATCTACAAGTAGCCATGCCAAACCTAAAAAGGCTAAAAGATGCCAAGACTCCAATTTTGTTTCCAAGCCTTTAATGGATGCATCAAGGTGGCATGAACTGAGCCTATTCCAACTGAATTCAGTCCAAACTTATCTCTGAACCAAAGCTACAAAGCCTGTGCTCTAATCTCAAGTCAATGGCTAGAGGAGACTTGAGATTCCTTTTGCATAACATTGGCCAAAGGCCTGCTGCAGTTGCCATTCACTATTGATGCCAAAACAAACTTGACACACTATAAATAGACATCAATTGTGATCAGTTTGAGTACACCAAAGCACCCAAACTGATGCTTTCCTCAAAATCCCTCTCTTTAGGCCAAAATGCCTTCTTTTGCAAGGTATCTTTGAGTTTTTGAGTTAGAGAGCAATTCCATCACAACTCATGATCCAAACACCTCTAATATGATGTATCTAAGTTGTCCAAACACTAACATGTGACCTGTAACACCAAAATCTCAAAGTCCACTTCCAAAACCTCAAAATTGGACTTTTTTGCATTTTTCAAGCCATGCCTTGATTCAGTCACTTCCAAAACCAAATAAAACCTCAAACACACTTCAAATATCATACTTGTACTGTCCCAAATGGTTCCCCTTATCTGGAACACCATTTGAGAGAGTTGCCCTATTGGTCACTTTTGCCCCTTTTGTAAGAAAGAGCTCAAACTTGTTCCTGAGGATTCCAGCTGGTTCAACCATTCTAAAAGCTTCTAAGGGATCAATTGAGAGTGTCCAAAGCATCAAATTACTTCTGGCACAAGGAACTTGACAGATAGCACAAGGAGCCTCAAGAGGTAAGTGCATCATCACTTGAACTTTCAAAATTATGCATTCCTTTGAGGTCCACTGATCATAAACATCTCATACATGTTGTATATGTTGTGTTTGAACTAATTCATCATGTAATTCTTGCCTGTAACATGAGGTTGCATAGAAAATGCAATTATAGGCCTATTTCAAAACCACTATCGGGTTTTAAAATAGGGACCTCATTTGAAAAAACCATGACCACCATTGGATTCCTTGGGAAATTCTAGGCCATATGCCTATAAATTTTGTCCTAATCCATGGAGAAATGAGAAAGTTAGAGGCTTCACGTAAATGGCCCAAAAGCTGGCCTTGCCTTGCCTTGCCCAGGCCTAAAACAAGGCACCCCTTATATATTTATGGGGTGGTTTTGATACACGGATGTATCACCACCCCAGTGGTTGCGCGCTAATGTGTTTGGCTTGGAGGTCTGGGGTTCGAATCCCCCTCGCCCCAGACCCTTTTTTATCACTTTTTTCCATTTTTTATATTTTCCATATTATTTTCTTAAATGATTTGAAAAATTAACTTCTCTCTCAACGTTAATTATTTTTTATTGGTTCTTTTTGCAAAAAACCACAAAAATGTTAAAATATTTTATTCCACAAAAAAATCAAATTTATATTATTTATTTAATATAGTTGATATTTTTGTAAATAAATTCATTTTTAATGGTTTTTAAACATTTCAAAAAGGAATTATCACCTTGGAAATCAAAACCAAATGAGCTTTAATTCATCTTGTGATTAAAACATCATTTTTCCAACCTCAACCAAAAATCACAAGTTGTTTATTCAAACTTATTTGGTGTTTTTTTATCATTTTAATTAATTTTCTTTGGATAATTACTTTAAAAAATGATGAAATTAGGGTTTCTTTGATTTTCACCCTAACAAATCCTTTTCAACACTTTGGGCCTCTGATAGAGTGTAAGACCCAATCCCTTTCTTAACCAAAACCATTTTGGGCCTCAGACATTGTATAAGTCCCAACACATTTTCAAAAACCTCGGCACGATTGCCAGTTCAAAATCAAATCATCTGGGTCTCCCCTCGTGTTGTAAGTCCCATTTTTCTTTTTCAAAATAATCTTTGGGCCTCTCCTTGAGTTGTAAGACCCATCCCTTTGTACATAAAACCTTTTTGGGGCTCAGTCGTTGTATAAGTCCCGATGCGATATTCAAAACAACGGTGCGATCACTGTTAAACCTTGGGCCTCCCCTTGAGTATAAGCCCCAACAATCTTTCCAAAAACAACTTCCCTTTTGATTTAGGTTCAAATATATGTTGTTATCAAAACTTTCTTTAATTTCTTTGAACAACTAACAATACAGCATGGAAGCTTGCTCACCTGTAAGTTTTTATCGGCTTTCTTTTACATGCTTTAATAAATATATATATATATACAACTGTATTGTGGGAAGCTGCTCCTCTGTAAGTCTTCTTTCATATCCTTTTAAATACTTGTCATATATAAACTGTATATATACTAGTATAGTTATTTAGAGTTTTCTCCGGTGACTAGGTTTAGAACTAGGTAAAGCCAGTTGGTCACTCTTGAATACAGTTAAAACTAGATCCCCATAGGATTTCCAGATATAGTCTTGCCTTCTCTTAGGCTTAAACAATATGGAACAAAGAGAAAGGCAGTATTCTCGGTGAACCTTTTCTCAGACTGTCACTATTAGAACTTGTCAAAGAAATTCAGTTTCCCCAGAGAGAATTAATTCTCCGTGAAACCTCTCTTGAATTTCTTCAAACCCTAGAACTGTTCATTAAAGAAAAGATTATTCCTGGTGAAACTTTTATTGAACTCTTCTTAAGTTTGGACCCACGGGCTTCCTAAAAGCATCCCCGCCTCCTCTTAGGCTTAATACAAGGACCCTGAAGACCTCTTAAAGGTATAAGACAGAACTTAGTTATCCTTTGCTAGAGTCGTCTTTCCAGTTGTAATACCCTAATTTTTACCCCTAAGATCCTACATGTCCTTTTGCATTTCATGCCACAAACAAGATCACGCATTCGTCCCCTCTTTTGTAGGATTGTGCCTTGCAGGGATCTTTGAGTTTGTGTGTGTTTGTTAGTTATTTTATTGCTTAATTTGTTGATGTTTACTAACCATTAATTAAAATCCAAAAATATTTTGTTTCCTTTCACTAACATTTCAGGGGAATAACAGGTTAAAAAATACAAAAAAATAGTCTCGCAGCTCGAATGAATTCCATCTGAACAAAGTCAAAGTTGATCCGCAATTAATTCAAAAAATTATCTGATCAAGAGTTTCCAAGATTTAATTGATTATTGTTCAAGAGACTCCAAGGTTCATGTGTTTATTTCCATGCCTTCTTTGACAAGCAAAAGAATCGAGCCGGAACCACAACAGTGCAACAAAATGCTCATTTTTCACAAATTTTGCACTGGGTAACCGATTAGTAGATATGCTGTAACCGGTTACCCTCGTGAAAATATGAAAAATGGTGGCAAATTCAAATTCAGCAATTGGCACCAATCTCAGTCCTTGATCACATTTGTAATATTCTAGATCACCTCATTTTAATTCCCCTACATCACTTTGATCATTTTCCACCATGCACCTTCACTAATCACCACTCTTTTGATAATTCCCTCCAAATTTGAATTCCAATCCTAATTTTGATCATCCAAGCCTAATTCCAAAGCACCAAATTTCCCTAGCCTAAACTCTATAAATAGAGGCCTCATTTCATTCATTCTAAAAGCTTTTGATAGCCAACAAACCTCTTGCAAATTCACTTCCCAACCACAAAATTCACCAAAGCTCACTTTTCTTCTTTTGAAAGTTAACAAGAATTCACATTGAATCTTGTTCAACTTTGAGATAAACCTTCATCCATTCTTGTTTTTGTTCATCAATTAGAGTAGGTCAAGGCTTTGGAATTTGGATCTTGAAGCAATTTGAAGGAATTTTCAGATTTGAAGTGGTAATTCATCTTCCACCATTGTTGAAGCTTCATCTTCATCTTCCATAATGTAGATCTTTGGAGATCTTTGTTACTTGATCCTTTGAATCTTGTAATTGTGTTTTATTGCTGGTTTTCACTGTTATTTTACTTTAAATTTCGTGCAATTTCAGTTCCATGATCACAAAGTGTTTGTAAAAAGTTTTGAAAGCGGATCATGTTGAATTTTGCACAATTTTCTGCATTCTTGTGCAGAGTAACCAGTTAGCAGATATGTTGTAACCGATTACTCTGTGTTGATTTTGAAAAATTGTGCCTATTTTGAACTAAGTAACCGGTTAACAGATATGCTGTAACCGATTACTTCGAAACATAATGCATATTTTCCCTTGTTTTTGGGGCTGTTTTGGTTTTTCTTCTTCCTTCTTCCATTTTCTTCTTGTTTTAGCCTTGAAATGCATTGTTGAGATTAATTTCTCTTCAATTTCAAATGACTTTGGATATGGTTAGAGTAATTAAACATTCATTAGTTCAAATCTATCTTTTAATGAATTGTTAAATTCATTTGAGGTGCTTTGAATTAGTGATATGTTTTCACACTTAAACTTATCAATTAAAAGTAATTGAACTTGAAGATGAAAGGTTCTTGACTTTGTAATTCAATTGGAATTCTCTTCATCTATTTCTCTTTTCTTTTGATCGATGAAAGTCTTATGGATCTTAGAATTTCTTTGTTGAATTCTTGATCAAGACTAGATCGTTACCTATTTTCTTTTCGTGCGGTATTGCTTTCGGATGACGATCTACATATCGTTCATCTAGCATGCATTAGCATAAAGATCTATTGACCGACCTCATTGTAGGGTAACTAATCCGTAAATTACTCGGCGATTGCTTAACATAGCGCAACATTTGTCCCTCTTTATCCAATTCGGAATTTGAACTTTCGTGGTCCGGATCTTGATTGGTCGCGTCAACCCAATGGTGATTGATTTTTTGCATTAGGTCCATAATCTTTGAAACTTGGCGTTGTAGAGGCTTTGGGTCTACCAATATTATGTCAAGTTCATTAACCTTGGCCTAAGTGCATTGTTTAATCACTATAGTTCAAGACGTAGAATAGAATATTCGGTGAAGGCTTATGGCACTAGAACCTTGTGCTACTAACTACTAACTTCTAACTTCTTTACTTTTCCTTCCCGCTCCCTATCTCTCTTTATTTTATGCTTTATGCCATTTATCATATCATGTTTATGTTTATGTCATTTTTCTTTTGTCCACTTGGACCATTTTATCTTGTGCTTTTGTTTTTCTTTTGTCCATATGGACTCAAAAAACATTAATAAAGGATTAAACCTCTAAAAGACTTGTGCTCTTAATTGTTGGACTATGGCCACTATCCTTTGCATTAGAGGACCTGTACTCTTGATTATGGACCTATGGACTTAGAGTTAGGATCTTAACCTATTACTTGGGAGTTTGTGATGGAAAACCTTGGATTTTGGATACTTTGAGTCCTCTTTTGAAGACTTATTTTGAATCAAGACCAAATCAAAAAGGAAAAATGCTTATGCTATGGAGCTTGTCCATGTGGTTAGATCTTTCTTATCCTTAGCTTTTACTTTATGCTTTAGGATAGTCACTTCTTCTCCACCCCTTCTTCAATTTTCAAAATCTCCTCTCTTTTTAAAAAAACTTTCTTGTTTTCAAACTTAAAACCGCTTTCATAATAAAACCTTGACTTCGGTCAAGCGATTTTAGACTTTCTTTTCTTTAATAAATGTCAATCAATATTAATCATATTTTGACCATTTCATAAAAACATAAAAAATATAAAAACTCATCAATCTCTTTTTGTGCTTTGTGCACTTTTTCTTTTAAACTTTTTCATAAGTTTAGACATGATTCATTTCTTTAAGCGGAATTATTCGTTTGGAAATGACGACTTGTCTTTACACTTAAAATCAACCAAAACAAACAAAACCTTTGTTCTTTGTACCACGAAATATGAGGTTTTGATCCTACATTGCACATCGTGGGTACGTAGGCATGAGGCGATAAGTCTCTCCAAACACAAAAAAATCTTAAAAAATATTTCTCTTCTCATCCCTCCCAATCTCTTTCAAGAAAACCATTTTCAAACCAAAAAACGGTAGATATTTCAAAGGGTTCCTATAGAGTACTATAGACGTTTTGAGTGCTAACACCTTCCCATTGCGGAACCAACCCCCCTTACCCATTCTCTGTTTGTTCTTGTTGTTTTAGAACTCCTTAGGTTTTGTTTGCTCTTTTTTCCTTTCCTTTTTTTGGATAAAATAAAAGTACGGTGGCGACTCTTGTTTATTTTTTAGTTAAGCTAATCAAAAGCTTACACTAACGAATTTCCCCGCTACAGAAAAGTGGCGACTCTGCTGGGGAATATCTCCCTTGAGGGGTTCAGCCTACTTTGATTTATTTACTGCTTTTTGTCTGATTTGCTTGTTACTTGTTTGTTCTGTTTGGGAGTTCCTCTTTGTGTGAGATAGGTCCTATACCCGGACCAGAGTGCACTTTGAGATAGGAGGATAGTATAGTCAAGGGAACTTTGAAGGAGTCGAATCCTGAAAAAGAAGAACTTGAGAATCTATCCACTCGGTGGTTGCCTCTTTAGAATTACTGATGCCGATCGAGCGAACGAGAAGGCATTACTTTTTCCATAGAAGCCTATAACACTGAGGACCGTAGTAACCCTTAACCCATCCTAGCCTTTTTAGGACCGTAGCGCGGAAACTATGAAGATCCAAATCTGACTTAGCTGTCACGCGATGCTACATTCAGGTTAGATTCTCTTGAGGATAACTACCAACCTCCGAGCAAATCGGTGTGCTAGTGTGTCTGATAGTGGATTGTGGACCCTGGGCACTTTGTTAGAACCACTGTTTTCTACAGGTACAATGAAGACAAAACCTTAGTACATACCTTTGTGGGATTGGTTCTTACCCCTGGCTTCATGTTCGTGACTTGAACCTTGACCCGTGTGCTTTGTGTGATCTTGTTTGTGTTTGTTGCATTCATGCACTCTTGCAATCATGAGCATTCTTTTGGAGGGTTTCAAGGAACTTAAAGGTGTTATTGCAAACATTGTAGGTACTTTTGTTATGTATTTTGGAAGGAGAAGTACAAAGAAGTACATTTTCAAGAGTCCTAAATTAGGGGGTTTGAGAGAGCTAGGATCTTTGGTTGCTGATACCAAGAAGTTCGAGTCCAGATATGGAAGGATTTTATCTCTCTTGAAGGTTGATATGGCTGAAGGATTGCTTGCTACTTTGGTTCAGTTCTATGACCCTTTGCTGCATTGTTTCACCTTTCCTGATTATCAGTTGGTACCTACGCTAGAGGAGTATTCTCTCCTGCTTAGTTTTCCTGTTTATGGTTGGATTTTCTTTGGTTTGGACCCCGCTCCCGAGCATGATGTTATTGCGAAGGCTACTCACTTGAAGGTTTCCAAGATTAAGGCTCGTATGGATACCAAAGGAAAGATTCTTGGGTTACCCGCTAAGTTATTGATGGATAGAGATCATCACTTTGCTAGCGTGAAGAACACAGTCGCTTTTGAGGCTATTCTTGCCTTGCTTATTTGTGGACTGTTCCTTTTCCCGAATCTAGCCGATGCTTACCATTCTATTCACCTCAGGAATTTCCATGGTGAAGGGATGATTATCTGTTGTGCACCTTTGCTTTACAAGTGGTTTATTTCTCACTTGCCGAAGTCTGCAGCTTTCTGGAATCTCAAGGATGGTTTATATTGGTCGCAGAAGATTATGTCTCTCACTCATTCTGATACTGATTGGTGTAGTCGTGTTCTTTCTGGAGCGATGATTATTGATAGTTGTGGTGATTTTCCCAACGTGCCTCTTCTTGGTACAAAGGGAGGAATCAGCTACAATCCGGTGTTGGCTCATCGTCAGTTGGGATATCCTTTGTGAGAGGTACCGAAGAACATTCATTTAGATGGTCTCTTTTTTAAGAAAGAAGAATCTCAGGTTGCTCTCAAGAGAGAAATTGTGGAAGCTTGGTGCAACATTTGTAGAAAAGGAAAGGAAAGTTTGGGAAATCCGAATTGTGTCTCTTCGGAACCTTACCTCCAGTGGGTTAAGAATTGATCTATTACTTTGAAGATGCCTTATGCGCGTCAGGAACCTTTATCTCTAACTAATAAGAAGCCTATTCTCTACTTTATGGAAGACGCAGAGAAGCTTCAGATCGCTTTGGGCGAGATGCAACAAGAGAGAGATGCTTGGAAGAATAAGTATCAGATTGTTGAGTTAGAGAATGCAAGACTTCAAGAGCACTTCCAGAAGAAGAAAGAAGATGAAGTTGCCAACAAGAAGAGAAAGGCGCAAGAGGATTTATTTTCCTCTCGCATTCAGCCAGTTTCCGATATTCCGAAGAGTTTAGAATCTCCATGGAAGTTGATCGTTGACAGTTGCTGATTGAGAAGACTCAGATGCAGGCCCACATCAAGAAGCTAGAAGATAGAGCTGGGACTTCTTCTCATAGGATTCTCTAGGGATCTAGTTTTCTTTATTCTCTTTTGTTTTAGGATTCTTGAATTTGTACTTCCGAGATGTAATCTTTTCCATCATTAATGAATGAGATTTTGGTATTTCAGATAACAATGTTTGCAATATGCCTTATAATTCCTTGAAACTTTGCATTTGCATCTTGCACATCAAGCATCATCTCTTGCATTGTTTCTTGCCTTTTCCAGGTGTCTTATGTTTCTTTTGGTCTTCATTCAGCCAAGCTATCGCACCAGTATAATACTCGGGCTAATATGAAGAAGAAGATGGATCAGATGCAACAAGAGAACCGTGAGCTTCGTGAGGAAGTGACAAATTTGAAGGATATTTTGGAGAGACTCACTGCTATGATGGAAGCTCTGGTGGCTGCTCAGAATCAGCCACCTCCTCCTCTACTTTCGACTCCTGTGCAAAGGACAGTCATTTCTGAGATTGTCTCTACGCCGATCTCTAAGGCGCCTGCTAGTGTTCCTCAATACTCCATGCCTCCTGGCTTCCCCAGGGGCATGCCTCATAACTTTGTTCCTGAGGGTTATCAACCACCGCCACCGCCTCCTGAAGTTCCATTTGTTCCTACCGTTCAACCTGTGATGACTGTGCCACTGCCTGTGGTTCACACTGTTCCTTTTGGTGAAGAACAAATTTTCCATACTACTCCAAGTGAAAATGCCAGTGCTTATGATAGAATGGAATAAATTCAAGACCAGTTTACTGAGATGCAGAAAGAGATCAAAGCTTTGAGGGGTAAAGAGCTATTTGGAAAGAATGCTCATGAGTTATGCTTGGTTCCTAATGTTAAGATCCCGCATAAGTTCAAAGTCCCTGGCTTTGAAAAGTATAAGGGTAACTCTTGTCCGATGAGTCATTTGACTATGTATACTCGTAAGATGTCGGCTCAGAAGGATAATGATCAGCTTCTCATTCACTACTTTCAAGATAGTTTGTCTGGTGCAGCTTTGAAATGGTATATGGGACTCGACAGTACTCGAGTTCGCACTTTCAAAGATTTGGGTGAGGCGTTTGTGAAACAGTATAAGTATAATGTGGATATGGCTCCTGATCGTGACCAGCTTCGAGCAATGGCTCAGAAAGATAAGGAGACATTCAAAGAATGCGCGCAAAGGTGGCGTGAGATTGCTGCTCAGATTAATCCTCCTTTGGAAGAAAAGAGATGACTAAGATTTTTCTGAAAACTCTGAGTCCTTTCTATTATGAGCGTATGATTGCCAGTGCCCCAAGTGATTTCACTAAGATGGTTAATATGGGGATGAGATTGGAAGAGGGTGTCCGTGAGGGACGTTTGTCGAAAGATGGCAATTCTACTGGAAGTTCCAAAACATATAGTGGAGGATTTGCCAAAAAGAAAGAAGGAGATTCCAATGTCGTTTCTCGAGAAAGGTATAGAAGACCTCGCAATAGAAATAATCAGTGTCAGCAACATGTTGCATCTGTTACTCCTGTTATCAATTCAACTCCTGTTGTTCAGACAGTTCCTGCTAAATAACTTTCTAATCAATAGAACAATCAACGGGACCGTTTTCAGAAAGATTTTGATCTGATTCCGATGACCTACACAAAATTGCTTCCTTGTTTAATTAAGAAGAATCTAGTTCAGACCCGTCCACCACCTGCTGTTCCAAAAGATTTGCCATGGTGGTATAAGCCTGAAGCTCATTGCGCTTTCCATCAGGGAGGAGCGGGACATGATACTGAGAACTGTTATCCATTGAAGATGGAAGTTCAAAGGTTGGCTAGAAGTGGTATTTTGTCTTTCGAAAATCCCAATCCTAATGTACAATCGAATTTGCTGCCTAATCATGGCAAGGTGTCTGTCAATATGGTTCAAGATTGCCCTAGTGAAGATCTTTCTACGACTGCAATTCTTGAAGATGACAATGTAGGCTACATCCTGTTTGGTTCTGAAGATGATGTCGTTCCTGCTGAAGACTGGGAGCCTTATTTGGAAGACCAAGGGTATATGTCCCCAAAGGATGCATATGTGCCTTTTTATTCCCCTCGGAAAAAGTTTAAGGAACCTGAATATGAAGTCAGTGCCATCATTGAGGATGATGAAGAGGAAGAACTTCCCAATTTCGTGACACATGGACAGATCTGCCAGAATTGGATAGCTGTTGATGTTCCCACTGTTATTCATATTTCAAAGTAATTTGTTTTTGTTTCTTTCAAAAAAAAATCCTTTCACTCTGCCCAAGGTGAAAGTGAATTTGTGAGGGCTTTGTTTCAAATTTTATCATCATCAATAAAATGTTATTTTGTTTATCCATATTATGTTTTCCCTTTTTGCTTTATTTCTGAAAAATGGTAACATAAAAAACCAAAAAATAATAATAATGTGTTAATCACTTTTATCTGCATGATACTTGCACTTTTTGTTAATATTCTAAAATCAAGCATAAATCATTGTGCAGATTGATTGATAAACCCATTGAAAACAATGACCCTATTCCCCCTCCCAACTTTGAGTTCCCTGTGTTTGGAGCTGAAGAAGAGGATATTGAGGAGATTCCAGATGAAATTTATCGGTTGCTTGAGCACGAGGAAAAAACCATTCAGCCTCATGAGGAGCCAATGGAATTGGTTAATTTGGGTTCAGATGATGATAAGAAAGAAGTCAAGATTGGGGCACTGCTTCAATCGGACGTTAAGAAGAGGATTGTGGAGCTTCTTAGAGAATATGTTGATGTGTTTGCTTGGTCTTATCAATACATGCCTGGTCTTGATACTGATATTGTGGAGCATAGATTGCCTTTGAAGCAAGAATGTCTACAAAAATGAATGGAAAAAAAAAAGATAAAAAAAATGAATAAAAAAAGAGTAAAAAAAAGAAGAAGAAAAAAAAGAAGAAGGAAAAATAATGATGAGTCATTCTGGTGGGTTGTTGAAGCTGCTAATAAGAATATCAAGAAGATTGTCCAGAAGATGGTTGTTACATATAAGGATTGGCATGAGATGCTTCCTTTTGCTTTGCATGGGTATCGTACATCAATCCGCACTTCAACAGGGGCAACCCCTTTCTCTCTTGTTTATGGTATGGAAGCAGTGCTCCCAGTGGAAGTTGAAATCCCTTCTATGAGAGTTTTGATGGAAGCTGAATTGTCTGAGGCTGAATGGTGTCAGAGTAGATATGATCAGTTGAATTTGATTGAAAAGAAAAGAATGACGGCCTTGTGTCATGGCCAATTGTATCAACAGAGAATGAAGAAAGCTTTTGATAAGAAGGTTCGACCTCGTGTGTTCAGAGAAGGCGACCTCGTGCTCAAAAGGATCTTGACTTCTACCAATGATTCTAGGGGCAAGTGGACTCCTAATTATGAAGGCCCATATGTTGTTAAGAGAGCCTTCTCTGGCGGTGCATTACTTCTTGCAACTATGGATGGTGAAGAGTTCACGTGTCCTGTGAATGCCGATGCAGTCAAGAAATACTTTGCCTAAAAAATAAAAGAACAGCTCGCTAAGTTGAAAACCCGAAAGGGCGGCTTAGGCAAAAATGCGCGTCACGGTGGGCTGAAAACCCGAAAGGGCAGTCCAGGCAAAAATTAGAGACAAAAACATAAATAATCATCCTGGTAGATTGAAAACCCGAGAGGGCAATCTAGGCAAAAGTTAGGGATTATGGCAAGTAACTGCATCTGGCCAGTCTTGATCATTTGAAAGCAACATTGTCTGTCAAGGATTCCGCCTCAATCATCCTCAGCTGAAGTTTTGAGCACAGTGGAATTCAAAGTTGTTAGGGAGAATAGTGGTCATTGTTTTTCAATGTAACCCTTTCCATGTATTTACCATTTTTCAAACTTTGTAATGATCCATGGAATTACGCCATTCGCGGACTTCCATTCTATTAATAAAATTTGGGCCTTTGTCCCTTTGTTTGCAATTCTTATTTTGTTTTTGTTTGCAAAATTTCATTTATTTTTTATGATGATTTTTGAAACAAAATGTGAATAATTGATTTAAATTTTTGAAAATTGTAAAAACATTTTTCTTTGATTTATGAATATAAAAAAAATGTCAACGGTTATTCCAAGAATGGTAGGATCAATGTTTTCCTCAGCAGGGTTCGTTCTCGCTCCTTTGGCAGAATTTACTGACAGATCCCCAATAGAGTTTGTTGATATTTCCTCAGCAGAGCTTGTTCCTATGAATGGGATCAATTGTTGACAAGGTGATAGGTTTGTTATGATGTGTTGAATTCATAAGTTCCAATGCTGTTTGGTTTTTCCCCGGCTAGGTCTCGATCCAGATCCTCTCCAGCTGATTATGTTATGGTCAGGCAGTTGAGTAGTTTTTAGGTCCACATCTCCTTAATGGAGGTCCCCACGCAGAGATTCATTTTTGTTGTCCCCGGCTGAAATCATATGAGGAATCCCCACTCAGAGTTTTATCTTTGAGACGTGTTGTTGTTACTTTGGATGTCCCCAAATAGAGAGTGATGTTATTCTTTTCTAAGAAGCATTGACGTGGTGATCGCTTGTCGTGTTTCATCTTGTCTTGTGGATGTTTTTCTCTCCAGGTTGTTCTACCCAGGGATTTATCCTTGATGATTCTCCAACGGAGGCAGTGTATTATCATTTCCAATCATAAAGCAGTGAGGTTAATTTCTCCTTTCCCCCGGCAAGTCCAAGATGTACTTCTCTCCGGATTGTTTTTCAGAGATTTTATCCTCCTAGTGAAGATTATGCATCACTATTATGGCTATTCCCCAATAAAGTCCTTCATGATAACTATATTAAAGGAATATTGATATACTAGTCACCTATTGGGTTTTCTCTCATTCATGATGAGTATTGATCTAAAATCCCCCACAGTTTGACCTTTTACTGTTTTCCCAGCAAGTTCAAGATGCTTTGCTCAGATTTGGTTAATCCTCTGAGAATGTTCTCGTATCTCCAGCAGATCTGCCTTGTTTTCCTAGTGGATTTTTGCATAGATGTTTATTTGTCTATAATCTCCAGCGGATTCATTTTTTTCTGCAGCAGATCTCTTCATCCTTTTCAAATGGAAGTTCTGTGAATTTTTATTATCCCTAGGGAAAGTCAAAAAGATTTGGGTTGTTATAGTTCCCTAATAGTTTTCCTGCCATCCTCAAAGCAGGGTTTATGTTGTTATCCTCTTTGTGGTTCATCTACATTAGAAGTTTGATATTCGAATTTCTCCCCAAGGAGTATCTTCTTTTCTCCAGCAAGATTTGAGCCTTGTAGTAGGATTTATTTTCCTTTGATGGCTTTTGTTTATCTCTTGCAGGATTTCTTCAGCTAAATGCCTAGAAGAGTTGCTAATGACATCTCCATCTTGTTAAGATTAGCCGAGTATTCAGTGGTGTTGTGATGTTTATTCCACCCTCTGTTTATCCTTTATGTCTGTTTTGTCAGCATATTCATACTCATAAGCATTGCATGCGCATTCATTTGTTGTGCATAGCATGTTGTTGTTGCATTGTGCATTTTGCATTTGTGTTGGTTCTTCTTTACTCTCTGGTGCTGTTTTCCCCGCAGAGCATGTGTGTCCTCCCTCCATTTAGAGTGTTGACCCATAAGCAGAAAAATGCCTATCTTTGTTAATTCCCCACTGAGTTTGTTTCTCGTGGAAGATTTTGATTCAGTTTCCTTCCCAGTTCATTATCTAGATGGAGTTAGTCCCCAGTTGAGATATTTCCTCCTCGGGATGAGTCTTGTTTGACCGTTTCTCTCCAGCTTATTCTTGGATTGAACTTTGGTCCCCTGCAACATTTATTTGGATATCCAGACTGTGAAACCTAGATTGAGAGTGCATTTATTTTGCACCTTTGAGGATTCTGCGCCCTTCAGCTGAAATCTGCGTATAATTCCCCTTTTGGAAGGTTCAATACTATTTCGCGGCATTCCTTTATTTGAGAAGCCTGAGGCGATGCAGTTAATACCTTTTGTGACTCCAATGAATGGTAAGTCTCTTCGATTTGATGGGACAGTTTGTTGTTGAGATTTTGTGACTCCAATGAATGGTAAGTCTCTTCGGTTTGATGGGACCATTCGTTGTTGAGATTTTGTGACCCCAATGAATGGTAAGTCTCTTCAGTTTGATGGGACAGTTCGTTGTTGAGTTTTGTGACTCCAATGAATGGTAAGTCTCTTCGGTTTGATGGGACAGTTCGTTGTTTAGATTTTGTGACTCCAATGAATGGTAAGTCTCTTCGGCTTGATGGGATAGTTCGTTGTTGAGATTTTGTGACTCCAATGAATGGTAAGTCTCTTCGGTTTGATGGGACAGTTTGTTGTTGAGATTTTGTGACTCCGATGAAAGGTAAGTCTCTTCGTTTTGATGGGACAGTTTGTTGTTGAGATTTTGTGACTCCAATGAATGGTAAGTCTCTTCAGTTTGATGGGAAAGTTCGTTGTTGAGATTTTGTGACTCCAATGAATGGTAAGTCTCTTCGGTTTAATGGGTAGTTCGTTGTTGAGATTTTGTGACTCTGATGAATGGTAAGTCTCTTCGGTTTGATGGGACAGTTTGTTGTTGAGATTTTGTAACTCCAATGAATGGTAAGTCTCTTCGGTTTGATGAGAGAGATCGTTGTTGAGATTTTGTTCTAATCCGATGAATGGTAAGTCTCTTCAGTTCGATGGGACAGTTCGTTGTTGAGATTTTGTTACTCCGATGAATGGTAAGTCTCTTCGGTTAGACGGGACAGTTCGTTGTTGAGGTTTTCTACTCCGATAGATGGTTAATCTCTTCGGCATGCTAGAGATAGTTCATTGTTGAGGTATTGATTTTCCCCAGTGGAGCCTTGTTGTGCTAAGCCTTCCTTGTTGAGTTATATCCTTGTTGTGTTGTGGTTTATTTCCATATACAGTTATCCCCAGTTTGAATCTTTTCCTCAGCTGAGTCCCAATAGTTGTGCGGTGTGTTCCCCGGCTAATCAATGGTCCCCTGTGATGTGTTTCCCCGGTGGAGTTTCATTCTCCCGTTTTTCTTTTTGTTTATCTCCTGTGGCATATTCTCCCCACGGTGGTCTCGTGTCTGCATACCATTTGCATAATCATATCATCTTGTGGTCTCTTAGGGCCAAAAATTGGGTTTATTGTTATATTTAAGTCTCTTCTATCTCGTTGAGACAAAGATGTCAATCTTCTTATCTCCGGATAGAAGAAACTTAAATAGGGGCAGCTGTAATACCCTAATTTTTACCCCTAAGATCCTACATGTCCTTTTGCATTTCATGCCACAAACAAGATCACGCATTCGTCCCCTCTTTTGTAGGATTGTGCCTTGCAGGGATCTTTGAGTTTGTGTGCGTTTGTTAGTTGTTTTATTTCTTAATTTGTTGATGTTTACTAACCATTAATTAAAATCCAAAAATATTTTGTTTCCTTTCACTAACATTTTCAGGGGAAGAACAGGTTAAAAAATACAAAAAAATCAGTCCCGCAGCTCGAATGAATTCCATCTGAATAAAGTCAAAGTTGATCCGCAATTAATTCAAAAAATTATCTGATCAAGAGTTTCCAAGATTTAATTGATTATTGTTCAAGAGACTCCAAGGTTCATGTGTTTATTTCCATGCCTTCTTTGACAAGCAAAAGAATCGAGCCGGAACCACAACAGTGCAACAAAATGCTCATTTTTCACAAATTTTGCACTGGGTAACCGGTTAGTAGATATGCTGTAACCGGTTACCCTCGTGAAAATTTGAAAAATGGGGGCAAATTCAAATTCAGTAATTGGCACCAATCTCAGCCCTTTATCGCATTTGGAATATTCTAGATCACCTCATTTTAATTCCCCTACATCACTTTGATCATTTTCCACCATGCAACTTCACTAATCACCACTCTTTTGATAATTCCCTCCAAATTTGAATTCCAATCCTAATTTTGATCATCCAAGCCTAATTCCAAACCACCAAATTTCCCAAGCCTAAACTCTATAAATAGAGGCTTCATTTCATTCATTCTAAAAGCTTTTGATAGCCAACAAACCTCTTGCAAATTCTCTTCCCAACCACAAAATTCACCAAAGCTCACTTTTCTTCTTTTGAAAGTTAACAAGAATTCACATTGAATCTTGTTCACCTTTGAGCTAAACCTTCATCCATTCTTGTTTTTGTTCATCAATTAGAGTATATCAAGGCTTTGGAATTTGGATCTTAAAGCAATTTGAAGGAATTTTCAGATTTGAAGTAATAATTCATCTTCCACCATTGTTGAAGCTTCATCTTCATCTTCCATAATGTAGATCTTTGGAGATCTTTGTTACTTGATTCTTTGGATCTTGTAATTGTGTTTAATTGCTGGTTTTCACTATTATTTTACATTAAATTTCGTGCAATTTCAGTTCCATGATCACAAAGTGTTTGTAAAAAGTTATGAAAGTGGATCATGCTGAATTTTGCACAATTTTCTGCATTCTGGTGCAGAGTAACCGGTTAGCAGATATGCTGTAACCGGTTACTCTGTGTTAATTTTGGAAAATTGTGCCTATTTTGAACTAAGTAACCGGTTAGCAGATATGATGTAACCGGTTACTTCGTAACAGAATGCATATTTTCACTTGTTTTTGGGGCTGTTTTGGTTTTTCTTCTTCCTTCTTCCCCTTTCTTCTAGTTTTAGCCTTGAAATGCATTGTTGAGATTAATTTCTCTTCAATTTCAATGGACTTTGGATATTGTTAGAGTAATTAAACATTCATAAGTTCAAATCTATCTTTTAATGAATTGTTAAATTCATTTGAGGTGCTTTGAATTAGTGATATGTTTTCACACTTAAACTTATCAATTAAAAGTGATTGAACTTGAAGATGAAAGGTTCTTGACTTTGTAATTCAATTGGCCTTCTCTTCATCTATTTCTCTTTTCTTTTGATCGATGAAAGTCTTAGGGATCTTAGAATTTCTTTGTTGAATTCTTGATCAAGACTAGATCGTTACCTATTTTCTTTTCGTGCGGTATTGCTTTCGGATGACGATCTACATATCGTTCATCTAGCATGCGTTAGCACAAATATCTATTGACCGGCCTCATTGTAGGGTAATTACCCCGCAAATTACTCGGCGATTGCTTAACATAATGCAACATTTGTCCCTCTTTATCCAATTCGAAATTTGAACTTTCGTGGTCCGGACCTTGATTGGTCGCGTCAACCCAATGGTGATTGATTTTTTGCATTAGGTCCATAATCTTTGAAACTTGGCGTTGTAGAGGCTTTGGTTCTACCAATCTTCTGTCAAGTTCATTAACCTTGGCCTAAGTGCATTGTTTAATCACTATAGTTCAAGACGCGGAATGGAATATTCGGTGAAGGCTTATGGCACTAGAGCCTTGTGCTACTAACTACTAACTTTTAACTTCTTTACTTTTCCTTCTCGCTCCCTATCTCTCTTTATGTTTATGCTTTATTCCATTTATCATATCATTTTTATGTTTATGTCATTTTTCTTTTGTCCACTTGGACCATTTTATCTTGTGCTTTTGTTTTTCTTTTGTCCATATGGACTCAAAAAACATTAATAAAGGATTAAACCACTAAAAGACTTGTGCTCTTAATTGTTGGACTATGGCCACTATCCTTTGGTTTGGAGGACCTATACTCTTGATTATCGACCTATGGACTTAGAGTTAGGATCTTAACCTATTACTTGGGAGTTTGTGATGGAAAACCTTGGATTTTGGATACTTGGAGTCCTCTTTTGAAGACTTATTTTGAATCAAGACCAAATCAAAAAGGAAAAATGCTTATGCTATGGAGCTTGTCCATGTGGTTAGATCTTTCTTATCCTTAGCTTTTACTTTATGCTTTAGGATAGTCACTTCTTCTCCACCCCTTCTTCAATTTTAAAAATCTCCTCTCTTTTTAAAAAAACTTTCTTGTTTTCAAACTTAAAACCGCTTTCATAATAAAACCTTGACTTCGGTCAAGCGATTTTTAAACTTTATTTTCTTTAATAAATGTCAATCAATATTAATCGTATTTTGACCATTTCATAAAAGCATAAAAAATATAAAAACTCATCAATCTCTTTTTGTGCTTTGTGCACTTTTTCTTTTCAACTTTTTCATAAGTTTAGACATGATTCATTTCTTTAAGCGGAATTATTCGTTTGGAAATGACGACTTGTCTTTACACTTAAAATCAACCAAAATAAACAAATTCTTTGTTCTTTGTACCACGAACTACAAGGTTTTGATCCTACATTGCACATCGTGGGTACGTAGGCATGTGTCGATAAGTCTCTCCAAACACAAAAAAATCTTAAAAAATATTTCTCTTCTCATCCCTCCCAATCTCTTTCAAGAAAACCATTTTCAAACTAAAAAGCGGTAGATATTTCAAAGGGTTCTTATAGAGTACTATAGACGCTTTGGGTGCTAACACCTTCCCATTGCGTAACCAACCCCCTTACCCATTCTTTGTTTATTCTTGTTGTTTTAGAACTCCTTAGGTTTTGTTCGCTCTTTTTTCCTTTCCTTTTTTGGATAAAATAAAAGTGTGGTGGCGACTCTTGTTTATTTTTTAGTTAAGCTAATCAATAGCTTACACTCACGAATTTCCCCGCTACACCAGTGTCAAAACATCAAACCAGTTTAGGGTTGATTCTCATCCCTTAAAACACCTGCCTCCTCTTGGGCATCATACAAAAGATAAAACTCTTCCATACCAATAGACTTGGACAGTCTAGATCTCCTCTCGAGTCTCAAAGACATTCTCAAGTTCCCTAGAAACATAGGAAAAACCCCAATCATTCTGGATCAATCTCCAGTGGATTTAAAACCCTTGGGGTTCTAAAACCCAGTCTCTCTCCTAAAAACCCCAACCAGGATCAGTTTATCATTAGTATAACACTATCCTAAATCAAAACCTCAAGGCATCTGATATTTCAACTCTTCTGGAATCCTCAGTAAGAGTTAATTCCCCATTTGGACCTACCTCAGGATCTCAATAATCCCCAGCAGAAAGATAGCCTCCTCTTAGGCTTTGTATAATGATATTTCCACAGCATAGTCAGCCTCCTCTTGGGCTTTGTACAATGATTCTCCCCATCAGAGCTAACCTTTTCAGACTCTCTTGTTGAGTCAATCACTTTTCAGACTCTCTTGTTGAGTCAATCACTTTTCAGACTCTCTTGTTGAGTCAATCACTTTTCAGACTCTCTTGTTGAGTCACTCACTTTTCAGACTCTCTTGTTGAGTCAATCACCCTCTTTAGACTCTCTTGTTGAGTCAATCACATTTCAGCACTCTCTTGTTGAGTCAACCCTTTTAGCCTCAATCTTGGGCTTTGTACAAGACAGATAAAACCATTCCTTTGTTGAGATAATCTTTTCCAGCCTCCTCATAGGCTTGGCATAAGGATTTCCCCTAGCAAAAGTCAGCCTCCTCTTAGGCTTTGTATAATGATTTCTCTAGCTTGTTCAGCCACAATCCTGGGCTTCATACAGGACAAATAAAAGCACTCTCTTGTTGAGTCAAACCTTTTAGCCTCAATCTTGGGCTTTGTACAAGACATAAATCTTCATAACCTTCTCTTAAGCTTGGGACAAACATATTCCCCAGTAGATTCAATCTCTCCCCGCCTTCTTTTAGGCTTTGAGAAACAATTCCCTAAACAGAGTCAAACTCATTTCAGCCTCAATCTTGGGCTTTGTACAAGACACATAAAAATATCCTCATCCGAGTCAGTTAAATTTCCCATTTCAGCCTCAATCTTGGGCTTCGTACAAGATACATATAAACCTCCCTGGCGGAGTCAAAATCCCTTTTTAGCCTCAATCTTGGGCTTTGTACAAGACAGATAGGACACTTCCCCCGGAAAAGTCAAGCTTCCAGCCTCCTCTTAGGCTTTGCATAATGACATCCCCAAATAGTCGAATCTCTTTCAGCCTCCTCTTAGGCTTTGTATAAGGACTTCCCTAGTAGAGTCAATCAACCTCTTAGCTTCAACCTTGGCCTTTGATCAAGGCACACAAAAATCAACAATCCCCTCAGAGGAAGTCCGCTCCCTCTTTAGAGATGACAAATTCTCTCTCAGTTAAAACCTTTTAGCTTTAATCTTGGGCTTTGAACAAGACACCAAACATATTTTTCCTCCCATAGAATAGGAGGAACTACGATTTCTCTGATTTCCCTGTTTCATTTAAACGGGAATACGTAGGCATAAGATTGCGAAATCTTAGCGTGCATACTATTCAAAAACTCTAGGTCCAGTACCTTGATATCAATCAAAACATAGGTCCAGTACCTTACCAAAAACACCCAAACATCAACAAAAACTCACTCACTCCCTCATATTTCCCAAGAAACTTTCCCAACCCATTAACGGATAAACACCATTAAGTACAAAGTGAAACCTAAAGCTACCATCCTATGGATAACCATATATAGGATAGGTAATTGACAACTCCCCATTGTATAACCTGACCCCGGACCCCCAATCTCTTTAAAGTGTTTGTTCAGTTAAAAAATTGCGTTCAAGGTTAGTTTTAGATAGCTTCCCTTTCCCTTCCAGCTTCATGGGATAAATAAGAAATCAGAAAGTAGCACCCCCTCCTCATTGTGAGGAGAAACCCCAAAACCAGCGATAAGATGGTCCCGTCACCGACAAAAATCGCTCGCTACAGTAAAATGGCGACTCTGCTGGGGAGTCGTTGTCTGTATAGGACTAGGATTATAGCTCTTAAGAGGTCTAGGATGTTAGTTTTAGGAATGAATATATATATATATATATATATATATATATATATATATATATATCGCTTTTCCTAAATGATATCCGTGTTTATTTTTCTGCTAATGGGACTGCGGGTGATGCCGCATCTGGAAAGTTTAAGTGATACCTAAGATAAGTGATGGCATTAGACGGGTAATCTTACAGGGAGTGACTCCCGAATAGGAGGACCCGGTAGACCATCGAATCAGTGGAGATATCCTTTGCAGATTCAATGTCTAAACGACTTCAGTTGTTGAAAGTAGATTGTTCGGTTTTGGTATCCATGAAACTGAGGATTTAGTAGACTGAGACCATGTTACTATTTTGTAGTGTGGAAGCTATCGGAAATAGTTGCTACACGATACTACCCTCATTTGAGATTACTCTAAGATACTGCAGCTCGCTCAGGTGAACCAGCCTGCTGTTGTTATCCCAAGGGGAGTCAATGATTTTGAGGACACGTACAAAAATTCACCAGTACAACCTTTGGGGATGGGTAGAGCCATGACTTCATGACACCGAACCTTTAACCCTATGTTTTTTCTATGTTTTTGTGTGTTGCATTCATGCATTCATTTCATTAAAAAACTTTAAACAAAGAAAAAATTTATCTTCTAGTCTCTCTTTTTCAAATTAAACTAAGACAATGATTGCAAATGTCAGAGAGAAAGATTGCGTTATGGATTTCGGTAGAAGGAAGACTCACAAGTACACCTTCAAGGTTCCAAAACTAGAGAATTTAAGGGGGCTGGCAAGGATGGTCACCAACCCTGATGCTTTCAGAGCTAAGTACGGAGGACTGCTATCTCTGTTAAGGGTCCATGTAATCGAAGGAATCATGTCTACGCTAATTCAGTTTTATGATCCGGTCTATCACTGTTACACGTTCCCGGATTATCAGCTAGCACCAACACTGTAGGAGTACTCTCATCTGACTGATTTACCCATCACTGACCAAGCTCCCTTTTCTGGTCTGGAAGAAATTCCAAAGGATCAAATCATTGCAAGAGCTATCTATTTAGATGAGTCAGAAGTCAGGACTCACATGACCATTAAGGAAGGAATCCAAGGTTTACCAGCCAAGTTTTTGGTAAAGAAAGCTCTATACTTTGCTAGTATAGGGAACATTACTGCTTTCGAAAGCATCTTTGTGTTGCTCACCTACGGGTTATTTCTGTTTCCCAACATTGATGACGTCGTTGATATCAATGCCATTAAGATTTTTCTGATTGGAAACCCTGTACCGACCTTGCCAGCAGGTGCTTCTCCTTCTGTACACTTAAGGAATTTGTACAGCGAAGGAATGATCACATGTTGTGTACCCCTGCTATACAAATGGTTCACTTCCCATTTACCAAATCTGCTACTTTTTGGGATCATAAGATTACTCTACGTTGGTCACAGAGAATCATGTCTCTTACCAACTCTGACATAGATTCGTACAATCGTATCTATGACGGGATAAGAATCATGGACCGTTGTGGAAACTTCCCTAATGTACCCCTCATAGGAATTAAAGGAGGAATCAACTATCATCCAATTTTAGTTCGTCGTTAATTCGGATACCCGATGAGGCATGTCCCGCGTAATGCTCATCTGGAAGTTCTTTTCTTCAAGGAAGGAGAAAATGACAGGGCACTAAAGACAGAAATAGTGCATGCCTGGAAACGTGTTCATAGGAAAGGAAGAGAGTCTTTAGGAAAACCAGATTGTGTCTCCGTGGAACCTTATCTCCATTGGGTACAAACCAGAGCTCTCAAGCTGAGGATGCCTTACCCTCGTCAAGAGGTTCTTCCGTTAAAGGAATTTGTTCTTTATTTTATGTTTGATACGGAAAAACTCCAGGTCACTCTCAACAAAGTTCAACGGGAAAAGAAATCTTGGAAAAACAAGTACCGCATTCTCAACGTAGAGTGTAACAAAATACAGCAACTGTTAAAAGAAAAAGACACTCTGATCGAGATCTTAGAGCAACATACTGTAGAAAATCAAGAAGACCAGAGGAATTTGCTCGCTCCTTTCACTTGGCAAAGGAATGACAACCCGACAACGGCTCAAGAGCCCCGGTCAAAGAAAAGGAAAATACCAGTACCAGCACCAGCACCTGAGCCCTCCTCAGAGAGGACTCAGGATCCATAAGTCTAGACATTTCCTTTTACAGCACTTTGTAAATGACTGTATTTCCATTTTCGCAATCTTTGAATTCAATAAAACGGGGTTTCCCCATTGGATGATATTTGCAATCAAGTTTTTGAAGTCTCTTTTGATTAAAACAAAAAAAATTAATATAATCATTGCATATCATTCATCATTCTCACATAACGCATTCTTCTTCCCTACGAATCTCACGTTTGAACTTTAATTCTAGAGTCAAGTTGTCTCATTCGTACAATACTCGGGCCAATCGGTAAAAGAAAATGGATGATCTCGAGGAAGAGAACTGAGAGTTGAGAGAAGAAATCGACACTCTGAAAGAATATTTGAGAAAACTGCACAATGACATGCAAGCTCTGGCAGCAGCTCAGATGCAACAACAAAGGACTGTGATCTCAGAGATCACATCTACGCCCATAGTGGAAAAGTATGATCCTCGGTACAACATGCCTAAAGACCGTCCCTGGGGCATGCCACTTAACAATATCCCGGAAGGATATATTCCGCCGATCACGGAAAATCCGAAAACTGCAGCAGGAACCACTGGGCCTGAAGGTTACAAACTTTGGGAAAGCGAAGATGCAATGGGCACGACAGCAACTCCTGAAGGTTACAAACTTCGGGATAGGGAAGCACCAAGAGTCACAGCCGTAATGACTATACCACCACCCGTGGTACACACTGTCCTGGAAGGACAGATTCCACAGATACCTTCTGGTGGAAATGAAAGTATGTATGACAGATTAAATGAGTTCCAGGAATAATTCCTGGAAATGCAGAAGGAACTGCATGCCATTTGCGGTCAGGATCTATTCGGAAAGGACGCCGCAGACCTTTGTTTGGTCCCCAATGTGAAAATTCCGCACAAATTCAAGGTGCCCGAATTTGAAAAATACAAGGGCAACTCTTGTCCTCAAAGTCATTTGGTGATGTACACTCGGAAGATGTCAACTCAGATAGAAAACCAACATCTACTGGTCCACTATTTCCAAGATAGTTTAACCGGTGCCGCACTCAATGGTACATGGGTTTAAACCGCACCAAGATCGTCACTTTCAGAGATCTTGGCGCTGCCTTCGTTCAGCAATATAAGTATAACCTGGACATGGCACCAGACAGAGATCAACTCAGAGCCATGTCGCAGAAGGACAAAGAAACCTTTAAGGAGTATGCTCAGAGATAGCGTGAAATTGCCGCCTAGATTTGTCCACCTCTTGAGGAAAAAGAGATGACAAAGATCTTCTTGAAAACCTTGAGCTCATTTTACTACAACCGAATGGTCGCCAGTGCGCCCAGCGACTTTACTGAAATGGTAAACATGGGAGTACGTCTTGAGGAAGCAGTCAGAGAAGGACGTCTGGTCGAAGATGCTGGACCACAAGAAGTACCAAAAGATACGGCAGTGCTTTCCCTAAGAAAAAAGAGCAAGATATTGGTAATATCTCTCTCAGAAAGCAAAGGCGGCGGTAACAACCAGTAGCAGCTGTAACTCCTGCTATCAACCTTGTGCTTGTCTCAACGTATCAACCTCAGGTTGCTCAGAGCCAACCAAATCAACAACAATATCAGCAAAGGACACAACAGCCTCTTCAGCAGGCTTGTCCTCAGTACAACAACAATCGTACAATGCGACCACCAGGGTTCGACCCTATACCAATGTTGTACGCAAAAAATATTTTCGTTACTACTGGTCAAGGGGCACGTCCAAACCAGGTCTCCCCTTACAGTACCGGAAAATCCGCCTTTTTGGTTCAAAGCGGATCAGACTTGCCCTTACCATCAAGGAGGACCAGGGCATAACATAGAAAACTATCTCAACTTTAAATCTGATGTGCAGAAGCTTGTCAAGAGCGGGGTCCTATCCTTCAAGGATACAAATCCTAATGTTCAGACGAACCCGTTGCCTCAACACGAGAAAGTTGCGGTAAATTTGATAGAGGAAGAGTCTAAGCACAGCTATCAAATTCACGATGTACTCTTATTGGGAATCAACCTGGTCAAGATGCATTGCAAACAGAGCGATACGGGCATGTACCATCTCACAACTATCACCAGTGTGATATCTGCTCTAAAAACAATGAAGGATGTTCTGTTGTGAAATCAGCTCTACAGGAACAGATGGATCTCGGGTGGATCCAAGATCATCGAATCTGTGAGGTCAACATGACTTATACAAATTCCAACATCATTCAATACCACTAAATCCGTGCGATGAATGTCAACTTGGTGGCGATGCACTCAAGGCAAAGCCAACATCATGATCTGCCACGGCACAATTAAGATTCTTGTCTGATTTGCTCGGTAAACAATCAGGGATGCTCTTTTGTACAAGAGGCCCTCCAGCGTCAGATGGATCTAGGATGGATCCAAAACTACAGGGATAGAAGTCATTATTAAGTAAATATGATTCAAATCTTTGATATTCGCTTGATGAATACCAGCTTGGTGGAATTACACGCTAAGCAAGTCCAGCTCGGTTTTCTGACTTCGCACGATTATTAGAACTGTAAGGGATGTCGTGAGAGTGACTAAGGATGTGCACTCATTCAAAGAACACTGCAACATTTGTTGTACCATTGGTGGCTTCCGATCTATCTAGATGAAGACACACAACAAGTCAGTATGGCTGACGGGAACCCTACTAGGCATCAAAGTTAGGATGTTCGATCAATGGAAGTGAATCTAGTAAGGTTACACTGCATATAAAGCGGACGTGGCTAGGTGCCACCACACAACTATGAGCGCTGTAGAGTTTTCTCAGAGAATAACCAAGGATGCTACCTCGTGCGAGCAACCCTTCAGAGTCAGTTGAACCGCAAAGAGGTTCAACCGTGTTTAAGCTCTGGTCCGATCAACATAATGTCAGACTATCTTCCCAGTCGAGGCAAATAAGTTGTCTTGATCCCTAAACGAAAAGTTGCCAAAGATGTATGCGCCATAATCCCTCTACTCCATGAATCGAGAGTTCCCCTCGATAGTGGAAGAATTCTCAACCTCGAACCAATCGAGGCCGGCTACGACGGTCAAAAAAATCAAAAGGCTCATGTAGTTATCTATCTGCCGGGATCAGTACCGTACACATCCAATAAGGCTATCCCTTACAAGTACGGTGCAACAACAATTGAGAATAGAAAGGAAACTCCATTACCCTCCATCGTGAATATTGCAGACATCAGTCGAGTAACACGGAGCGGTCGAATCATCAACAAAGAAGTTGGAGAATCCACCAAAGAAAATGGACCTTAGACAGAAATTCTTAATCAACCAGCCGGTCAGTCCAGTAATCCTGACCTTTCAAAGAACAACGATGAGATGCTGAAGCTCATCCAGAAGAGTGAGTACAACATTGTTGATCAACTATTGCAAACTCCTTCAAAGATCTCGGTGTTATCTCTTTTACTCAGTTCCGAAGCTCATAGAGAAGCTCTACAGAATGTCTTAGAGCAGGCCTTTGTGGAACAAGATGTAACAATAAGACAATTCGACAGCATCATCTCCAACATCACTTCCTGCAACAACTTGGGATTCAGTGATGAGGAACTTCTGGAAGAAGGCAAAAATCACAACATGGCATTAAATATTACAATCAACTGCTAGGACGATGCTTTAGCCAGCATAGTGGTAGACACCGGATCAGCTCTAAATGTTATGTCAAAATCTACTTTAATGCGATTATCATTTAAAGGATCTCCGATGAGAGGAAGTGAGGTCATCGTCAAAGCATTTGACGGATCCTGGAAAACAGTTATCGGCGAAGTAGATCTTCCCATAACTATCGGTCCTCACACTTTCCTAGTCACTTTCCAGGTAATGGACATCCGGCCAGCATAAGCTGTTTGTTAGGAAGACCTTGGATACACGAGGCTGGGGCAGTCGCCTCGACACTTCACCAGAAGCTGAAGTTCGTCAAGAATGACCAACTAGTCATAATCTGCGGAGAGCAAGCCTTGATTGTAAGCAACTTATCATCGTCCACTTGTGTAGAACCAGAAGAGGTTGTGGGTACCCAGTTCCAAGCACTTTCGATGAGCAATGACAACCAATCAGAAAAAGGAACATCGATTTCCTCATACAAAGATGCCCTCGAAGCGATCAAAAGTAACAATGCAAAAGGATGGGGACAGCTTGTCATTCCTACTGACAACAGAACAAAGAAAGGTCTTGGTTTTTCCTCAACCTGTACCCAGACTGCTAATAACGATGAAAGTCTTCATCCCATTCAGGACTTCTTCCACAGTGGAGGTTTCCTTCACCCAGTATCTCAAGAAGTATATACCATCAATGAAGGTGACTCCTCTGATACATATGAAGAGTGGATGTCCTATCTTAATGAAGACGGTTATATGTCTCAGGAAGAGGTGCCTACGCCATTTTGCTATCCTGCACAGAGTACGAGATATATACCAAGATCAGACGTCAAAATGATATACGGAGATTGTGTTCCTGAAGGATGTCGTGCTCCACCAAACTCATTAGAGGAGGACACTCTGATGAAAGACAACTTTGACCATGACTATTATGGCCCAATGGATGGCCTGCCTATCTGGCATCCGTACCCAGGAGACTTGGGGCAAAAGAGTCAGCCGAACGATGCATATCAGCTGAGTATCATTAAAAAGAATACCTACGTCCCCACCAACTCTTGGGATCATTACTCAAGGCATTCAGTAAATATCCAGCACGACGATGAATTTGCAAGGATTGCAGGACAGGAGTTCCTTAACTATGCCTTTCTTGAGGTCAATGTCATCAAAAGGGATGATTCCTCCAGTTCCGAAGAAGTGTGGGACACCTTAGGACAACCGAGTGGTAAGTACGACTTCATGGTCAAGTACACAGCTCCTGAAAGCTCTCGTATCAGGCTCGAAGACATCCAGCCAACTGGATGGGGAGATCCACCTGAGAGTGCAAACACTGTGCAAGATACAACAGAAGAATCCTCCTACGACAACTCTGCCTGGGAGACAGATTCCAACGATCCTGGTTCACCAGAAATCAGCGTCATTTCTGAAGACAAGCCAAGAAGGAAAGTACCAGACTTTGTGATTCACCGAGGAGTTCGCCACCAATGGGTTGCTGTCGATGTCCTAAAAGTCGTTCATAAGTCTATGTAATTGTCGTCTTTATCTTAACCTTTCGCCCTGCCCAGGTGAAACAGATGTTTTGATAGGGCTCACTTTCTGTAAATGTATCTCTTCGCTTCGCCCAAAGCGACTGAGTTCTGTTTTATAGGGTTGTAGTTTCAAGAATCGACAAGATCATAAATAAAATAACGTCGTTATGTAATTTCCGCATTTATTGTTGTTTTCTCTTTTCGCTTTTTCAGAAAATGGTAATCCTAAAAAACAACTCAAATAATAAAAACAAGCATTTTCAGAAATTACACTGCACAACACTCTTGCATTCCTCTCTATCTCTTCTAAAAAATAATCATCACGTCATGCAGATTGCTTGTTTTAAACCCCATTGAAACATACAATCTGATGCCTTCTCCCAACTTTGAATTCCCGATATTTGAGGCTGAAGAAGAAAATGACAAAGAAATTCCAGAAGAAATCTCCTGATTACTCAGACAAGAGGAAAGGTCCATTGAACCTCACAAAGAGCCATTGGAAACAATCAACTTGGGTTCGGAAGAAGAGAGAAAAGAAGTCAAGATTGGGGCACTGCTCAGTCCAACTATCAAAGAAGGCTTGATAAAACTTCTCAAATATTTTCTTGATGTATTCGCTTGGTCCTATCAAGACATGCCAGGGTTGGATACCAGCATCGTGGAACATCATCTACCGTTAAGATCAGAATGTCCGCCAGTAAAACAAAGGCTGAGACGGGCTCACCTAGACATGGCCATCAAAATCAAAGAGGAAGTACAGAAACAGATTGACGCGGGATTCCTCGCCACATCAGAATATCCTCAATGGTTAGCCAACATAGTGCCAGTTCCGAAAAAGGACGGAAAGTTCAGAATGTATGTTGACTACAGGGATCTGAACAAGGCCAATCCAAAGGATGACTTTCCCTTACCACACATCGACATGCTGGTGGACAGTACAGCGAAGTTCAAAGAATTCTCCTTCATGGATGGATTCTCGGGTTACAATCAGATAAAAATGGCGCCGAAAGACATGGAGAAGACTTCCTTCATCACCCCATGGGGCACTTTTTGTTATAAGGTAATGTCGTTCGGTTTGAAGAACGCCGAGGCAACCTATCAAAGGGCCATGACTACTCTGTTTCACGACATGATCCACAAAGAAATAGAAGTGTATGTCGATGATATTATTTCCAAATCTAAAACGGAAGAGGAGCATGTAACCCACCTGTCAAAACATTCGAGTGTTTGAGGAAATACAAACTCCACTTGAATCCCAATAAGTGCATGTTTGGTGTTCGCTCAGGAAAACTGCTAGGGTTCATCATCAGCCAGAAAGGAATTGAGGTTGATCCTGACAAAGTCAAGGCCATTCAAGAAATTCCTTCTCCAAAGACTGAAAAATAAGTCAGGGGATTCCTGGGACGTCTGAACTACATTTCTAGATTTATATTCCTCATGACCGCGACATGCGCGCCAATCTTCAAATTACTTAAAAAGAATCAGGTCTGCGTTTGGACAGAAGACTGCCAAACCGTTTTCGACAGTATTAAGGAGTATCTGTTGAATCCACCTATCCTGTCACCTCCGGTACCACTGATCATCTATTTAATAGTTTTGGAAGACTCCATGGGTTGTGTGCTTGGTCAACAAGACAAAACAAAAAGAAAAGAGTCTGCCATCTACTATCTGAGCAAGAAATTTACCGACTGTGAAACTCGATACACTAAGATTGAGAAAAATTGTTGTGCTCTGGCTTGGGCAACCAAACGTCTTCGCCAGTACATGATTTGTCACACTACTTGGTTAATCTCCGAAATCGATCCAGTCAAGTACATCTTCGAAAAGCCTACTCTCACGGGAAGGATTTCCCATTGGCAGATGTTGTTATCAGAATACGACATTGAGTATCATGCTTAGAAAGCCGTCAAAGGAAGTATTTTAGTCGATCATTTGGCTCACCAACTGATTGACGATCAGGAATCATTCGGATTTGATTTCCAAGACGAAGATGTCATGTACTTGAAAATGAAAGATTGCGATGAACCGCTACCCAGTGAAGGGCCAGAACCAGGTTCCCAACGGGGACTAATCTTTGACGGAGCTGTCAACAATTATGGAAACGAAATTGGGGCAATCATCGTAACACCTTAGGGTACCCGCATTCCTTTCACTGCCAGATTAACATTCAAGTGTACAAACAACGAGGTCGAATACGAAGCTTGTATCATGGGTCTCGAAGAAGCAATTGACTTGAGGATTAAGAACTTGGATGTGTATGGAGACTCAGCCCTTGTTATCAATCAGATCAAAGGAGATTTGAACACATACCAATCAGGACTGATTCCTTACAAAGATTACGCGAGAAGGTTGTTACCATTCTTCAACACAATCGAGTTTCACCATATTCCTCGTGAAGAGAATCGCATGGCTGATGCATTAGCGACCCTTTCCTCCATAATTAGTGTAGGTCAATGGAACGACATACTGAAATTCTGGTACCAGACGTGTGATGTTAAGGTGCGATGTCACAACAACACACTCTGCAATAATGGACAGAATAAGCAACAGGAAAACACAAGGAATTGTTCACCCAGTTCGGTCTAACTACCTACGTCTGGGGGCTACCAAGCCAGGGATGAAATTCACTACTTGTAGATATAATTTACAGACTCAACACACCAGTTGACAATCTCCTAAACTTATACTCTACTAGTGACTTTCTACCTAAGAAACCACTTAGATATGAGAACACTACTCAATCCCCTAAAACACTCAAAGAACAACCTCTTTGAGATCACTTGATCTTGCTTCCTAGCTTCGATCAATCAACAACTCTCTATTGCTTCACAGCTTCTAGAGAGGACAGAAAATTCAACACCTATTCAACCTAGAATAGTGTGATTACTGTACTCTAAACAAACCCTAGACTCTAAGCCTCCAGCTCTTGATCTTCAATCTGTTTTCTGTACCTTCTTCCTTAGTCTTGTGCGCTTTATATAGCTCCTTGAATTTGGATTGGATTTGTCACAATATTTGATCAGATTTGTTAATTAAAAACTGAATCTTTTAAAACAGATTTTATCCCCAAAATCTTTTTAAATCTTCCACCTTTTAATTCTCCAACAAACCTGCAATCAAATCTCCCATGTAACAGAAAATATCTAGCCCAAGATATTCTCATCCAACGAGTCAACACTCTCCACAATTCCAGCTAATACGCGACCCTAATAACAACAAGCCCATGCTGTCATTAGCTTCAGTTCTGCAGGTCTGATGTTACAACATCACCTATGTGACATCAGACATCCACTTCAGCAACTAGCAACCTTAACACAGCCCAGTGTTAAGTGCAATGTTATGACATCAAGCCCATGACATCAAACATAGTTAACCTTCACAACTTAGTACAGCCTAGTACTAAGACTCAATGCTGCAACATCAACACCATGACATCCGCATTGAACACCTTGTTGTTTTACCAAAATTCCAGCCAATCCAGGAACTTACAATCTCCCCCTTTGGCTAATTTTGGCTAAAACAATCTCTGCATCTTCAGAGACTTCAGCAGCGGAATATCTTCAATATTTTGACACATTAACTTGCAGCAGTTTGACACTCTTCATATAGTCTTCATTACTTGATCTGCTGCAACACCATCTTCATTATTGACAATAGCCAATTGGTGCTCCCCCTAAAAAACTTGAACCAGCATCACAACTGTTCAGTAGCTCACAATGTGCAACACATCTCCCCCTTGATGTCTGCTTGGCTGCACTCTTCAAATGCTATGAAATTATCTTCACTAGCAGCTCAGTCTACACTGTCTACACTCCCCCTTAAAAACTGCATCAGCACTTTTCAACTAAACACCTTATTCTTTTAGCAGCATCAATCTCTTCTCTTTATGGCATTTATTAACTCTCCCCCTTTTTAGCAGCAGCAAACACTCTTCTCTTTATGGCATTTATTAACTCTCCCCCTTTTTAGCCATAATTTGACAAACCTCAACAAGTAACTCGTATGACACCCTGTACAAAACCATACTTCTTCTGCCAGTAATATCCATATTTTGAAAATCCAGACATATTCTTCATCCATCCAGTTATGAAGGCTTCACACAATCATCCACAAGCTTGATCAGCATGCAATCTTCACAATAAATGCACTTTTGCTGCAAGATCCATAGACAAGTACTCCCCCTGATCCACTTCAGTCTTCTCTACATTCTCCATCCAAGGCAAATCTTCTACATCATCATTCTCCCGTATGACTATGTAGATGCTCCTTAGATATAATGTAAGCACTAAGCTTCAGATCCAGAACAAAGACATCCTTCACCAAGGATACTCTTGACACCAGGGTATTACATATGCTCCACTACTGGATTTACTATCAGCAAAATAATCCAAACTCAACACTGTGTCACAAACTCCACAAATTCTCAGCTTACTTATAAGCTTTACTGAGATCCAGTCTCTTCAAGAGATCACACTTCCTCTTTCCTTACATCCACCAGTAGTTGTTGAAACTGGTGATGTCTTCAAAGACAGTAGTCATGCTTAAACACATGACCATAATCTCCACTTCTTCTGACCAAAATGCTAGAGCATTCAACTCCACATGTCCAATCTTAATCATCTTCCAGATCTAACCACCAGCAAACATGATGTTATAACATCTTTTGGGACATCAGCTTTTCATCACCATTCAAAAGACTCATTGCACAGAGAAGTCCTTCAAGAAGCTCCCAATAAAACACAGTCAGAGCAACTTATTCATACACACCTGAATACCATAAGTTCCCACACCCTCTCTGAACCATATCCTAGCAAACTCAACCATATCCAGAGTATCCATACCCAATTCTTTTTCCAGAACATACTTCCACCATTTTATGAAAAGCACAGGATTGTTATCTAGTATGGCCTTTTGAATTTTCTCAGAAGTTCTAACAACAACGGCTTCCGTCATTTGAGAGCTATCTTGGACATTATCATCAGACTTATCTCTGATCTTCCTATTTCTGGAAGAGATGAGCACTTTACTCCTGGATTTTGTAGTACCATCCACATAGATCTTCTGCTCATCAGTTCTCATCTTTGGAGGTGACTCAATATCTTTCCTCTTCCTTGATTTCAGTCGTTTAGCAACCCCAGGAACCACTTTTGCAATTAGTTCATCATCACTCTTCTTTATTTTAAGGCTAGAAGTACCTTTCTTGACTTGAGATGTTTTAACATCAGCTCTAGCATCTGCATCTTCCAACCTAAGGATTGTCAACTTGTGGAGTTTTTCTTCTGAACTATAGGAGTCATTAGTCAGGTTGTCATCTTTCTTGGCCTTGCAAGTATTTAGCTCCCAATACTTCTTAAGGTCACAGCTTTTGATCCTTCCATCAGCATTGTTGACTCCTTCATCTTGCTCACATAACTGACTACTCACATCATCCAACTTAGGAGTAACAGTACCATAAGTCATTAACCCAGATTGACTTTTCACCATACTTTCACACTTGATGTCATCATCTGATGTTACAGCATCATCACTAGATAAGCTGTCCACTTGAGGTATCCACTGATAGCAATTATCTTTGGATCTTACTCCCTTCATCACTACCTCATTCTGCTCATCAGCTACCACACATTCATCTTTGGTGTAGCTTACGTTGTAACCTTCATCACAAAGTTGACTTATGCTAATTAAATTAGCACTCAACCCTTGAACAAGGAGCACATTATCAAGAGTAAGGCCATCATGATTCTTCACTCTTCCAACTCCTTCTACTACTCCTTTTTCACCATTGCCAAAAATAACACCATTTGCATGGCAAGGATTGAACTCTACCAAATGTTTCTTGGATCCAGTCATGTGCTTTGAACATCCACTGTCAAAGTACCATGCATCCATAGCAAAATGTTCATCTGATGTGTGAGCCAATAGACACTTCACCTTCTCCTTAGGTACCCATTGTTTAACAACTTTGGGCCTGTACTTTCTCCATCTATTTTGAGGCTGAGGGTATCCATGCAGCTTGTAGCAAGAGTACTGCATATGTCCAAACCTTCCACAATAAAAGCATCTCATCCTTTCATCTCTGAATCTTCTGCCATGATGAGATTGCTTAGGCTTCCATCCATAATGTGGTCTCCTCCTACCATAAATGGCCTGCCTTCTATTATGCTGGTATCTTCTTCCATAAGGAGGCTGAGAATGCTGTTTCCTGGATTGTCTCCCATGATGGTGTGGCTTTCTTCTTCCATAGATATGAGGAACAACATTGGTGTAACCATACCCCTGATGTTGAGACACCTGATAAGACATGTGTTGTTTGAACTGAGCAGCTTGCATGCTCTTGTGGTGTTGTGGGGGCATATACTGACTAGCTCCTTATGGCTGCTTTCTCTTCTGATTAGGACCAGTCTTCTTCTTAATCTTCTTAGGTTGTGAAACATCAGCTTTCTTAGGTGTAGGATCCTGCTTCTTTGGCTGATGTTGAGACAAAGGTTGTGACACTCCCTTCTTTGAACCTGAAGTACTTGCTTCTGAAGTTCCCTTATCCTCAGCCACATAACCTATCCCAGCTTTGTCTCCAGCAGCTTTTTCTGACTGTAGTATCTTGTCAAGAGTGGCTATCCCACTGTTCAACATTCTAACAGATTTAGTCATATGATTAAGATGAGCTTTGACACATAAGACTTCTTTTTCCAATTCAGCTTTGTCATTCTCTAGCTGAGCAATCTGTTTCTTCTGTTGATTCCTCTCCTGACATAGTTCAACACTCTTTAAGCACATCTCTTTGTAGGTTGAAGCTAGCTCCTCATAGGTGACTTCTCCATCACTATCATCATCAGATTCAACAATTCCTGTCAAAGCTGTAACATGCTTTGCTGACTCACTTTCACTTTCACTATCAAAGTCAGACCAGGAAACTGTCATGCTCTTCTTCTGCTTCTTCAAGAATGTGGGACACTCTTTCTTGACATGTCCATACCCTTCACATTCAAAGCACTGAACTCCTTTATCTTGGACAGTCTTCTCTTCATCCTTCTCTTTTGCCTTGCTGTTGTCAGAAGAGATGTTCCTGACATTAGGCTTGGAGTTATTGTTCATCCTCTTGAACAGTTTGTTGAACTGTCTTCCCAACATAACTATGGCTTGAGACAGATCCTCCTGAGACTCATCATCTGTAACTTTCTTAACTTCTGCAGGAGTGGAAACCAAGGCTATACTTTTGGGCTTCTTTTCAGGTTCTTCCTCATTCAAACCAAGCTCAAAAGTTTGAAGAGATCCAATGAGCTCATCAACCCTCATCTTGCTGATGTCTTGTGATTCTTCAATGGCAGTTACCTTCATCTTGTACTTCTTAGGAAGAGACCTCAGGATTTTCCTTACAAGCTTTTCTTCTGACATCTTTTCTCCAAGGGCACTGGATGCATTAGCCAGCTCAAGCACACTCATATGGAAATCATGGATAGTCTCCTCTTCCTTCATCTTCAGACTCTCAAACTTCGATGTTAGAAGCTGGAGTCTTGACATCTTAACTCTAGATGTTCCTTCATGAGTGGCCTTCAAAATATCCCATGCTTTCTTAGCAACCTCACAGGTATTAATTAACCTGAAAATATTCTTATCCACTCCATTGAAGATTGCATTTAAAGCTTTGGAATTTCCAAGGGCAAGCTCATCTTCTTCCTTGGTCCATTCTTCTTTCGGCTTCAGCTTTGAGGTGCCCTCTTTATCTTTGCCAGCATCATCTTTTTCAAGCACCACAGGAGCTTTACATTCTTTAATGACAGCCTTCCAAGCTCTGCTGTCCAATGACTTTAAGAAAGTAGTCATTCTAGGCTTCCAATACTCATAGTTTGAGCCATCCAATATAGGGGGTCTGTTGACAAATCCTCCAACCTCTTTGTCCATCTTCACACCAGAAAGTACCTTCCCTAGATCTCACCCAGAGACAGACAGGATACCCGCTCTGATACCAATTGAAATTCTGGTACCAGACGTGTGATGTTAAGGTGCGATGTCACAACAACACACTCTGCAATAATGGACAGAATAAGCAACAGGAAAACACAAGGAATTGTTCACCCAGTTCGGTCTAACTACCTACGTCTGGGGGCTACCAAGCCAGGGATGAAATTCACTACTTGTAGATATAATTTACAGACTCAACACACCAGTTGACAATCTCCTAAACTTATACTCTACTAGTGACTTTCTACCTAAGAAACCACTTAGATATGAGAACATTACTCAATCCCCTAAAACACTCAAAGAACAACCTCTTTGAGATCACTTGATCTTGCTTCCTAGCTTCGATCAATCAACAACTCTCTATTGCTTCACAGCTTCTAGAGAGGACATAAAATTCAACACCTATTCAACCTAGAATAGTGTGATTACCAGTACTATAAACAAACCCTAGACTCTAAGCCTCCAGCTCTTGATCTTCAATCTGTTTTCTGTACCTTCTTCCTTGGTCTTGTGCGCTTTATATAGCTCCTTAAATTTGGATTGGATTTGTCACAATATTTGATCAGATTTGTTAATTAAAAACTGAATCTTTTAAAACAGATTTTATCCCCAAAATCTTTTTAAATCTTCCACCTTTTAATTCTCCAACAAACCTGCAATCAAATCTCCCATGTAACAGAAAATATCTAGCCCAAGGTATTCTCATCCAACGAGTCAACACTCTCCACAATTCCAGCTAATATGTGACCCTAATAACAACAAGCCCATGCTGTCATTAGCTTCAGTTCTGCAGGTCTGATGTTACAACATCACCTATGTGACATCAGACATCCACTTCAGCAACTAGCAACCTTAACACAGCCCAGTGTTAAGTGCAATGTTATGACATCAAGCCCATGACATCAAACATAGTTAACCTTCACAACTTAGTACAGCCCAGTACTAAGACTCAATGCTGCAACATCAACACCATGACATCAGCATTGAACACCTTGTTGTTTTACCAAAATTCCAGCCAATCCAGGAACTTACACATACCTAAGATCGACATAATGCGCCTTGAAAGGCCCGCTTACATCTTCACGATTGAAGCAGTCATAGACGACAAACCTTGGTATCACGATATCAAATGCTTCCTTCAGAAACAAGAGTACCCACCTGGGGCATCCAGGAAAGACAGGAAGACTCTCAGAAGATTGGCTCATAGCTTCTTCCTGAGCGGTGATACACTCTATAAGAGAAATTTTGACATGGTCTTGCTCCGATGTGTAGGCAGACCAGAAGCAAACATGCTGATAGAGGAAATTCATGAAGGGTCCTTTGGTACTCATGCCAACGGACATAATGGCCAAAAAAATTCTGAGAGCAGGGTACTATTAGTTGACAATGGAATCCGATTGCTACAAGTACATGAGGAGATGTCATAAGTGTTAGATATACTCAGACAAGATCCATGTACCGCCAACACATCTCAAAGTTCTTTCTTCCCCATGGCCTTTTTTCATATGGGGAATCGACATGATTGGCATGATCGAACCCAAGGCTTCAAACAGACATCGGTTCATTCTGGTAGCCATTGACTACTTCACCAAGTGGGTTAAAGCAACATCATATGCCAATGTAACCCGACAAGTGGTGGTCCGATTTATCAAAAACAATCTCATCTGCCGTTATGGTGTTCCAAGCCAGATCATTACTGATAATGGATCTAACTTGAACAATAAGATGATGAAAGAATTATGTACTGAGTTCAAGATCGAACACCATAACTCATCTCCCTACCGACCTAAGATTAACGGAGCGGTAGAAGCGACAAACAAAAACATCAAGAAGATCGTTCAAAAGATGGTTGTAACCTACAAAGACTGGCACGAGATGCTACCTTTTGTCCTTCACGTTTATCGCACATCAGTCTGTACTTCAATAGGGGAAACCCTTTTCTCTCTAGTATATGGCATGGAAGCAGTGCTCCCCATAGAAGTCGAGATCCCATCAATCAGGGTATTGATGGAAGCTAGGCTAACAGAGGCTGAATGGTGTCAAAGTCGACACGACGAACTGAATCTGATCGAAAAAAGAGAATAACAGCACTATGCCATGGTCAGTTGTATCTGTAAAGGATGAAGAAGGTGTTTGACAAAAAGGTTCTACCTCACGTCTTTAGAAAAGGAGACCTCGTGCTCAAAAAGATACAATCTTTTCTCACTGATTCCTGGGGCAAATGGGCTCCGAATTATGACGGCCCCTATGTGGTCAAGAAAGCTTTCTGAGGCGGTGCCTTGAAACTCACGGCCATGGATGGAGAAGAATTTGCCTACCCCACAAATGTTGATGTAGTCAAGAAATACTTCTCCTAAAAAAAACGTCTCAGTGGATTGAAAACCCCAAAAGGGCGGTCCAGGCAAAAATTAGAGACATAATAAAAAATCATCCCGATGGATTGGGAACCTCAAAATACAATCCAGGAAAAAGTTAGGGATTCATGGCAAGTAACTACGTCCAACAAAGGGGCAAATCCCCCAGCAGCAGTAATGCCATCCATCAGAAGAAACTCTAGTCAAGGTTATCTTCGACAGAAGCTCAGGATGTCCAGAATTCAAAGTTGGTAGAAGGATAGCGATCGTTATGTTTTAATGTAGCCCTTTTCCCCTTAAATTACCATTTTCTAACTTTGTAAATACTCTATGGAATCACGCGTTTGGATGATTTTCATCCTATCAATAAAATTTGAGCCTTAATGCTTTTGTTTGTAATTCTTATTTGTTTTAGCTTTACAGAACAACATTTTAATATGATCAACGATTCTTGAAATAAAACAAAAATGAATTTACTTGTCAAACTTTTTCTGCTTTTAAAATAAAGATGGCAATTCTTTTGACTGTTGAACATCGAAAGAACATTGATCGCTACTCCAAAAGCGATTAAGCTTCAAAGTGCAGAATCAAAGTAATCCTTCTAAACCAGTGCGCCTGAATGAAGGATCAGCTGTGTCAGAGACCATGTTTCAGCTGACGGACCCGGCAGAGTTCTTACCTCCTAAGCCCGACCAATGTTTTTCCCCCAGGGATTATCTCTCCTAAGCAAGGCAGAATTGCTATTTTGGACCAAATGGTACTTCCTCGTTCCCCACAGTGGCCGAGTATCCAGTCGTGTTCATCCACTAGTCTGTATGTCATGTCAGTTTTGTCAGCATAAACATACATACATCATGCATTATTGATTCACATTCATATTCATATTGCATCACTATCACTCTAGTCGGTCTTGTTCCCAAGTGATAAAAATCCTCTCGATCGAGTTGTCAGTCCTTTCCTCGTTAGGAAATACAGCGTCTGAGCAATTTCTCCCCAGTTCATTTCTGGATTGGAGCCGGTCCTCGACCACTTTGATAACTTGAACCTCTGAAAAGAAAGAAAACATTCAACAAACGTCACTCTTCACCCTTGAAGAAGATGTTCTCGCTTTCCCGGATTAAGGAAAATCCCCAGAGGAAGCCTTTTAACCGAAGACTCTCGGCAATACAGCAGTTTCTCTCTGAAAATTTGCTATCAAATGAAGTCATCAGCACCACCAAATTGGATTACATCACATGGCATTTCTCTGAGAAGATCTTGAGGGAAAGTATGACGTAATATCCCCAAGCAGGAAACAGTCTCTCAAGAGACTTGTTTTCCCTAGTAGAGTCAATAAATGGCGTCTCCAACGGAGAAGTTTGTACACCTTTACAACTCAGATGAATGGGTTTCCCCAGCGAGTCTACATCAAAACTTTTTCTCATCAAATGGCATCTCCCCAGGAAAATTAGGCGAGAAGTTTTAGGAAAACCGCTACAAATAGCATCCCTTGTCAAGAAAATTTATTGATAAAAGAAACTGAGACCAGTTCCTTGGCTGAAGACCAGGGTCGAGGGGAAGTTTATTTCAGAAATTGATACCAGTTCCTTGGCTGAAAACCAGGATCGAGGGGAAGTTTATTTCAGAAACTGAGACCAGTTCCTTGGCTAAAGACCAGGATCGAGGGGAAGTTTATTTTAGAAACTGAGACCAGTTCCTTGGCTGAAGGCCAGGATCGAGGGGAAGTTTATTTCAGAAACTGAGACCAGTTCCTTGGCTGAAGACCATGATCGAGGGGAAGTTTTTACCTTTTCTAAGAACCATTGCTTAGCAAACGAAGATGGAAGAGCAAACTTTCATTCATAACCACCATCAAAATTTCGGGTATTCCGATATTTAATCCTCTTGCACCCTGAATGCCCGAATACCTTCACCATTCACACCTTCGTGTCCAAGAAAATTAAATAGGGCCATCTGTCATACCCCAAATTTTGACCACCAAGATTTCCATCATTGTGAAAATCATCACCACAATATGGAGATACCATCATGCCTCATCAATATCCTCAGAGATGTTTGAGCATTCACTACAACCAAGACTTAGGGTTTCAAGCCCTCTCAGGGCCTTAGACAAAAGATCAATCAAGGAATGACATGATCTTCAACTTTTCTAAACTCTCAAACAACTATAAAGGATCAAGAGGACTCCCATATCAAGAATCAAGCACAAGGTTGCAACATTCCAAGTGGATCAAGCCTCAAGATCGCCAGTGTCACCAAATTAGGGTTTTGGTCGACCAAGGCCTCCAGATGAAAATTTTCATCTAGGCATGAGCCAATACCTCAATATATGGTCCAATAAGCTCAAAAAGATATCAAGAGCCCATCCACAATGGCCCAAATCACCTTGAAAGTCCATCTATCAAAAAATCAGGAATTAGGGTTTCTTGACCTAATTCACCCCTAAGTTGACTTTTGGGACAAAACATGAGCCAAGACCTCAAGACATGATTTGAGGGTCTCCAATACACTACATTGATCCATTTACAACAACGGATTGATCCAAGAAGCTTGATCCACAAGTTTCAATTTCATCAGGACCACATTTAGGGTTTCTAGGAAAAAAAGTCAATTGTACCTTTTACTTTTGACCAAGACATGCTCCCAAACCTTGGGACATGATTCAATACACCCTATAACACCTATGGAATATATCCATTAGGTTTGATTTAGGTCAAGGAATTGATTTCACAAAGGATCGCACAGTTTGGATTTCATCCGATAAAAAGTCAACTGTGCACAAAATCAAGTTTGAGTTTTTGGAAATTTTCACAATTATGGTTCCTTGACCCTAAAACAATGTTAATATGTGATTTGAATCATCATTCATCAAGAAAAATCAAAGTGAGTTAACTTGTAAAAGGGGGTAACCATAAAAAACTTAGAATTTTTCTAAGTTATGGACAAAGTGGCTAGGGTACCAACTTCCAAGGACCATAACTTGAGATCCAAGCAACCATTTTGGGTGATCCAAAGCTGGATTTGTAGGTCTTGCTACACTCTACAAAAGCTTCAACTACATCTCATTCCAATTCCTCATGGATTTTTAGTTATGGAGTGATCAAAATGGCTGAAAACATGAAAATGACACTTTTCCAACACTTAGTGAAATTTTCACTAAGTCAGAATCTGCCTTACTTTTTGCAAAATGTAGGGACATTTTTCACCTTAATCCAAGTCAAGCCAGGTCTAGGGGTGGATATCAAAGTTGAAGTATGCCATGAGGGCTTTCTAACAAGTTCCAGATCATCTCCAAATTCCATTTGAGCAAGGAGATACAACCCTTGGAACATGGCATCATGAACTGGTTTTTACAAGGCATAATTTGTGCATTTTGCTCGATTTGCCCAAATCTGATAAATCCAAGCCTTGTCATCAATTTGGACACATCTGAGGATCAAATCCAAGGGGGATGATCTGATCCCAAAGCCTCCAAAGTCCAAGAATCTACAAGTAGCCATGCCAAACCTAAAAAGGCTAAAAGATGCCAAGACTCCAATTTTGTTTCCAAGCCTTTAATGAATGCATCAAGGTGGCATGAACTGAGCCTATTCCAACTGAATTCAATCCAAGCTTATCTCTGAACCAAAGCTACAAAGCATGTGCTCTAATCTCAAGTCAATGGCTATAGGAGACTTGAGATTCCTTTTGCATAACATTGGCCAAAGGCCTGTTGCAGTTGCCATTCACTATTGATGCCAAAACAAACTTGACATACAATAAATAGACATCAATTGTGATCAGTTTGAGTACACCAAAGCACCCAAACTGATGCTTTCCTCAAAGTCCCTCTCTTTAGGCCAAAATGTCTTCTTTTGCAAGGTATCTCGGAGTTTTTGAGTTGGAGAGCAATTCCATCACAGCTCATGATCCAAACACCTCTAATACGATGTATCTAAGCTGTCCAAACACTAACATGTGACCTGTAACACCAAAATCTCAAAGTCCACTTCCAAAACCTCAAAATTGGACTTTTTTGCATTTTTCAAGTCATGCCTTGATTCAGTCAATTCCAAAACCAAATAAAACCTCAAACACACTTCAAATATCATCCTTGAACTGTCCCAAATAGTTCCCCTCATCTGGAACACCATTTGAGAGAGTTTCCCTATTGGTCACTTTTGCCCCTTTTGCAAGAAAGAGCTCAAACTTGTTCCTGAGGATTCCAGCTGGTTCTTTCCATTCTAAAAGCTTCTAAGGGATCAATTGAGAGTGTCCAAAGCATCAAATTACTTTTGGCACAAGGAACTTGACAGATAGCACAAGGAGCCTCAAGAGGTAAGTGCATCATCACTTGAACTTTCTAAATTATGCATTCCTTTGAGGTCCACTGATCATAAACATCTCATACATGTTGTATATGTTGTGTTTGAACTAATTCATCAGGTAATTCTTGCTGTAACATGAGGTAGCATAGAAAATGCAATTATAGGACTATTTCAAAACCACTCTCGGGTTTTAAAATAGGGACCTCATCTGAAAAAACCATGACCACCATTGGATTCCTTGGGAAATTCTAGGCCAAATGCATATAAATTTTGTCCCAATCCATGGAGAAATGAGAAAGTCAGAGGCTTCACGTAAATGGCCCAAAAGCTGGCCTTGCCTTGCCTTGCCCAGACCTAAAACAAGGCACCCCTTATATATTTATGGGGTGGTTTTGATACACGGATGTATCACCACCCCAGTGGTTGCGCGCTCATGTGTTTGGCTTGGAGGTCTGGGGTTCGAATCCCCCTCGCCCTAGACCCTTTTTTTATCACTTTTTTTCCATTTTTTATATTTTCCATATTATTTTCTTAAATGATTTGTAAAATTAACTTCTCTCTCAATTTTAATTATTTTTTATTGGTTCTTTTTGCAAAAAATCACAAAAATGTTAAAATATTTTATTCCACAAAAAAATCAAATTTATATTATTTATTTAATATAGTTGATATTTTTGTAAATAAATTCATTTTTAATGGTTTTTAAACATTTCAAAAAGGAATTATCACCTTGGAAATCAAAACCAAATGAGTTTTAATTCATCTTGTGATTAAAACATCATTTTTCCAACCTCAAACAAAAATCACAAGTTGTTTATTCAAACTTATTTAGTGTTTTTTATCATTTTAATTAATTTTCTTTGGATAATTACTTTAAAAAATGATGAAATTAGGGTTTCTTTGATTTTCACCCTAACAAATCCTTTTCAACACTTTGGGCCTCTGATAGAGTGTATGACCCAATCCCTTTCTTAACCAAAACCGTTTTGGGCCTCAGACATTGTATAAGTCCCAACACATTTTCAAAAACCTCAGCGCGATCGCCAGTTCAAAATCAAATCATCTGGGCCTCCTCTCGTGTTGTAAGTCCCATTTTTCTTTTCAAAATAATCTTTGGGTCTCTTCTTGAGTTGTAAGACCCATCCCTTTGTACAGAAAGCCTTTTTGGGCCTCAGTCGTTGTATAAGTCCCGATGTGATATTCAAAACAACGGTGCGATCACTGTTAAACTTTGGGCCTCCCCTTGAGTATAAGCCCCAACAATCTTTCCAAAAACAACTTCCCTTTTTATTTAGGTTCAAATATATGTTGTTATGAAAAATTTCTTTAATTTATTTGAACAACTAACAATACAACATGGAAGCTTGCTCACCTGTAAGTTTGTATCGGCTGTCTTTTACATGCTTTAATATATATAACTGTATTGTGGGAAGCTGCTCCTCTGTAAGTCTTCTTTCATATCCTTTTAAATACTTGTCATATATCAACTGTATATATATACTAGTATAGTTATTTAGAGTTTTCCCCGGCAACTAGGTCTAGAACTAGGTAAAGCCAGTTGGTCACTCTTGAATACAGTTAAAACTAGATCCCCATAGGATTTCCAGATACAATCTTGCCTTCTCTTGGGCTTAAACAATATGGAACAAAGAGAAATGCAGTATTCTCGGTGAACCTTTTCTTATATTGTCACTATTAGAACTTGTCAAAGAAACTCAGTTTCCCCAGAGAGGATTAATTCCCGGTGAAACCTCTCTTGAATTTCTTCAAACCCTAGAGGCTTCCTAAAAGCATCCCCGCCTCCTCTTGGGTTTTGTACAAGGACCCTCCGGCTTCTTAGAAGTTCTCAAGCCTTCTCTTGGGCTTAATACAAGGACCCTGAAGACCTCTTAAAGGTATAAGACAGAACTTAGTCATCCTTTACTAGAGCCGTCTTTCCAGTGTCAAAACATAAAACCAGTTTAGGGTTGATTCTCATCCCTTAAAACACCTGCCTCCTCTTGGGTATCATACAAAAGATAAAACTCTTCCATACCAGTAGACTTGGACAGTCTAGATGTCCTCTCGAGTCTCAAAGACATTCTCAAGTTCCCTACAAACATAGGAAAAACCCCGGTCATTCTGGATCAATCTCTAAAGGAGTTAAAACCCTTGAGTTCTAAAACCCAATCTCTCCCCTAAAAATCCCAACCAGGGTCAGTTTATCATTAGTATAACACTATCCCAAATCAGAACCTCAAGGCATCTCATATTTCAAGTCTTCTGGAATCCTCAGCAAGAGTTGATTCCCCGTTTGCACCTACTTCGGGATCTCAATAATCCCCAGCAAAAAGATAGCCTCCTCTTAGGCTTTGTATAATGATCTTTCCTCAGTATAGTTAGCCTCCTCTTGGGCTTTGTACAGTGTTTCTCCCCAGCGGAGCTAACCTTTTCAGACTCTCTTGTTAAGTCAATCACTTTTCAGACTCTCTTGTTGAGTCAATCACTTTTCAGACTCTCTTATTGAGTCAATCACTTTTCAGACTCTCTTGTTGAGTCACTCACTTTTCAGACTCTCTTGTTGAGTCAATCACCCTCTTTAGACTCTCTTGTTGAGTCAATCACATTTCAGCACTCTCTTGTTGAGTTAACCCTTTTAGCCTTAATCTTGGGCTTTGTACAAGATAGATAAAACCATTCCCTTGTTGAGATAATCTTTTCAAGCCTCCTCTTAGGCTTGGCATAAGGATTTCCCCTAGCAAAAGTTAGCCTCCTCTTAGGCTTTGTATAATGATTTCTCTAGCTATTCAGCCACAATCCTGGGCTTCGTACAGGACAGATAAAAGCACTCTCTTGTTGAGTCAAACCCTTTTAGCCTCAATCTTGGGCTTTGTACAAGACATAAATCTTCATAACCTTCTCTTAAGCTTGGGACAAACATATTCCCCAGCAGAGTCAATCTCTCCCCACCTTCTTTTAGGCTTTGAGAAATAATTCCCTAAACAGAGTCAAACTCATTTCAGTCTCAATCTTGGGCTTTGTACAAGACACATAAAAATAACCTCATCCGAGTTAGTTAAATTTCCCATTTCAGCCTCAATCTTGGGCTTCGTACAAGACACATGCAAACCTCCCCAGCGGAGTCAAAATCCCTTTTTAGTCTCAATCTTGGGCTTTGTACAAGACACATAAAAATATCCTCATCCGAGACAGTTAAATTTCCCATTTCAGCCTCAATCTTGGGCTTCGTACAAGACACATGCAAACCTCCCCAGCGGAGTCAAAAACCCTTTTTAGCCTCAATCTTGGGCTTTGTACAAGACAGATAGGACACTTCCCCCGGAAAAGTCAAACTTTCATCCTCCTCTTAGGCTTTGCATAATGACATCCCCAAATAGCCGAATCTCTTTCAGCCTCCTCTTAGGCTTTGTATAAGGACTTCCCTAGTAGAGTCAATCAACCTCTTAGCTTCAACCTTGGGCTTTGATCGAGGCACACAAAAATCAACAATCCCCTCAGAGGAAGTCCTCTCCCTCTTTAGGGATGACAAATTCTCTCTCAGTTAAAACCTTTTAGCTTCAATCTTGGGCTTTGAACAAGACACCAAACATCTTTTTCCTCCCATAGAATAGGAGGAACTACGATTGCTCTAATTTTCCTGTTTCATTTAAACGGGAATACGTAGGCATAAGATTGCGAAATCTTAGCGAGCATACTAATCAAAAACTCTAGGTCTAGTACCTTCATATCAATCAAAACTTAGGTCCAGTACCTTACCAAAAACACCCGAACATCAACAAAAACTCACTCACTCCCCCATATTTCCCAAGAAACTTTCCCAACCCATTAACGGATAAACACCATCAAGTACAAAGCGAAACCTAAAGCTAACATCCTATGGATAACCACATATAGGATGGGTAATTGACAACTCCCCATTGTATAACCTGACCCCAGACTCCCCAATCTCTTTAAAGTGTTTGTTCAGTTAAACAATCGCGTGCAAGGTTAGTTTTAGATAGCTTCCCTTTCCCTTCCAGCTTCATGGGATAAATAAGAAATCAGAAAGTAGCACCCCCTCCTCATTGTGGGGAGAAACCCCAAAACCAGCGATAAGGTGGTCGTGTCACCGACAAAAATCTCTCGCTACACTTGGTGGTGAATCTTTAAAAGATTTGTGATTCAAGTTTAATCAATAGCTTGATATCCAATTTTCACCGCAACAGAAAAATGGCGACATCACTGGGGAAACTTCTCTTTTAAGAGGATTAAACCTAACTTACTTATACTTGCTATATTCTTGTTTGCTTGTGTGTTTGTTGTTCCATTGGGTTGTTACCTTATGGTGAGATAAGTCCCAACCTTGGACTTGAGAGCAAATTGAGATAGGAAGGTGGTATATTCAAGAAGGCTTATAGGGAGTTGAATCCCAACTAAGCTAACTTGAGAAATCACCACTCAGTGGAGCCACCTTCAAGAATAAGTATTGTTGATCAAGAGATTGTGAAAACAATACTATTTCTTGATCGAGCCTACGAAGCTGAGAACTTTTAGTTACCTTTAACCCCACTTGGACTTGTTAGGAACGTAGTGCGATGACTATGAGGGAGTAATTCCAAAATAGTTGATACGCGATACTACACTCAAAAGAGGTTCTCTTGAGAATATTATTAACTACCGAGTAAATTGGGAAATTGATAATATCCGAAAGATGGGCTGATGACTTTGGGAACCTGTTAGAACCCGTTGTACAGGTACAATAAACCCTAGTACATACCAAATGGGAAGGGTTAACCTTTTGACCCCATGCAAGCCTTACACCATGTTTGAGTGTGATCTTGTTTTGTCTATGCATTCATAAGCATCATTGTTCATAAAAAGTATTATGGAACTTAAATTCTTGTTTGTAAACATCATAAGGTAATCATGGAAGGAAAAGCTATTAAATACCCTTCTTTGAGCAAAGGACTAAACATTTTATAAACTTCTTTTGAACTGATGGTATGAATTACCTTCGATGTTTGTAAATATTTAAGTTTCGTAAAACTTTTTGCATTGCATCTTGCATTTTGCATCTATTGTCAAATTTGCATTTGCATTCCTCCAACATAAACTCCTTCTTTGCCTTCTCCGGTTCATCACCCTGATTACTCAGGTTAAGAGAAGATGTATCATTTGAAACACGAGAATCTAGCACTCCGAGAAGAGGTTTCCACCTTAAGGGCCAACATGGAAACCTTCTCTGCCACCATGAAAAACTTGATTGACACTCAGGAACAAGAAAATCAGGAGCTTCAGGATGAAGTTACAAACCTGAAAGCTGCCAAGAGAAGACTCATGAACTTGGTCAAAGATCTGGTTATATCTCAGCGCCAAGATGGCTCTTCCTCCTCCACCAAGCAACCTATTTAGCAAGTTGGAGAGTCTAGGGGCATCCCTGTGACCTATGCCAGGTTATTCCGCGTCCTCCTACAGCAAGGGGTGATCAGAAGAGAAACTCCACCGGTCATTCCAAGAAACCACTGGAGCTACTTCAAAGCTGATGTCTTCTGTGCCTTCCAACAAGGGGCACCCGGCCATGACATTGAGGAATGTTATGTCCTCAAGGAGAGGGTGGAAGAGTTGATCCGAAGGGGTATTTTGTCCTTCAAGATGTGCAAGCCTCAAGTGCAAATCAACCTTTTGTTAGAGGCCAGCTCTTCCTTGCACATGGTGGACTGATGCGGAAGGTCGTTTCTTAGAACTTTGTCTTGTCAGACTCTAAGTTTTATTTGATGTTTCTCGTATGTAACTTTTTGTGTTGTTAGCACATTTATTTTAGCATTGTAAGAACTTGTTGTTTTAAACAATTAATGCATCAACTTTGTTTGTCTTGAAGAAATCCATTCGTATGCACTCATCTATTTTTAATTGCCAGAACCACACGACCTCTTGCTTAGGCGGAGTGAGTGGGAGGATGATGAAATTAAAAATGCAAGATCTCTTGTTGTATGCTTTTGAATAAAACCTGCTTATGATGTAAGGCATTGTTTCAACTCCCTAAACACTGGAGAAATAAGGAAGATAATCCCTCTTTAACCCCCTTTGGGCCTTGAAGTAGGAGTTTCCTTTCATACAAAAAAACCACCATCAACTTTAACCTGGGGCTGGGTAGTTTTCGGTAAAGCTAATCGAGCACTCGGACATTCGTAAAAAGGAGTGAACGTCTGAGGATCCATTTCACATTTTCCTCACACATTGAAAGGTTAGGAAAAAATCCAATTGTTATTGGTATCTTCAAATCCAATTGTTATTGGTATCTTAAAATCCAATTGTTATTGATATCTCAAAATCTAATTGTCATTGGTATCTCCAAATCCAATTTTCATTGGTATCTTCAAAATCCAATTGTTATTGGTATCTTCAAAATCCAATTGTTATTGGTATTTCAAAATCCAATTGTTATTGGCATCTTCAAAATCCAATTGTTATTGGTATCTCCAAATCCAATTGTTATTGGTAGCTTCAAATCCAATTGTTATTGGTATCTTCAAATCCAATTGTTATTGGTAGCTTCAAATCCAATTGTTGTTGGTATCTTCAAATCCAATTGACATTGGTATCTTCAATCCAATTGTTATTGGTATCTTCAAATCCAATTGTTATTGGTATCTTAAAATCCAATTGTTATTGGTAGCTCCAAATCCAATTGTTATTGGTATCTTCAAATCCAATTATTATTGGTATCTTCAAATCCAATTGTTATTGTTATCACTAAGTCCGTTCCGGCTGTCACTGGCGTCTTTTAAAAAAAGAGTCCAATTGACATTGGTATCTACGTCAAAACCACTCAGAATCACGTGATTTGTTCATAAAAAAAAGGGGGAGAGAAAGAAAGAAAAGAAAATGCTCGCTAAGTCAAAACCTATGAAGGAGACTTAGGCAAGATTGGGGCATCCCGCTGGACTTCAAGGTCAAAAGACTCGGTCCAGGAAAAAGTTAGGGAAAATAAAAAATGCGAAGAACAAAAACAAGGTCAAATCCAATTGTCATTGGTACCCAGCATCCATTTGTCACTAGCGTCTTTTCAAAAAATCCAATTGTCATTGGTATCCAGATTTCAGTTGTTACCAATGTCCTATTAAAATATGGTTACCACGATTTCGTTCTTTCAAAGTTCAGTTGTTACTGACTTTGAAATCTTGCTTTCACCAACGTTTTATTTTAGAAACCCTCGACGAACAATAAATTCGTATAGTTTGACACCAAGAGAGGAAAAGGGTGAGTGACTGTCGTTCCCAAAGCCTCAGTAATTCCTCAACCACAACAGAACTCCTCTCGATAGATGAATGCTCGCATTAAGCTTAAAATCGAATGTAGGATTGGAGAACATCACGTAGAAGGGGCGGGTACAAATAAACTTTGAGCCTTTTATCCTTTATTCTATAAATCGTGAACCAAGCCACGTTACAACCTTTAAAAGACATAATCGAAGCAGGTTTATTTTGAAAGCATACTCAACGAGATGACGTTTCCTGGCTCCTTTTGAGATATGCTCAAACTCATGACTATTTTTGCAAATAAAAATCAATAACATGTCTTAACTAGTGATTCGGTCCCAGGTTATTGCGTTATATTTTAATAAAAACTTCAAGGCAAACATGCGTGTTGCGTTAGCAGATTCAGAATTAACATTTTCTACTTTCTAACATTGCTCGACAACATAGAATTTTGCATATGAGCATCAGTAATAAGTCCAATCCTTGAGACTTGAAGCCCTGATGAATGAGTGGTCCATCACTTCAAAAGTATGGCCATATCCAGAGGCATGTACCAACAGGGGCAATATTTCTTCCCGTTATTACTCCCACAGTCAGAAGAGCAAGTTTGAGGACTTTGTTTTGCAAATACGGTTAAACTGCGGAAGTTACGTCGAGATTTGTAAATCTCTCCAAGAGTTTGAAGACATTGAGACATCGGGTATGCCAATTATTCTATAAAATCCTCTTGGTATTTTTCTTCCAATACGGGGCAGAGAAGATTCGAAGATCACTCGTCGCAAAAGTTGTTGCTTGTTGTGATAATCATTATGCAAATTAAGAATGTAGAACTACTTTGTTCTTGTGATATCCTTTGAAAGTTCCCCAGTAAGTTGTTACTTCAGTTGATCTTGGCAATTTCCTATGGATCTCTTCCTCCGACAAGGAAATCAAGCTCGTGATGGCAATCCCTCAAGTGAAGTCATGACATTATACCCCGAGTAGGATACTCTTTTCCCCCCAGAGAAGGTTGTAACCTTGAAGTAGAACCTTTGATTCTGCATATTCGTCCATAGTAACGGCCCAATCTGGTGAGGTTGGCTGGGTATCCTTGTCGAGATGTTTATTTCATCTCCGGTGTGCTTCCTCTTGTCTGTTTTGTCAGCATATGCATAAACATGGTATACTTGCATCCATACATATGCATGCATCCGAGCATTTTTGCTACCTCTCTGGTGTCCACCTCTTTTAGTCCATGTGGCGTTTATTCCCCTAATAGTTGGGTTTGTCTACTCATTCCGATAAGGTCGTCACCTTTAGGCATAGAGTACTCGTCCTTTCTGGAATTCCCCACAGAGTTTGATTCTCGTGGATGATGGTTGCTTCATTTATCTTTTCCATGTTTGGATAAGATAAACCACATTTGAGTTCATTCCTCAATGGTTGGAGTCTTGTTTGACCGTTTCTTTCTAGCTTGTTCCTAGATTGAACTTTGGTCCCTCGCAGGCGTTGATTTTGAACCAAATTAGGTCGCCGAACCTACTTGGAGCGTGCATTTATTTTGCATGATGTCTAGTAGAAAGAACCCATTATGGACCCTCAATAAAGACAGAAAGACATTCTCTAGCAGTGTTGTTGTAACAACATCTCTTCGGAATTTATACCTAATAACAAGTGGCATCCTCCTCGAGAAACTTGTCTTTTATGGCGATAAGTGGCAGTCTCTCCCGAGAACCTCATCCGACATTGGTGTTATTCAACCTTTTGCAATTGTAATTGGAAATTCCCCTGGAAGCTTATCTGAAGGTTTTTGTTGAAGATCTTACAAATTATTTCTCCTTATTTGAATTACCCTCCACAATATTTCATTGCAAGAAGTGATTCCTCGGCAAATTCTTTGTCCAGTTTAATCCTATCAAATGGCATCACTCTGAGAAAGCCGATGAAGAATTTGATGGTTCTTTCTCTTTATCTAAGAAAATTTTACTCATAAAGCAACCACCCTGGTCTCTTTTATGAGATTCCCTAAGTCCAGTTGTAACTAGGCATCTTTGGTTATCACCAATCTTCTGTCTACTCTGGTTGTCACCATTATTTTGTTGAACTTTGGTCGTTACCACATCTTTGAAAGCCTAGTTGTCACTAGTATCTCCATTCTTGGATCCAATCATTATTGGTATTGTTGAATCAGGTCGTTACCACATCTTTGAAAGCCTAGTTGTCACTAGTATCTCTGCTCTTGGATCCAATCATCAATGGTATTGTTGAATCGGGTCGTTACCACATCTTTGAAAGCCTAGTTGTCATTAGTATCTCCGCTCTTGGATCCAATCATCATTGATATTGTTGAATCGGGTCGTTACCACATCCTTGAAGCCTAGTCGTCACTAGAAGCCTCTGTTGGAAATCCAATTGTTATCGCTTATCAGGTTGTCACTGGTCTCCCCTTTGAATTCTAGTCATATCATTAGTTTGGTCGTTACCATCTTTTGAATCCTAGTTGTTACTAGTTGATATTTTTGTCTGGTCATTACCAATACCCTCTTGAACGCCAGATTTTCGCACACATCCTTAGATGAGCACCGAGAACCATAGCATGTACCAAAAGTCTTGAACAGTAATGTTTTAACCTATGTTCGTGTTGGACCTTAACATAAATACCTCGGTTGTTATCAATACTCTCGTAAGGTTTAGTTGTTACTAACACCGTTGTCTAGAGGCCCAATTATCATTGGCATCTTTAAACTTTGTCGTTAGCAGTTCATCCGGTTGTTACCAATTCCTTTGAAAGTCCAGTGGTTACTGGCATTGCTCAAAAACCAATCGTTATTGGTATGGATAATCTGGTAGTCACCAATTCCTTTGTCCAGTACTGGAATTGTGTAAAAACCAATTATCGTGGTCGTCACCATTTATACATTATCCTTTTCCCCAGTCGTCACTGGCGTTCACCAGTCTGTTTTGCCCTTGGTGTCTTGGAATATAGTTTGTTACCAATATTTCCTCCTCTAGTAAATCTGTTTGAGATCCGGTTGTCATTGGTAAATTCACCTTGGTTGTCACCAAATATCTCTTTTAAAGTCTATTCGTCACTAGCATCAATCCACTGAAAGCCAGTTATTACCTTGCTTACAATCCAAGTCCAATTATGTTGGCACGTACAGAAGAGTCGTTACCCTGTACCGTTCCTGATGGTTCCTGAAGATCCCGTTTGAACTCTTCATTTCAAGGAATTTCCAGAAGATTGGATGTTTGAAAACTCCAATATTATGTGTTGCCGATCCTATGGTTATAAGGATCTCCTTTTGGCTCAGTATTCCTATTGTTATGAGGATTCCCACCATCTGTCTTCCCTGTTGTTACAAGGGTATAATCAACACATTCCTTTTAAGGATTTCATCCTATTGTTATGAGGATCCAGTTTGTAGATTCTATTGTCATGAGAGTTTATGGCCCCTATTGTTATGAGGAGCCTGTACATGATTATATCGTTATGAGAATCTATTCTTTTTCCTATTGTCGTGAGGAACTGTGGGACCAATTCTATTGTCATGAGGATCATGTTTCACTAATTATATTGTCATGAGAATCTGTTTTTTCTATCGTCATAAGGAATATATAGATCATCCTATTGCTATGAGGATTGTATTTTGATGTGCTCATTCTATTGTTATAAGGATTATTGGCTCTAGAGTATCAGTCGGTCATGTTTGAACCTATTGATCAACTACTATAGATATTCCCTAGTGGAGACCATCCTATGTTCTTCTGAAATTCCCTCTTTCATCTTTTGATCTCTTGTAAGAAGATTTTGTTCCTGTCTACCTTACCCCAGTGATCTCATGTCATGTCTGAACTTTTTGGTCAATCACTTTGCGTATCCCCAGTAGGTTTCCCAATCCCCAGTGGTGTTCCTTGGGATGATCCCAGTGTGGCCTTTCCCTTTTCCCCAGCTGGTCTTTATTCTTTTGGTCTGCAGTGTGCATTCAACATTTATCATTCCATCATGAAGCTTCATATTAGAGTTCATTGCATGTATGCACTGTCTCTAGCATTTATTTAAGTCAGTTTTTTTTGTAGCACGGCATACCATTGCATCTAGGGGCCAAATTTCTGGTTATTTCTATATTTAAATACCTTTCACTTTGATTCCCTGAGGGTTGTCACCACTCAAGTAATCTAGTGAAGCTATTCAAATAGGGGCAACTGTCATACCCCAAATTTTGACCCTAGATGTCATCCTCATTCTAGGAAGCATCAAACATTGCATTGCTAACCCTAACCTTTGTTCAAGATGTTTTTTGTTTGGTTTCATAAAAATTAGGGTTTTGTCTCAAGGAAATCAAGGGAATCTTCATATGATCAGTCAATGTTTTGGAATGATCATCAACCCACCAAGCTTACATACACTCAAGAGGCTTCTCCTTGCCAAGAATCAAGTGCAATATGGTCTCATTACAAGTTTCATGGAGCTCAATTTCATTTGATCCCCAATTAGGGTTTCATCAGGAAAAAGTCAACTATGCTTTGACTTTTGATCAAATCATGATGCCAAGTCTTGGGACATGATCCAAGACACTCATAGACATCCTTGGAATCCATCCATGACGTTTGAAAGATTCAAGGATCCAAAACCATTGAAGGTCACACAGTTGAATTCATCTGATTATACAAGCTTCATCTGACAAAGTCAACCCTTTGACTTTTAGTGTTTTTGGTTCAAATTGAGGTCATCAAGCCAAATTTCATTAAGACATGCTTGATCAATGAATTTGAGCATGAAAAATCAAGATTTGGGAGGTTTCTTGTAAAAGGGGCAAAGTTAAAGGAACTTGAATATTTTCTAAGTATGGAAAAACCCTAATTGAGAGGCCAACTTTGTAGGATCATAACTCCCAATCTACAAAGTCATTTTGTGTGCTCCAAAGCTCAAATTAAAGCTCTTGTAACATACTACAACTTTGTATGAGAGGTGAATACTTCTAAAAATGTATGGATTTTGAGTTATGAGGCTCCAAAGTTTGAAAAAATCTTGGGACACTTGGAAAAATTTCAAGGCAGCCTTTGATATTTTGAAACATCAATCTTTGAGGCCAGTTTTCATCATGATCCCTTTAGATTCAGAATTTTTGTTGAACATAAAAGTTCTAGAGCATGTTTGGGGCTTTTCAAAAAGTATAAGAACTCCCCAATCCCATTTGTGAGCTAGGAGATTCGAAGACTTGAAGTTAGGGTCTTGCTACTTGAAATTCAAGGTCATGAACATGATGAACTTGTTGCAAAACCACTCCAAACCTGCATGATATTGCTTTTCAGGCCATGTTGCTTCCAAACCCATCTCTAATCAGAAGCTTGTACAGAATTTGAAGCACTACACACAAGATTTGAGCATCAAATTCAAATTTCATGCCATTTTGGGATGTTTTTGCCATAAAGTCCACTATGCTACTCTTGAAAAGCTACTTTAAGCACAAACCTTTTGCATTGAGACTCAAATCATTTCCATCTGCAAAAGCAAGCACAAAAGAGATTCCCACATGCTTGTACTTGACATTGGAAACATAAGAACCATTGTACTTGCCAAGTTGAAACCAAACCAACCTTTCCTTGAATTCTAACTAGAACAAACAACCAAGTCACTCCAAATGATCAGAACCATTTCCTCCACTCTTGTCCTATAAATAGAGGATGATTCTAACCTCAAAAGACAACAAAAACACACAGCATAAAGCTCTTGAATCTTCCCACACCAGAATTGGTTTTCAAGTCATCACTTGAAAACCAAAAAACCTCAAATTTGCAAAAACCACCTCCTAACTACTTCCAGCTGTCGTAACCAGAAATTTGACCTCCCTTTTTGCCTTTTTTGCATGAGCATATGCATTCACATCGCTGGCATAAGCATTTGCACTTTTTCTCTGTGATTTTTGGTTGCAGGAATATTCAGGTTTTTTAGCCCGATTAATCACATCACCAACAAAGGTCGTTCCATCATCAAAACAAGCACAAAATACGGGTTTCCATGCCTATTCATCAAAACAAGAGGTGGAAAGTTGAAACCGGGGCCACAACACTTGTTCTAAGCAAATTTGGACAAAATTGGTTAGAGTAACCGTTTACTCAATATAGGGTAACCGATTACTCTGTGTCAGTTTGCAAATTTCTGTTGTTTTTGGGACAACAACTATGCACACTCTTTGGTCTTTGATTCTACATAGTTCTAGCAGCAGGTGGAATATTCTAGACTCTTCAAGTAATTCACTTACATTTTGCTACAATCATTTCCATTCAAGCCCACCATGCACCCTATTTTCATAAATTGTGAACCCTTGGATTTGAAGCTTTCCTTGGGATTGCTACCGAGTTAACTTCCTAACTAACCGAGTTAACCGCTGACTGGTGAGTCAAATGTAACTAACTCCTAGCCTAATTCCAAACCACCCTAAGCTAGCTCCTAGCCTAATTCCAAACCTCTCACACTCCAAACCAAAACTCTAAATAAACAAACCTTCAATCATTTTTCAAGGACCCTCAACCATTTCACACATTTCTCACATTTCACTCTCAATTATCTCACATTCTCTCTGAATTTTTCTGCAATTTCTTCATCTTCGTCTACATTTTCTTCCCAAACTTCATATTAGCTCTTCACCATTGAAGAATAATCACTTCTACATTGGAAGTGATTATTTCTTGAGCTTAACCTTCATCATCTTGCAATTATACTTGAGTTTCTAGAACTTTATTAGCTTTTGGATTCATCTCGAGTGTTTTCTCCAAGATTCAACGGTTCGAATTCGTATTTCGTAGTTTCGTCGCAATTTGCTCGGTTTCGGTACGATTCAGCTACAATTGAAGATTCCTCTGGTTTTCTTTGATTATATTCATCAAGATTCATTTGGAACAATCACCAAGCCAATTCTTCGGCTTGTAGGTTGGTAGATCTCACTCATTTTGTTGTTTCGAACTTTTTCGTATCATTCGCGATGTAGTTTCGATGCTTTTTGTGTGTGAATTGATTATGCCATTGCTTGATCCATGATCATGATGTGTTAATTGATTCCATTGTTGCTTAATTGTTGTTTTTAAGCTTGATTTTCATGCACAAAATCATACCCTAGCATCTGGTAATTTGGACAAGTGATTTAGGTGCTTAAAGTGCTTTTTGAAAAGCTATTTTTGCCATTGTTACAGTGGTAACCGATTACTCAAAAGAGAGTAACCGGTTACTCTGAACAATTTTTACACCAGCGCTGCTTTTTTCAACTGAGTAACCGGTTACTCAATATAGGGTAACCGATTCCCTTGCACAAATTTCACCCATAGCGCCCTTTTTCAAGCAAGTAACCGGTTACTCACTTTAGAGTAACCGATTGCCACTGTACAGAAATGTGTGTTTTTGCTTCTTTTCAAGTGTGTTAGCCGTGCTCTCTCCTTCTAACTTCCATGGATTGATATGATATGATTTGATAATTATTGCCCATTTTCATCCACATTGCATGAACATGATAATTATTGCCCATTTTCATCCACATAATGACATGATTTGTGATTTCATTTTAAGTGTCATTTGGTACTGTTTTGCATCTTTATTCATGTTTGAATTAAGCTTGTTCTTCAAGGAATAAGCTTAATCTTGTACAATCAATAATGAACCCTTTGCTTTAATAATTTTTCAATTTATTTTGGAAAATTATTAGCATTTACCTCCCTTTTGATTAATTAATCGAAACTTCGTTTCGATTATTAATCTTCCTGTTGGCGATTTTCTTTAGGCTTCCTTTAGAGCTTTTTCTTTCTTCCTTTCCCGCGGAGTCGGAGTTTCGCGCGACACTAGAGCACTGTACAACTTGGAGCTGTTACGCTGTCAGTTTCAACTTATGCACTACACCCTGTGTGTTAGAGAAGGAATGAGAATGGAGAATTCCTACTCTCATTCTGACTACTTCAGGTAGGGGACGAATGACCCTGTGCCTGGCTTAATCACCTCTATCCCCAGGCGATAGCGTATCTCCTTCCCCAGTTGAGTCGATCCCTGATCACTCTTATTTTCTTTCAATCCCTCTTTTGATCAATCACTGTCTCTTGGTTAAAGATTATTATCTCTTGGGGTTAACACCCGTCTCTTGTCTCATATTCTTTTCTAGTGGTCAATCATTGCTTTTTGATTTCCCAGAAGAGTATCAACCCCTTTTCTTCGGTTAATCACAGTCTTTTTGTTAAAACTGAATCCCCGGGAGTTCGTAACCTTCTCTTGGTTCTTCTCCCTTTGTTTGGTTAACCACTGCCTGTTAGTTAAAACACCAATTTACACTTCTTCTCAGTTAACCACAGTCTATCTGTTAACATACTGAGTTTCCTTTTGGGTTAATCACCTTCTCTTGGTTAATCACCCATTTTTTCAGTTAACCACAACACGTCTGTTAAAACACTGAACCCCTTTCGAGTTAATCACCTTCTCTGGGTTAATCACTCGTTTTCTTTTCGGTTAATCACAGTTCCTCTGTTAGCACCGAGTCCTCAGCGGTTAGCAATCTCTTTTTGTTCAACACCCTATTGGTTGGTCAAGTAGTCTTTGTTCAGTCAGTACCAACATCCCCAGTGGGTCACAACCTTCGCTTGGTTCTACATCCAGTCTCTCGGTTAATCACTGTTTATCAGTTAATATACCAAAATCCCTTCAGAATCAAACACCTTCTCTTGGTTTAGTACACTATCTTTTTGCTTCATCACAGCCTGTCTGTTGACCCCAAATCCATCATCCCCACCAGAGTCTTAATCTCTTTTTCTTCGGTTAACCACTGCCAGTCAGTTAACATACCGAACCCTTTTTCTTTTGGTTTCCACACCATTCCTTCTTTTGATCCCCAGTAGGGTCACTACCCTCTGATTCCCAACACAATTCTTAGCTCTTTTACCTCCCTAGTGGAATCTCTTACTCCTTTACTCCTTTTACTTCTTGGTTCCGACACCACTCTTGCATGTTATTCTCAGTCTCTATTTTTCCTTTGCACTCCTTTCTTAGTTTTGACACCAATTCTTTGGAATCCCCAACGGAGTTTCCTTCTTTCTTTCGCTCTTGGTTTTGACACCAATTTCTTTTCCTTTTCCTTTTCCTTCTTGGTTCTCCCAAGTACGGAAGATCTGATTCTGTATTCTTTCAAATGTATGATACGTAGGCACGAGATCGCGATGATCTTGGCGAGCACACTTCCACCTTCTTCCATTCTTCTTCTCTTTCCCTGGTTCCACGAACTACGGAGCTCTGATTTCCTCATTGCACTATGAGGGTACGTAGGCACGAGGGCCCTAATCCTCCGCGAGCACTTTCTTTCTTTTTTCTCTTTCTCTTCTCTCTCTCTCTTTTCTTTTAGCTAGAAGCCTTTAGATAGATAACCTATCCAAGCCTAGAAGCAAGCAAAATGGTTCTCGTAAAGTACGACAGATGCGTAAGGTGCTATTACCTTCCTTTCGCATAACCGACCCCCGTTCCCGTTTCTCTTCCCATTGGGTTTATCGATATTTTCCCTGTCCTTTGGGACTAAATAAAGTTTGGTGGCGACTCTGTTGTATCTTTGAGTGTATGATTCACTCAGGTATAAACCAGCCATCTTCAGCTGGCGACTCTGCTGGGGAGTCCTTACGCTAGCAAGTTGGGGTCTCGCCTAGTTTTGTTTGCTTTCTTGCTTCTTTGGGTGTTTATCTTTCGTGCTTTACTCTCTTTATTTTATTTAGCTTTATGTTTATTTACTGTATTTATTTACTGCTTTAAATATTAATATGCTGTATATTCTGGATATCTACTATATTTTCTGATGTTGTTGGGATGGGTAGATATTATTGGAGAGAAAAGTTCTAACATTGGGCTTACCATACACATAGGCTAGAATGTGGATAGTCGTGAGGCCTGCGTTTTGCGTGTTAAGTTACCATGAGAGCCACATCCCAGATTGTGACTCGCTTGAGAATACTTCCATCCTGCGAGAATTCGCTATGGTGGGGGCTTTTCATTCTGAGTCTTATGGTTTGAGCGACCTTTCTAGGGACCAACTTGTTGTGTCTAGATCACACCTGTGAGGGGGATATGGGTTTTTGCAGGAAACCAAGCCACTTCATACCTTTGTTCTCTCACACACATCAGATTTTGCACCGACACAGAATTATATGCAGATATCCAGATTGTTCAGATTTGATTGTTCAGATAGTGTTGGCTTCCTTTTCTTGTGTTGCATATCATTTCATCATGTAAATTAATTTTTGCATGTGCATTTCCAGGTTATTCGAAGGCTTATTCCTTGTTGACATTATTATAGAGATGAGTACTGGTTGCCGTGACATCTTTAGCTACAAGTTTGTGGAGCCTAAGCCGAGTTCTTTGAGAGGTTTAGCATTCCGTGTGGTTAAAGATAACAAAGGGGTTTTCAAAGACAGTTACGGTAATCTGTTGACCATCCTCAACACTGAAGTCAACATCACTGCCATTCATACTCTGGTTCATTACTATGACTCGCCGCTTAGGTGCTTTACATTTCAGGATTATCAGCTAGCACCTACACTCAAGGAGTATGCTTATATCCTGGGGGTTGAGATCAAGAAGCAGGTTCCTTTTGTCTACACTAGCGGTTGTCCGAAGTTTCCCCTTATTGCTGATGCTCTTTGCATTAGTAAGAAGGATGTGGAAGCTAACCTTAAGACCAAAGGGAAGGGTATTTGAGGTTTTGCTTCGAAGTTTCTGGTTGACAAGGCCACTTCTTTTTCTACGGACGGAAATTAGAAGGGTTTCAACGCCATTCTTGCTTTGCTGATATATGGGATTGTCTTGTTTCCGAACATGGAGGATTTCGTAGATCAGGCTACCATCCGTATATTCTTGTCCAAGAACCCTGTTCCGACACTTCTTGCTAATACCTATCATTCTAAACCATGGTACCATGGTACCATGATATCAAATACTTCCTTCAAAACCTAGAGTGCCCGCTTGGGGCATCAAAGAAAGATAGGAAGACTCTCAGAAGATTGGCTGGCAACTTCTTTCTAAATGATGATGTGTTGTACAAAAAAAAACTTCAACATGGTCTTGCTCAGATGCGTGAATAGACACGAAGCAGACATGTTAATGGAAGAAATTCATGAAGGCTCTTTCGGTACTCATGCCAATGGGCAGGCAATGGAAAAAAGAATGTTAAGAGCAGGATACTATTGGCTGTCAATGGAATCTGATTGCTGCAAATACGTGAGGAAGTGTCACAAATGTCATATTTATGCTGATAAAATTCATGTACCTCTGACTCTTCTCAATATTCTCTCCTCTCTATGGCCCTTCTCCATGAGGGGAATTGACATGATTGGCATGATTGAACCTAAAGCTTCCAACAGACATCAGTTTATCCTAGTGGTTATTGATTACTTCACCAAATGGGTTGAAGCATCATCGTATGCCAATGTAACCAGGCAAGTGGTGGTCCGTTTTATCAAGAACAATCTAATATGTCGTTATGGTGTTCCAAGTAAGATTATTACTGATAATGGATCGAACTTGAATAACAAAATGATGAATGAATTATGTGTTGAATTCAAGATTAAACACCATAACTCTTCTCCCTACCAGCCTAAAATGAATGGGGCTATTGAAGCAGCTAATAAAAATATCAAAAATATCATTCAAAAGATGGTAGTGACCTACAAGGATATGCATGAGATGTTATTATTTTCTCTTCATGGATATCGTACATCTATACGTACTTCAACAGGGGAAACCCCTTTCTCTTTGGTGTATGGCATGGAAGTTGTGCTCCCCATAGAGGTGGAAATCCCATCAATGAGAGTCTTGATGGAAGCTAAGTTGACAGAGGTTGAATGGTGTCAAAGCAGATACGATGAGCTGAATTTTATTGAAGAAAAGAAAATGACGACTTTATGTCATGGTCAGCTATATCAGCAAAGAATGAATAAGAATTTTGACAAGAAGGTTTGACCTTGTGTATTCAGAGAATGTGACCTTGTGCTTAAGAAAATTCAATCATTTCTTACTGATTCTAGGGGCAAATGGACTCCTAATTATGACGGACCATATGTTGTTAAGAAAGCCTTCTCAGGTGGTGCTTTAATGCTTACGACTATGGATGGTGAGAAATTAGCTCATCCTACGAACGTCGATGCAGTCAAGAAATACTTCGCCTAAAAAAAGCATCTCGATGGATTGAAAACCTGAAAGGGAAATCCAGGAAAAAATTAGAGACATAAAAAGAGATAAATCATCTCGATAGATTGATAACCCGAACGGGCAAATCTAGGAAAAAGTTAGGGATATTTGGCAAGTAACTGCATCAAACCAGGTTGGATTATCTAAAGCAGCCACGACCATACAAAGGGCTTTCCAATCAAAGTACCTTTACCAAAGATTGAAGAACATTAGAAATTCAAAGTTTTTAAGGAGAATTCAGTCATTTTTTATAACCCTTTCCTTTTAAATTACCCTTTTTTCAAATTTCTTTAATAATCTATGGAATCACGCTATTTGCAGATTACCCTTCTATCAATAAAATTTGACTTTCTGTCCATCTTGTTTGCAACTTTTGTTTTATTTATATCTTGTAAAATGACATTTTTTTACTTTGATAAAAATTCTTGAAACAAAAGGTTAAAGTTTACTTTAAAAATGCTTATGTTTACTTTCCTTTAATTTGTGAACATAAAGAGGAATATCAACAGTTGCTCCAAGAACAGTTAAGACCTCGAAATACAGGATCAAAGGTTCTTGTGATTTACCTCGAAAGGTGTCTCCAAATGATGGGTCTTTACTCCAGATGGTCGTAATGTGTCGGACGTACAATCCCATAGCTCTGGTAAAAGAGGACCCAATGCTCTCGTAATACTCGCCACCAACTGGCTAAGTACCCGGTCACATTGTGATGTTTATTTCATCACCAATATGTCCCTTGTATCTGTTTTGTCAGCATAAAGACAAAACACACATTCATATCATACATATATCATGCATAGTTGAATTCATATTCATGTTGTATTTTTTAGATAATATTTGTTTCATTCACCTTGGTTGTATTCATCCCCGAGTGATATGTTTCATCTCTCTAATAGATTGTTCAGCCATAGGCAGGATATATTATCCTTTCTAAACTCCCCACTGAGTTAATCCTCATGGAAGTTTTGATTTAGTGCTCCTTTCTACACTTGGATAAGATAAATCCCAGTTCGAGTTCATTCCTCACTGGTTAACGTCTTGTTTGACGGTATCTCTCCAGCTTGTTCCTGGATTGAGTTGGTCTTTTGGCCATTTTGATAACTTGAACCTCTGAATTAAAAAGGGCATTTATTTTGCACCTTTTAGGTGGTTTACGGTCCCAGAGAGAATATGTTGAGGTTTCCCCAGCAAGATAAATTTATTCCATTTTGGAATCTACACATGATAACAAGTGGCAATCTCTTTGAGAAGCTTATTCCTATCCATGGATTTCCCAGTGAATCGACAAATGGCAGTCTCTTTCCGAGCAGTTTGTCTATCCCCGTTAAAGCTATCAGCATATCAAATTTTTCTTTCATCTTATGGTATCTCTCCAAAGAATTCTCGAAGGGAAGTATGATGAAGATATTTTTCCAGCAAATGGCATCTCTCTAGAGAAGTTTGTTGTGAATCCTTATTCTCTATCAAATGGCATTTCTCCGGACAAAGTCTCGCAGAGAAGTTTGATTATTGAATCGTCTTTTTTTACAACACATGGCATCTCTCCGAAAAAGTCTCGAAGAGAAGTATGATAAAGATATTTTCCATCAAATGGTATCTCCACGGTGAATCCCTATGAGAAGTTTGATGAAGACCCTTACGAAAAGTTTCTCTTTATTTGAGAAATTTATTTCACAAAATTAACTAACCCTCATCTCTTTGAAGATCCCCGATGAAGTTATTATTTCAGCAAGTGATTACCCTTTTAGGAACTTGCCTATTTTTACCCTTTTCAAGAAGAATACTTGATTAAAGAAGAAACCGAGACCAGTTTCATGGCTTATGTCCAGAAACGAGGGGAATTTTATTCCAGAAGATCGAGACCAATTTCCTGGCTTATGTCCAGAAATGAGGGGAAGTTTATTCTAGAAAACCGAGACCAGTTTCATGGCTTATGTCCAGAAATGAGGGGAAATTTATTCCTGAAAACCGAGACCAGTTTCGTGGCGTATGACCCGAAACATGGGGAAGGTTATTTTACCCTTTCTAAGTAATACTACTTAGTCAAAGAAGATGCTAAATCATTTTTCCAAAGATGGGCGTTCAGATTTGTCATAATTATAACATCATCCCCTATAGAGTTGTATTCCTCTATCCCCATTGAAGTTGTTGTCTCTCTCCAAATAAGAATTACAACATGTTCCCCAATTTTTCTTTCCCTAGTGGATAATCCTATTGTTATACCCATGCTGTTTAGACTATTCTCAGTCACCTGTGGCATCATTTCCCACAGGTCTCATATCTTGTATTCATTACTACATTCATATCATATAACCTTTTGTGGCTTCTTATGGTCCAAATTGTGTATTGTTGTATTTAAGCCTCCCCTATCTGGTCGAGACTAAGATGTCAATCTTCATCTCTCTGGATCGGAGAAACTTAAATAAGGGCATATGTCATACCCTAATTTTTTACCCCCAAGATGCCGCCTCATTTGCATCATTGGCATAACATTCATTATTACATATATATACATGTCTTTATGCATCACTAACCCATCAAAAGTACAAGATGTGTGTGTTTACTTGCTTCACAGGTTAGGTGATACCTCTAAAGCTCAAGCAGATAAATTATCAAAGGGATAATCATTTTATTCAAACATCTCAAATCCCTTTATCATCCGTGAAGATCAAGAGCTTTCATCTCATCAATAGTCAAGTGCAAGATGGCATCACAAGCTCAATCAAGCCTCAAGATCCTCAGTTCACCATAACTAGGGTTTTGACCTAATTCAATCCCTGAGTTGACTTTTGAAGCAAGGCATGATCCCAAATCTCCAAATATGTTTCAAGGACCTCAAATGCCCCATATTAATCCCCTCATATGATTGGATTAACCCAAAGAACTTGATTCATAAGCAATGCAAGAATTAAAATTCATCTGGTCCACAAACTAGGGTTTTTGAGGAAAAGTCAAATGTACCTTTGACTTTTGACGAAGACATGATCTCAAACCTTGGGACATGATTCAAGACACTCAAAAACACCTTTGGAGTCCATCCAAGATGTTTAAATAGCCCAAAAGTTTGATTTCATAAAGGATCACAAAGTTCAAAATTCATCTGATACAAAAGTCAATTGTGGTCAAAATTAAGTTTGACTTTTGGAGTTTTTGGTCAAACATGGTCTCTTCAAGTCAATAACAATGTTAAAATATGTGATTTGGAGCACGTGCGATCAAGAAAAATAAAGAAAAGTGAGGTTACTTGTAAAAAGGGCAACCATGGAGAACTTAAAATTTTTCTAAGTCATGAAAAACAATGATTTTTGCCCTACTTTCCAAGGCCATAACTTTCGAACCAAGTAACCACTTTCTTTGATCCAAAAGATCAAATTTAAGAGCTTGTTACATACTACAAATTTGTCAAATGGGGTGGATTCCCAAAAAGTGCATAGATTTTAAGATATGAGGCCATGAAGTTAAGGTTTCAATACTTTTTGAACTTTGACACTTAGAAAATTTTTAGACAGAATCTGTCTTGTGTTGGAGCCAACTTTGAGGCTATTTTTCATTATGATCCACAATGATTCAAGACCAACTTCAAACATCAAATTTGAAGTATGGTATGCCAGCTTTCCAAAATGATCAAGATCGTCAAAATCTCTTACTTGAGCAAGAATTTATGGATGTTGCAATGAGGCTTGATCAAGTTGAAATTCTAAGGAAGATTTGCTACCTAACTTTGAGGCATGATTTTGAAGGACTTGTTGTACACATTGCTGATCTAATTCATCACAAGATCAATTCCAAAAATCATCACAAAAGATGTGCTCTGCAAGAATATAACATAATTTTGCAAATTCTATCCAAAATGCATGTGAAACAAAGCTTGAAGTGATGTTTTGTCTGTTAGAACAAGATTTGGTTCTGCAAAATATCTCTAAGTTTTTACAATAACAAAGTTGTATTTGTGTGAGAACAATTTTGGTACTCTAACGTTTGTTTTCTAAAGTATTGACAAACAAGATCTGAATCTGATAAAGATAGCTCTAACTCTGATAGAGATCATTTGGAACGTTACTCTCAATTGATCAAAAGTCGCTTTTGTGTCAAAGAAGCAAGTTTACTTCTGATCTGCTTCAGAAATATTCTAAGAAAACAATATGTTGCTACTGCAATGTTATCTTGGATTCTGGCTCTAAATATGACTCTGATATCTATCTTCTGAAGACTAAGTTCTGATGAACAACGTTCTAAAGACTCTGAAGACTTAAGTTTCTGAAGACTAAGTGCAGAAGACTCTGAAGACAAGGTTCTACTGAACAACGTTCTGGAGATTCTGAAGACTTAAGTTTCTGATAACCAAGGGTTCTGAAGAAGGAGTACTGAAGACTCTGAAGAGAAGGTTCAGCTGAACAAGTTCTGAAGACTCAAGACTCTAAAGACCTAGTGATCAATTCTTCTGATCATGCTGTAGCGAGTGATTTTTGGATGTGGTTGCGAAGCACGATCGCTCTAGTACTACAGCTCAATTCATTTGTTATCCTATTGAAGCTGATGAAGGAAGGGAAATAGATGTCTCCAACTAACCCTGCTTGCATACTGAGGTTAAACAGTCAAAACTGTTGGTTTACAGATGCTACAAAGATTCGGGGTGTCTCCTAGGTTATTTTTTCGAAAGGGGTGTTTTAGGCTATCGGTTGAGATGTTAGGACGGATGTATAAAAGTATGGGATTTTGGGTTTTTGTTTAGTGTGTTCGCTAAGATTTTTCTTTCAATCTGATGCCTACGTATTCCCGTTTTTTCCGAAAACAGGGAAATCAGAGCGATCGTAGTTCCTCCTATTCTATGGGAGGAAAAGAGGTTGTTTTGGTGTCTTGTTCAAAGTCCAAGACGTGAAGCGAAAGTTAGTTTGTATCTTGTTCAAAGCCCAAGATGTGAAGCTGAAGAGTCTATTTATATCTTGTTCAAAGCCCAAGATGTGAATCTAAAAGGTCTCAACTTTAGAGAGAGTTTGTCATCTCTAAAGAGGGGTTTGTCTGTCACAACTGTTTATAAAGGAGAATTACTTTAACTAGGATATGTGAATCCATCAATGTCATAATTTCCTTTATAGGGGATTTCCAACCTGAAGGAGAAGACTTTAACTCAGTGTAGAGCAATGCCATCTTTCCTTAGGAATTTCTCATGCTAAAGGAGGGACAGTGGCATGGATGTAAATAATCCAGAGGCTTGCCGCTTACAGCGATTAGATGAAGGGGAAGGAGTTGTTGATGTTTGTGTACTGTGAACGAGGCACAACTTTGGTGCTAAAAGGTTGATTGAATCAACCAGTGGTTTGCTTATATAAAGCCTAAGAGGAGGCTAATATGTGTCTTATACAAAGCCCGAGAGAGAGGCTAAAAGGTTTTGACTCAATGAGGGAGTTTTTTGTATCTCGTATGAAGCCCGAGATGGAGGCTATTTGTTAGCTCCGCTGGGGAGAATCATTGTACAAAGCCTAAGAGGAGGCTATTATGACCGTTTCAGTTAAGTGACAGATCCAATATGCTGACTTAAAGAGAAAATCAGTTCATATATGAGCAATGTTGTACTCAAGGATTTGATTCGAGGATCAGGGTTATTTCCTGTTCTTTAAGGAAATGCGAAATCCAAGGGTATTGAGATTGTCCGAGTCTACGGAGTTCATCTCCTAGTTTTGGAAGAAGCTTGAGAATGTCTTTTGAGACTCAAGGTAATTAGATTGTCCAAGTCTAGAGTTTCATCTTTTGTACTATGCTTTGAGAAACAGTAGTAGACTCTTGGAAAGACTGCTCTATTAAGATGACTGATTATGTTCCTATACCTCTAGGAGGTCGTCGGGACAATTTGTACGAAGCCCAAGAGGAGGCTGGAAACTTTTAAGAAGCCGATAGGTCCTTGTATGAAGCCCAAGAGGAGGCTATCATTCCCGGAGGAAGAATCATTATATGAAGCCTAAGAGGAGGCTGTGAATACTTCTAAGAAGCTGACGGGTCCTTGTACAACGCCCAAGAGGAGGCGGGGATGCTTATAGGAAGCCTGTGGGTCCCCAAACCCCGAGAAGTTCAAGACAGTCTATTCACAAAGAATAGATCAAGCCAGGAAAGTTCGAGAATTTGGAAGAAACTCAAGAGATGCCATTCACAGAGAAAAGATCATCTCTGGGGAGTAGAGTTTCTTGACAAGTGATTTTAAGAAGCCTGTGGGTCCCCAAACCCCGAGAAATTCAAGACAGGTTATTCACAAAGAATAGATCAAGCCAGGAAAGTTCGAGAATTTGGAAGAAACTCAAGAGATGCCATTCACGGAGAAGAGATCATCTCTGGGGAATAGAGTTTCTTTGACAACTTCTACGAGTGACAGTCTATGAAAAGGTTCATCGAGAATGCTGCCTTTCATGTCTCCATATTATTTAACCCCAAGAGGAGGGAAGACTGTGTCTGGTAATCCTATGGGGATCTAGTTTTGACTATTTAAGAGTGATCAACGGGCTTAATGCTAGACGTAGTTGTCGGGGAAACTCTAAATATCTATACTATTATTACACTATTGATATGAGTTTATGAAAGAAGACTTACAGCGAAACAGCCCCACAATACAGTTATCTGTATATGAAAGCAGTAAATGAAAGCATATAACCACTTACTCGGTTGTAGAGCTTCCATGTTGTTTGGTTAGTTGTTCAACAAAGAAAGATTGAAAACAACAGTATATTTCAAAATCAAAGGAGAAAGTGCTTTGCAAAAGAAAGATTTGGGGCTTACAGCTCAAGGAGAGGCCCAGGGTTTTATCAGTATCGCACTGTCGAATTTGTACAGAGGGACTTATACAAGTGACTGAGGCCCTAAAATTGTTTGTTGTACAAAGGGGTGGGTCTTACACTCTCTCAAGAGGCCCAAAAGGTTTAAAGAAAAAGAGCGGGGCTTATAACACGAGGGTAGGCCCAGATGATTTTTGTTCGAAATGGCGATCGCGCCGAGATTTTCTTTTAACGCGAATGGGCTTATACAATATCTGAGACCCAAAGTTGTTTTTTGGTTAAAAGGGGATTGGGTCTTACACTCTATTAGAGGCCCAAAAGTTTTGAATGGGTCTTATAGCTCGAGGAGAGGCCCAATTGATTTTTTAAAAAGGCGACGATCGCGCTGTTTACTTGTATAGAGGGACTTATACAATAAGTGAGGCCCAAATTGGTTTGTACAAGGGGGTTTGGGTCTTACACTCTCTCAAGAGGCCCAAAGAGTTTTAAAGAAAAGAAATGGGTCTTACTACTCGAGGGTAGGCCCAAAGTTTGTTTTTCAACAGACGATGATCGCGTCGAACTTTTTGAAATACAACGGGACTTATACAATAAGTGAAGCCCAAAATAGGTTTGTATTTACAAAGGATTGGGTCTTACACTCTATTAGAGGCCCAAAGTGTTTTGAAAATGATTTATGAGGGTTGAATTAATCAAAAACCCTAATTTGTTTTCAAAATGTGTTTTAATTGAATAAAAATACAATTAAAATGATCAAAATTGTTTAACTTATGGAAAACAAATTGTGATCTTGGATTAATGCTTCAAAAATTAAGTATTGACCTACAAAATAATTAGAAGTCATTAAAAGTTGCAAAATCAAGGTGGAAAAAATATTCAAAATGTCAAAAACAATTAAAATATTAATTCTTTGCAAAAATATCAATTATATGAAATAAATAATATTTTTGGGATTTTTTGGGAAAATAAAATATTTTAACATTTTTGTGAATTATTAAAAAAAGAATCAACTCAAAATCATTAAAACTCAGAGAGAAATTAATTTTTGAATCAATTAAATAAAATCACAAAATTCAAATATTTGAATTTGCCCAGATTTGCATTTTCTATCCAATCTCACTGAATACTTGATCATATCATGCAATCCACATACCAATCAACTCGTTTCAACCTCACGATCATGTCTATGGCAATTAATTTCATTTAAATTAAGCATAAAACAAGAAATCACGAAAAATCCTCAAGAACCCTAAATTATGCATGAAGGCTGGGATTTTTGATACACGATTCAAACAAAGCAATTACTTGAGGGGAAACATTCCATGCATGATTATGAACATTTGGCAAAAGTACTGTGCAAGGAAATATGCATAGATTGAGAGATGACCAAGTTCAGGCTTACCTCTAGGTCGTGACAGCAAGAGCAAATTGATTTCTGAGTAGGAGGTGTTACAGATGAATTGTGATGATCTGAACAGGTTCCCTACACCCTATGGAGTGTGTTTGAATGCTTGGACTTGATGGAAATTGGCTGGATCACTTCATGGCATCTCAACTGCAACTTGGTTAAAAACTTGAGCAATTGACTGGTGATTCTGAGAAATCAGTGTTCCAGATGTTGTTTAAGTGTTTGATCAGCAGTATATGAGGTGTGTGTGTGATTGGTTTGAGGGGAATTGCTCTCTAATGAAAAACCTGAAAGTGACTTGCTAAGAAAGGCATTTTTGAGAGTGAGAAGTGGATTTTGAGAAAGGCAAGTGTTGTAGGCCTTTGGTGTACTTAAACTGATCACAATTGAGCTCTATTTATAGTAGAGCAAGTTTGTTTTGCAAGGAATAGTGAATGGTAACTGCCGAGTAGGTTTGGCCAATGTTGGCAAATGAAAATCCAAGTCTCCTCTAGTCATTGACTAGAGGTTAGGGCACAGGCTACTGGTCCCCTTGGTCTTGGATAAGTCTTGACAAAATTCAATTGCTAATGGCTCAGTACATGCCACCTTGATGCTTCCATTGAATGCTCCAATCCAAAATTGGAGTCTTGTCCCTATTTTAGGCAATTCTAGGTTTAGCATGTTATTTCTTGTTCCAAGGAATTTGGAGGCTTGGCTCAGTGATTGTCCCCTTTAGATTCAATCCTCAGATGTGTCCAAGGTGATGACAAGGCTTGGAATTAGCTGATTTTGGCAAATCGACCAAAAGTGCAAAAATCTGCCTTGCCTTGGCAGATTTTAGCAAGGCAACTTGCCAATGTCATATCTCATGGCTCAAGTTGAATTTGGTGATGTTCTTGGCCATTTTGGAAAGCCCTTATATGATACAACAACTGTTTGATCATATTTGGTTTTGATACTTTTTGGATCCAAGTGAAAAATGTCCCTACATTTGGAAAAAAGTAAGGCAAAATCTAACTTAGTGAAATTTTCACTAAGTGTTGGAACAAAGTGACTTTTCTTGATTTTGATCACTCCATAACTCAAAATCCATGAGGAATTTGGACATAGGTCAGTATGAAGCTTTTGTAGAGGGCGGTGAGATCTACAAATCAAGCTTTGGATGGAAAAAACTGGCTTTGTGCTTTAGGAGTTATGATCCTCCAAAGTTGGTACCTTTGTCACTTTTTCATAACTTAGAAAATTTTTCTAAGTTTTTATGGTTACCCCTTTTACAAGTTATCCCACTTTCTTTGATTTTTCTTGATGAATGATGATTCAAATCATACATTAACATCATTTTAGGGTTAAAAATCCATTTTTGTGAAAAATCTCAAAAAGTCAAAGTTGACTTTTCTGCACAGTTGACTTTTTATCCGATGAATTCCAAACTGTGCAATTCTTCAGGAAATCATGTCCTTGACCTAAATCAAACTTCATGGACATGTTCCATGGGTGGCATAGAGTGTATTGAATCATGTATTAGGCCTTGGGAGCATGTCCTGGTCAAAAGTCAAAGTTACAGTTGACTTTTCCCGCGAAACCCTAACTGTGGTTCAGATGAAATTGAAACTTGTTGCTCAAGTTTCTTGGATCAATCCATTGTCCCAAATGGATTAATATGGTATATTAGAGACCCTCAAATCATGTCTTGAGGTCTTGGTTCATGATTTATCCCAAAAGTCAACTTAGGGGTGAATTAGGTCAAGAAACCCTAATTCCTGATTTTTGATGAATGCATCCCCTGAGGCAAAATTGACTTAATGATTGGGTTTATGAGGTTCCATGGAGCATATTAGGTTATGTTTTGGATCTTTGGCTTATGACCAGATGAAAATTTCCATCTGGAGGCCCTGGTCGACCAAAACCCTAAATTGGTGACACTGGCGATCTTGAGGCTTGATCCACCTAAAAGGGAGCATCCTTGTGCTTAATCCTTGAAGTGGGAGTCCTTTTGATCCTTTGTGTATGTTTGAGAGGTTTAGACAAGTTGAAGATCATGTCATTCCTTGATTGATCCTTTGTCTAAACACTCAGAGAGGGATTGAAACCCTAATTTTGATTGCAGTGGATGCTCAACCATCTCTGGGGAGATTGATGACGCATAAAGATACATCCATATTGTGATGATGATTTACACAATGATGGGAATCTTAGTGGTCAAAATTTGGGGTATGACACATGCTTCAACCATATCTATTAAGAAGCCTCTGATAAATAGAAGAAGATGAAACATTTGCAAGGGAAAATAGTACATAGTACAGATCAAACACATTCTTTTCCACTACCATTCCACTACCCTGATTTGGTGGTACAAAAGACAACTTCAGTGTACGATTTTCATCCCAGCATAACGACATTATTTCAAGTCACCAGTAATTTTACTGATATTCCTGATTTGCCCTTCAACGGATTTTTTTCTGGCTATATAAAGACTTGATCACTCAAAGAATTGTAAGAGATTGATACATTGTGAGAGATATACAAGTTGACGCTAAAATTCATGAGTGATATACAAAAGTGAAAACACTGATATGAGAAAGAGAAATCCATGAGTGAACAGTAAAACACTACAATACAAAGAAGAAAAATTGTTCATACTGTATAGATTTTCTCTAAGTTAGTTTGAGCTAGAAATTGTGTTTATATCAGCTTGTGTAGAAGCATTTCATTGTAAACATCATATTTGATCAAACATTTATTTGTATTCTTTACGGGACCAGTTAGGCCAGAATCCTTAAGAAGAGACGGTTAGCTTATGTATGTTAGTCACCGGCAGTTGCTAGTACAATTGTAATCAGTTTGGTTATAGTGGATTAAGTCCTTGTGTATAAGGTGAAATCACCTTGGCGGTTGGACTAGATTAACTTGATAGTTTTCAAGTGAACCAGGATATATCATGTGTGTTTTTCTATTGCTAGTTTATTTGTGATCTTTGTTTGAGTTTCACAAAAAGCTTTCATTTTGAAAACCTAATTCAAACCCCACTTTCTTTTGTTTTCTCACACCTTCAATTGGCATCAGAGCTCCGGTTTTGATTGTGATAAAAAGATTTACCAACACTTCTCCGTGTTCAGTACCGATCCAGTATTTGTGTGAGATATCATGGCTGCACCTATTGTTAATCCTAAATTGGTCGACCAAAACCCTAAATTGGTGACACTGGCGATCTTGAGGCTTAATCCACCTAAAAGGGAGCATCCTTGTGCTTAATCCTTGAAGTGGGAGTCCTTTTGATCCTTTGTGTATGTTTGAGAGGTTTAGACAAGTTGAAGATCATGTCATTCCTTGATTGATCCTTTGTCTAAACACTCAGAGAGGGATTGAAACCCTAATTTTGATTGCAGTGGATGCTCAACCATCTCTGGGGAGACTAATGAGGCATAAAGATACATCCATATTGTGATGATGATTTACACAATAATGGGAATCTTAGTGGTCAAATTTTGGGGTATGACAGATGCCCCTATTTAATCTTCTTGGACACGAAGGTGTGAATGGCGAAGGTATTCGGGCATTCGAGGTGCAAGAGGATTAAATATTGGAATATCCGAAATTTTGACGGCGTCTATGAATGGTAATTCACGCATTCATCTTCTTTCGCTAAGCAATGATGCTTAGAAAAGGTAAACTTCCCCTCGATCCTGGTCTTTAGCCAAGGAACTGGTCTCAGTTTCTGATTTAAACTTCCCTTCGATCCTGGTTTCCTACCAAGGAACTGGTCTCAGTTTCTGATTTAAACTTCCCCTCGATCCTGGTTTCCTACCAAGGAACTGGTCTCAGTTTCTTTTGTCAATAAACTTTATTGACAAGGGACGCTATGCGTAGCGATTTTCCTCAAACTTCTCGCCGAATTTTCCTGGGGAGATGCCATTTGATGGAGAAAAGTTTTGATGCCAGACTTGCTGGGGAGCCCAGTCGTCTGAGTTGTAGAGGTGTACAAACTTCTCTGTTGGAGATGCCATTTGTTGACTCTATTTGGGGAATGTGAGTCCCTTGAGAGACTGCTTTCACGCTTGGGGATATTACATCATACTTTTCTTGGGATCGTCCCTGAGAAATGCCATATGATAGGATCCAATTTTGAGGTGCCGATGACCTTTTCATCAGTGGTTTTTTTGGAGAAAAACTGTCGTATTGCCGAATCTCTGATTAGGAGGCTTTCTTTCGGGATTTTCCTTAATCCGGGAAAGCAAAAATATCATCTTCAATGGCGAAGAGTGATGTTAACTGAGGGCTCTCTGGTTTTTCAGAGGTTCAAGTTATCAAAGTGGTCGAGGATCCAACTTCATTCCAGAACTAAACTGGAAGAGAGATATTGTTCAGACGCAACGCTTCCTGATGATGACAAGGGCTGACAACTCGATTGAGAGGACTGTTATCACTAGGGGATAAGACCGACTAGAGTGATAGTGAGGCAATATGAATGCAAATGTAAATCAATAATGCATGATGTATGTATGTTTATGCTGACAAAACTGACTCGACATACAAACTAACGGATGAACATGACTGGATACTCGTCCACAGTGGGAGATGTAAAGTATCATTTGCTCACGTTAGCAATTCTGCCTTGCTTAGGAGAGATAATCCCTGCGGGGAATACCGTTAATCGGGCTTAGGAGATAAGAACTCTGCCGAAGATGTCAAATGGAATAGTTGCATCCGACACTATTGATCCTTCATTCAGGCGCACTGGCGTAGAAGGAGTACTTTGATTCTGCGCTTTGAAGTTCGCTTACTTCTGGAGAAGCGGTTGATGCTCTTTTGATGTTCAACAGTCAAAAGAAATTGCCATCTTTATTTTAAAGCAGAAAAAGTTTTACAAGTAAATTCATTTTTGTTTTATTTCAAGAATCACTAATCATATTAAAATTTCGTTCTGTAAAGCTAAAACAAATGAGAATTACAAACAAAAGCACAAGGGCTCAAATTTTATTGATAAGATGGAGATTAGCCAAACGCGTGATTCCAAAGAGTATATACAAAGTTAGAAAATGGTAATTTACAGGGAAAAAGGCTACGTTGAAACATAACGACCACTATCCTTCTACCAACTTTGAATTTGGGGCATCCTGAGCTTCTGTCGAAGATGACCTTGACTGGAGTTTTCCTCCGACGGATGGTGTAACTGCTGCTAAGGGACTTGCCTCTGTTGAACATAGTTACTTGCCATTATCCCTAATTTTTGCCTGGATTGTACTTTGATGTTTCCAATCCACCTGGATGATTTTTTTTATTTTGTCTCTAACTTTTGCCTGGACCGCCCTTTCGGGTTTTCAATCCACCGAGACGTTTTTTTTTTAGTTTAGGCGAAGTATGTCTTGACTACATCAACATTTGTGGGGTAGGGAAATTCCTCTTCGTCCATGGTTGCAAGTCTCAAGGCGCCGCCTGAGAAAGCTTTTGTGACCACATATGGGCCATCATAATTCAGAGTCCATTTACCCCAAGAATCAGTGAGAAATGATTGTATCTTCTTGAGCACAAGGTCTCATTTCCTGAAGACGCGAGGTCGGACCTTTTTGTCGAACGCCCTCTTCATTCTTTGTTGATACAACTGACCGTGACATAGTGCCGTGATTCGCTTTTCTTCGATTAGATTGAGTTCGTTGTGTCGAATTTGACACCATTCAGCTTCTGTAAGCTTAGCTTCCATCAATACCCGGATTGATGGGATTTCTACTTCGATGGGGAGCACTGCTTCCATGCCATACACTAGAGAAAAAGGGGTTGCCCCTGTTGAAGTACAGACAGATGTGCGATAACCGTGAAGAGCAAAGGGTAGCATCTCGTGCCAATCTTTGTAGGTTACAACCATCTTTTGAACAATCTTCTTGATATTCTTATTAGCCGCTTCTACCGCTCCGTTCATCTTGGGTCGGTAGGGAGATGAGTTATGGTGTTCAATCTTGAACTCTGCGCACAACTCTTTCATCATCTTATTGTTCAAGTTAGATCCATTATCAGTAATGATCTGGCTTGGAACACCATAACGGCAGATGATATTGTTTTTGATAAATCGGACCACCACTTGTCGGGATACATTAGCGTACAATGCTGCTTCGACCCACTTGGTGAAGTAATCAATGGCTACAAGGATGAACCGATGTCCGTTTGAAGCGTTGGACTCAATCAAGCTAATCATGTCGATTCCCCATATGGAAAAAGGCCATGGGGAAGAAAGAACCTTGAGATGCGTTGGCGGTACATGAATTTTGTCGGAGTATATCTGACCCTTATGACACCTCCTCATGTACTTGTAGCAGTCGGATTCCATGTCAACCAATAGTACCCTGCTCTCAGAATTTTTCTCGCCATTGTGTGTCCGTTGGCATGAGTGCCAAAGGATCCTTCATGAATTTCTTTCATCAACATGTCTGCTTCTGGTCTGTCGACGCATCGGAGCAACATCATGTCGAAGTTTCTCTTATAGAGAGTATCACCACTGAAGAAGAAACTACCTGCTAGCCTTCTAAGGGTCTTTCTATCATTTCTGAATGCCCCAGGTGGGTACTCTTGTTTTTGAAGGAAGCATTTGATATCGTGATACCAAGGTTTGTCGTCTATGAATGCTTCAATCGTGAAGATGTAAGCGGGCCGTTCAAGGCGCATTATGTCGATCTTAGGTAGTTCATTCCATTTACCTACACTAATCATGGAAGATAGAGTGGCTAATGCATTAGCCATGTGATTCTCCTCACGAGGGATGTGATGAAACTCAACTCTGTTGAAGAAGGGTAACAACCTTCTTGCGTAATCTTTGTAAGGAATCAGTCCTGATTGGTATGTGTTCCAATCTCCCTTTATCTAATTGATAACCAAGGCTGAGTCGCCATATACGTCCAAGTTTTTGATCCTTAAATCAATCGCTTCTTCGAGACCCATAATACAAGCTTCGTATTCGGCCTCGTTGTTTGTACATTTGAACGTAAGTCGAGCGGTGAAAGGAATGTGGGTACCCTGAGGGGTAACAATTATTGTCCCAATTCTGTTTCCATAATGATTAACTGCACCGTCAAAGATTAGTCCCCATTGGGAACCTGGTTCTGGCCCTTCACTGGGTAGCGGTTCATCGCAATCTTTCATTTTTAAATGCATGACATCTTCATCTGGGAAGTCAAACCTGATTGATTCTTGATTGTCAATCGGTTGATAAGCCAAATGATCGGGCAAAATACTTCCTTTAACGGCTTTTTGAGCATGGTACTCTATGTCATATTCTGATAGCAACATTTGCCAACGGGCAATCCTTCCCGTGAAAGCAGGTTTTTCAAATACATACTTGATTGGATCCATCTCGGAGACCAACCAAGTAGTGTGACGAATCATGTACTGGCGTAGACGTTTGGCTGGCCAAGCCAAAGCACAGCATGTTTTCTCGAGCATAGTGTACCGAGTCTCGCAGTCGGTGAACTTCTTGCTTAGATAGTAAATGGCAGACTCTTTCCGTTTGGTTTCGTCTTGTTGGCCAAGTACACACCCCATTGAGTCTTCCAAGACTGTGAGGTAAATGATCAGTGATCTTCCTTCCACTGGAGGTGATAGAATCGGAGGATTCAACAGATATTTCTTAATACTGTCGAAGACGGTTTGGCAATCTTCTGTCCAAACGCAGTCCTGGTTCTTTTTAAGTAATTTGAAAATCGGCGCACATGTCGCGGTCATGAGGAATATGAATCTGGAGATGTAGTTCAAACGTCCCAGGAATCCTCTGACTTGTTTTTCATTCTTCGGAGAAGGCATTTCTTGAATGGCCTTGACCTTGTCAGGATCAACCTCAATTCCTTTCTGGCTGACGATGAACCCTAAGAGTTTCCCTGAACGGACACCGAAGGTGCACTTGTTGGGATTCAAGCGGAGTTTGTACTTTCTCAAACGCTCGAATAGTTTTGACAGGTGGGTCACATGCTCCTCCTCTGTCTTAGATTTTGCAATCATATCATCGACATACACTTCGATTTCTTTGTGTATCATGTCATGAAACAGAGTAGTCATGGTCCTTTGATAGGTTGCCCCGGTATTCTTCAAACTGGACGGCATTACCTTGTAACAAAAGGTACCCCATGGGGTAATGAACGAAGTTTTCTCCATGTCCTTCGGCGCCATTTTGATTTGGTTATAGCCCGAGAATCCATCCATGAAGGAGAAAACTTTGAACTTTGCTGTAGTGTCAACCAGCATGTCAATGTGTGGTAAAGAAAAATCGTCCTTTGGACTTGCCTTGTTCAGATCTCGGTAATCAACACAAATTCTGACCTTTCCGTTCTTTTTCGGAACGGGTACGATATTGGCTAACCATTGAGGATATTCAGATGTAGCGAGGAAACCTGCGTCAATCTGTTTTTGTACCTCCTCTTTGATTTTGATGGCCATGTCCGGGTGAGTTCGTCTCAACCTTTGTTTTCCAGGTGGACATTCTGACCTTAACGGTAAGTGATGTTCCACGATCCTGGTATCCAACCCTGGCATATCCTGATAGGACCAAGCGAATACATCGGGGAATTTTTTGAGAAGTTTTATCAAACTCTCTTTGGCAGTTGGACTGAGGAGTGCCCCAATCCTGATTTCTTTTCTCTCTTTTTCTGAACCCAAGTTTACCGTTTCCAACGGCTCTTTGTGAGGTTCAATAGACCTTTCCTCTTGTCTGAGTAATCGGGAGATCTCTTCTAAAATTTTGTTGTCAACTTCTTCTTCAGCCCCAAATATCGGGAACTCAAAGTTGGGAGAAGGCATCGGATCGTATGTTTCAACGGGGTTTAAAACAAGCAATCTGCATGACGTGATGATTTGTGTTTAGAAGAGATAGAGAGAATGCAAGTGGTGCAGTGTATTTTTATATTACTGCTTGTTTTTATTAGTGAATTGTTTTTTAGGATTACGATTTTCTGAGAAAAGCAAAAAGAGAAAACAACAATTAATGCGGAAATTACAGAACGACATTATTTTATTAATGAACAAGCTGATTCTTGAAACTACAGCCCTATAAAACAAAACTCTGTTGCTTTGGGCGAAGCAAAGAGGGAAAATTTACAGAAAGTGAGCCCTATCAAAACATCTGTTTCACCTGGGCAGGGTGAAAGGTTAAATATGGCAATTACTTTGACTTATGAACAATCCTTGGAACATCGACAGCAACCTATTGGCGGCGAACTCCTCGGTGAATCACAAAGTCTGGCACCTTTCTTGATTTATCTTCAGAAATAACACTGACTTCTGGTGGAGCAGGATCATTGGAATCTGTCTCCCAGGCAGAGTTTTCGTAGGAGAATTCCTCTGTTGTATTTTGCATAGTATTTGTACTCTTAGCTGTATCTCCGCATCCAGTCGGCTGGATGTCTTCGAGCCTAATACGAGAGCTTTCGGGCGCGTTGTACTTGACCATATAGTCGTATTTTCCACTCGGTTGTCCCAAGGTGTCCCACACGTCTTTGGAACTGGAGGAGTCATCCCTCTCGATGACGTTGACCTTGGGAAAAGCATAGTTGATGAATTCAAGTCCTGCAAACGTTGCAAATTCATCGTCATGTTGAGTAGTTTCTGAATGACCTGAGTGTTGATCCCATGACATGGTGGGGACACAGGTATTCTGTTCAATGATGCTCAACTGAGTTTTATTACTCTGCTGACTTTCTGGCCTCAAGTCTCCTGGGTAAGGCTGCCACATTGGCAGACCGTCCATCGGGCCATAGTAATTTTGGTCAAAGTTGTCTTTCATCAGAGTGTCCTCCTCTAATGAATTTGGCGGAGCACGGCATCCTTTCGGATAACAACCTCCGTATATCATTTCGACATCTGACCGTGGTATAAATCTCGGACTCTGTGCGGGATAGCAAAATGGCGTAGGCACCTCTTCCTGAGACATATAATCGTCCTCGTTAAGATAGGACTTCCATCCTTCATCTGTGTCGGAGGGATCCTCCTCATTGATAGCATGGATTATTTGAGACACTGGGTGAAGGAAACCTCCACTGTGGAAGAAGTTCTGAATGGGATGAAGACTTTCATCGCTGGCAGCTGTCTGGGTGCAGGTTGCAGAAAAACCAAGACCCTTCTTTGTTGTATTGCTAGTAGGAATGACAAGCTGTCCCCATCCTGTTGTATCGGTACTCTCGACTGCTTTAATAGCATCTTTGTATGAGGAAATCGAAGTTCCTCCTCTGGATTGGTCGTCCTTGTGTAGCAAAAGCGCTTGGAACTGGGTTCCGATTATCCCTTCTGGTTCCACATAAGTGGATGACGATAAATTGCTGACGAGCAAGGCCTGTTCCCCACAGACTGTGATGAGTTAGCCGTTCTGGACGAACTTTAACTTTTGGTGGAGGGTCGAGGTGACCGCTCCAGCCTGATGTATCCAAGGTCTTCCTAATAAACAACTGTACGTTGCCCGGATGTCCATGACCTGGAAGGAGACTTGGAAAGTGTGAGGACCAATAGTTATGGGAAGGTCAACTTCGCCGATAACCATTTTTCTGGATCCGTCGAACGCTTTGACGACGACCTCTCTGGTTCTCATCGGGGGTTCTTTGAAGGATAATTGCGTTAAAGTGGACTTTGGCATAACATTCAGGGCTGACCCTGTGTCTACCAGTACGCTGGCTAAAGCATCGTCCTGGCAGTTGACCGTGATATTGAGCGTCATGTTATGACGGCGACCCTCTTCAAGTAATTCCTCATCACTAAATCCCAAATTATTGCAAGAAGTGATGTTAGAGACAATACTATCGAACTGTCTGATTGTTACATCCTGTTCCACAAAGGCTTGCTCCAAAACTTTCTGTAGAGCCTCCATGTGCGCTTCTGAACTGAGTAATAGTGATAATACCGAGATCTTTGAAGAAGTCTATAACAGTTGATCAACAATGTTGTATTCACTCCTTTGGATGAGCTTCAGCATCTCATCATCGTTTTTCGAAAGGTCGGGATTACTGGATTGACCGACTGATGGATCGGGAGCTTCTGTCTGAAGTTCCTTTTCTTTGTTGGACTCTCCAACTCCTCTATTGAAGATTCTACCATTCCGTGTTACACGACTGATGTCTGCAATATTCACGACGGAGGGTAAAGGAATTTCCTTTCCATTTCCAATTATCGTTGCACCGTATTTGTAAGGGATTGCCTTAGCTGATTCATACGGTAGTGGTCCCGGCAAATAGATGACTATGGGAACCTTCTGGTTTTTGTGATCATCGTACGTAATCTCGATCCATTCCCGGTTGGGAATTCTTGATTCATCAAGCAGAGGGATAATGGCAAAAACATTCCTGGTCCTTTGATGATCAGAGATGACGACAACGTCCTCAATTTGATTGGCAAAGTAGTTTGGCGACCAATTGATGGGTCCGAAACCTGGATATGGGCGGATCTCTCCACGATCCACCTGCCCCTAGAGAGCTGCTCGCACAAGGTAGCACCCTTGGTTACTTTCCAAACAGACTCCACAACGTTCATAATTGTGTGGTGGCACCTGGCCACGCCCACTTTGAATACAATGTAACCTCACTAGGTTAGCTTCCACGAGTCGGACATCCTGACTTTGACGCCGAGTGAGGTTTCTGTTATTGATACTAATTTGCTGAGTATCTTCATCCATGTAGATTGGCATCCACTAATGATTTAACAAGTTCTGAAGTGCCTCCTGGACAAGGGCACATCCCTGATCGTTTTCGCAACCCGCTTTACAACTATGATAATTATGTGATATCAAGAATCCGAGTCGGACCTGCTCAGCATGCAACTCTACCAAGTTGGTATTCATCAAGCGAATGTCGAAAATTTGAACCATATTGATCTGATAGGGATTCCTATCATGGTAGTCTTGGATCCATCCAAGATCCATCTGATGCTGGAGGGCCCCCTGTATGAAACAGCATCCCTGTTTGTTTACCGAGCAAGTTAAACATGAACTGTAATCGTGCCGCGGCAGATTATGATACTGGCTTTGCCTTGAGTGCATTGCCACCAGGTTGACATTCATCGCACGGATGTCGTGGTTCTGAATGATGTTGGAATTCGTATAGACCATGTTAACTCCACGAACTCGGTGCTCTTGGATCCATCCGAGATCCATCTGTTCCTGTAGAGCTGATTGCACCACAAAACATCCTTAATTGTTTTTAGAGCAGACATCACATTGGTGATAATTATGAGGTGGCACATGGCCGTATCCACTCTGTCTACAATGCATCTTAATCAGATTGGTCCTCAATAAGAGTACATCATGAATTTGATAGACATTGTTAAATTCTTTCTCAATTAGGTTGACTGCAGCTTTCTCATGTTGAGGCAGCGGGTTTGTGAGAACATTTGGATTCGTATCTTTGAAAGATAAGAGCCCGCTCCTAACAAGCTTTTGCATGTCGGATTTGAAATTGAGACAGTTCTCTATGTTATGCCCTGATCCTCCTTGATGATAAGGGCATGTCTGATCCACCTTAAACCAAAAAGGCAGATTTTCCGGTACTGTAACAGGAGACTTAGTCTGGATGTGCCCCTTAGCTAGTAGTAACAAAAATAGTTCTGCGTACAACATGGGTATAGGATCAAACCCTGGTGGCCGCGTTGTACGGTTGTTATTGTATTGAGGACGAGCCTGCTAAAGAGGCTGTTGTGTCCTTTGCTGATTAGGTTGGCTCTGCGCAACCTGAGGTTGATACGTAGGAATAGGCGAGGGGCTGATAGCAGGAGTTATAGCTGCTACCGACTGGTACCGTCGCCTTTGCTTTCTGAGAGAGATATTCCCAATTTTTCTTAGGGAGAGCACTACCGTATCATTTTGTACTACTCGATGATCCAGCGTCTTTTACCAAACGTCCTTCTCGGACGGCTTCCTCAAGACGAACTCCCATACCGACCATCTCAGTGAAGTCACTGGGCGCACTGGCAACCATTCTATCATAGTAAAATGAGCTTAAGGTCTTTAAGAAGATCTTTGTCATCTCTTTTTCCTCAAGAGGTGGACAAATCTGAGCGGAAATTTCACGCCATCTCTAAGCATACTCCTTAAAGGTTTCCTTGTCCTTTTGTGACATTGATCTGAGTTGATCTTTGTCCGGTGCCATGTCCAAATTGTATTTGTATTGTTGGACAAAGGCAGTACCAAGATCTCTGAATGTACTGATCGTAGTACGGTTTAAACCCATGTACCATTTGAGTGCGGCACCGGTTAAACTATCCTGAAAGTAGTGAATCAGTAGGTCCTGATTCTCCGTCTGAGCTGACATTCGCCTAGCGTACATCACCAGATGGCTCTGAGGGCAAGAGTTACCCTTGTATTTTTCAAAGTCGGGCACTTGAAATTTATGCGGAACTTTCACATTGGGGACCAGACAAAGGTCTGCGGCGTCTTTTCCAAATAAATCCTGACCGTGGATGGCTTGCAGTTCTTTCTGCATTTCCAGGAACTATTCCTGGAATTCATCCATTCTATCGAACATAGTTTCCTTCTTACCAGAAGGTATTGGTGGAATCTGTCCTTCCGGGACAGTGTGCACCACAGGGGGTAGGATCGTGACTACGGCAGTGAATCTTGGCGTTTCCCGAAGTTTGTAACCTTCAGAAGTCTCCAGTATGCCCCTGGCATCTTTGCTTTCCTGAAGTTTGTAACCTTCAGGCCTAGCGGCTTCTGTTATGATTCCCTGATCTTCAGTGATCGGCGGAACATATCCTTCCGGGATATAGTTAACAGGCATGCCCCAAGGACGATCTTTCGGCATTTGATACCTAGGATCATACTTCTCGACTATGGGCGTTGAGGTGATCTTTGAGATCACAGTCTTTTGTAGCTGAGCTTCTGCCATGGCTTGCATGTTGTTACGAAGCTTTCTCATATCCTCTCTCAGAGCGTCGATCTCTTCTTTCAACTCTCTATTCTCTTCCTCAAGATCATCCATCTTTTTCTGATGATTGGCCCGAGTATTGTACGAATGAGACAGATTGACTCTAGAACCGAGACACAAACGTGAGATTCGTAGGTAAGAAGAATACGCGATGTGAGAATAATGAATGCAATGATTATATTAATTGTTTTTTGGTTTAATCAAAATAAACTTCGACAATTAGATTGCAAATATTAAACAGTGGGGAAGCCCCTTTTTATTGAATTCAAAGGATTACATAAATGGAAATACAGTAGATTACAAGGTGCGGAAACAGAAACCTAAGCTAATGGGTCTCGAGTCCTCTCTGAAGAGAAATCGGGTGCTGACTCCGGTACTTTCCTTTTCTTTGACCGGGGCTCTTGGGTCGTTGTCGAGTTGTCATTCCTTTTCCAGGTGAAAGGAGTGAACAAATTCCTTTGGTCATCTTGATTCTCTACAGCATGTTGCTCCAAAATTTCAATCAGAGCGTCCTTTTCTTTTAGTAGTTGTTGTATTTTGATGCACTCCACGTTGAGGGTGCGGTACTTGTTCTTCCAAGACCTCCTCTCCCGTTGAACTTTGTTGAGAGTAACCTGAAGCTTTTCAGTCTCAGTCATGAAGTACATGACAAACTCCCTCGGTGGAAGAACTCCATGACGAGGATAAGGTACCTTTAGCTTGAGAGCTCTAGTTTGTACCCAGTGGAGATAAGGCTCCACCGAGACACAGTCCAGTTTTCCTAGAGACTCTCGTCCTTTCTTATGAACATGTTTCCAAGCGTGCACTATTTCCATCTTTAGTGCTCTGTCACTTTTTCCTTCCTTGAAGAAAAGACCTTCCAGATGAACACCCCGTGGGACGTTCCTCATCGGGTATCCAAATTGACAACGAACAAGAACTGAATGGTAATTGATTTCTCCCTTAGTTCCTATAAGGGGTACGTTGGGGAAGTTTCCACAATGGTCAATGATTCTGATCCCATCATAAATCCTATTACACCAATCAATATCAGAGTTGGTGAGAGACGTGATTTTCTGCGACCAACGTAAGGCACTCTTGTGATCCCAAAAAGCAGCAGACTTAGGCAAATAGGAGATAAACCATTTATAAGGCAGAGGTACACAACATGTAATCTCCCCTCCGCTGTACAAATTCCCTAAGTGTACAGAATGATACGCATCTGCGAGCAAAGTTGGCACAGGGTTTCCAATGAGAAAAACCTTAATGGAGTTGATATTGACGAAGTTATTAATGTTGGGCAACAAGAATAACCCGTAGGTGAGTAAAACAAAGATGCTTTCAAAAGCAGTCACGTTCCCGATACTGGCGAAGTACAGGGCTTTCTTTGTCAAGAAATGGGTTGGCAAACCTTGTATGCCACCCTTAGTGGTCATGTGAGTCCTGACCTCAGACTCGTCCAAATGAATTGCTCTTGCAATGGTCTGATTCTTTGGAATTTCTTCCAGTCCAGAAAATGGAGCTTGATCTGTAATGTGTAGATCAATCAGATGAGAATATTCCTCTAGCGTTGGTGCTAGCTGGTAATCCGGGAATGTGAAACAATGATAGACCGGATCGTAGAACTGAACGAGCGCATCCATGATTCCCTCAATCACATGGACTCTTAGCAGAGATATCAAACCTCCGTACTTGGCTCTAAAAGCCTCTTGGTTTGTGATCATCCTCGCCAAACCTCTTAAATCCTCTAGTTTTGGAATCCTGAAGGTGTACTTATGAGTTCTCCTTCTCCCGAAATCCATTAGCGTAATCCTTTTCTCTGATATTTGCAATCACAGTCTTAGTTTATTTTGAAAAAAACAGAGAGACTAGAAGAGAAAATTTGTTTTGAATGTTTTAATGTTTTTTTTTAAATGAATGCATGAATGCAGCACACAAAAACATAGAAAAAACATGGGGTCAAAGGGTCGTTGTCATGGAGTCAAGGCTCTACCCATCCCCAAAGGTTTATACTAGGGTGATTTTTGTACCTGTACTCAAAATCATCAGCTCCTCCCAGGATAACAAACAGCAAGCGGATCTCCAGCGAGCTGTATGAAATCTTAGAGTAAATGCTATTCACCGAGAATAGATCATCAGCCTCAAATGAGGGTAGTATCGCGTGACAACTATTTCTGATAATTTCCGCACTATAAAAGGGTTGGCTCCTCAGCTTCTCAGACGTCACAATCGGCCCATTGCCTATGAGAGGGAATGGGTTGCATTGGGAAGCCTCCACTGAGGTTGATGGTCAACCTCGTCGCCATCACTTATCTTAAGTGTATACTTAATCTTTCCACATGCGGCATCACACGCATTCCCATTAGCAGAAAAATAAACACAGATATCAATTAGGAAAAGCAATATATATATTTGTCCTAAACATCCTAGACCTTTCAAAAGCTAAGAATATTATGTTCCTGACAGAAAATGGTTTCCCGGCGGAGTCACCATCCTGTGGTTTCATTCCAATTTAACGGCATTTTGACCTAAGATCCTAGCGACGTCAGGGTTTCAAGAGATAAGAGGAACAAAATGCCTTGAAAGGCGTCATTTTTGTGGTACTCCCTTCCAAGATTTCTACCTAGGAGACGAGAAGAGAACGAGATCCCTAAAGACTCCCCAGCAGAGTCACCATTTTTCTGTAGCGAGTAATTTTTGGATGTGGTTGCGAAGCACGATCACTCTAGTACTACAGCTCGATTCATTTTTTATCCTATTGAAGCTGATGAAGGAAGGGAAATAAATGTCTCCAACTAACCCTGCTTGTATACTGAGGTTAAACAGTCAAAACTATTGGTTTACAGATGCTACAAAGATTCGGGGTCTCTCCTAGGTTATTTTTTCGAAAGGGGTGTTTTAGGCTATCGGTTGAGATGTTAGGATGGATGTATAAAAGTATGGGATTTTGGGTTTTTGTTTAGTGTGCTCGCTAAGATTTTTCTTTCAATCTTATGCCTACGTATTCCCGTTTTTTCCGAAAACAGGAAAATCAGAGCGATCGTAGTTCCTCCTATTCTATGGGAGGAAAAGAGGTTGTTTTGGTGTCTTGTTCAAAGCCCAAGATGTGAAGCGAAAGGTAGTTTGTATCTTGTTCAAAGCCCAAGATGTGAAGCTGAAGAGTCTATTTATATCTTGTTCAAAGCCCGAGATGTGAAGCTAAAAGGTCTCAACTTTAGAGAGAGTTTGTCATCTCTAAAGAGGGGTTTGTCAGTCACAACTGTTTATAAAGGAGAATTACTTTAATTGGGATATGTGAATCCAACAATGCCATAATTTCCTTTATAGGGGATTTCCAACCTGAAGGAGAAGACTTTAACTCAGTGTAGAGCAATGTCATCTTTCCTTAGGAATTTCTCATGCTAAAGGAGGGACAGTGGCATGGATGTAAATAATCCAGAGGCTTGCCGCTTACAGCGATTAGATGAAGGGGAAGGAGTTGTTGATGTTTGTGTACTGTGAACGAGGCACAGATTTGGTGCTAAAAGGTTGATTGGATCAACCAGTGGTTTGCTTATACAAAGCCTAAGAGGAGGCTAATATGTGTCTCGTACAAAGCCCGAGAGAGAGGCTAAAAGGTTTTGACTTAACGAGGGAGTTTTTTGTATCTCGTACAAAGCCCGAGATGGAGGCTATTTGTTAGCTCCGCTGGGGAAAATCATTGTACAAAGCCCAAGAGGAGGCTATTGTGACTGTTTCAGTTGAGTGACAGATCCAATATGCTGACTTAAAGAGAAAATCAGTTCTTATATGAGCAATGATGTACTCAAGGATTTGATTCGAGGATCAGGGTTATTTCCTGTTCTTTAAGGAAATGGGAAATCCAAGGGTATTGAGACTGTCCGAGTCTACGGAGTTCATCTCCTAGTTTTGGAAGGAGCTTGAGAATGTCTTTGAGACTCAAGGTAATTAGACTGTCCAAGTCTAGAGTTTCATCTTTTGTACTATGCTTTGAGAAACAGTAGTAGACTCTTGGAAAGACTACTCTATTAAGATGACTGATTTCGGTTCCTATACCTCCTCGGGACAATTTGTACGAAGCCCAAGAGGAGGCTGGAAACTTTTAAGAAGCCGATAGGTCCTTGTATGAAGCCCAAGAGGAAGCTATCATTCCCGGAGGAAGAATCATTATATGAAGCCTAAGAGGAGGCTGTGAATACTTCTAAGAAGCTAACGGGTCCTTGTACAATGCCCAAGAGGAGGCGGGGATACTTATAGGAAGCCTGTGGGTCCCCAAACCCCGAGAAGTTTAAGACAGGCTATTCACAAAGAATAGATCAAGCCAGGAAAGTTTGAGAATTTGGAAGAAACTCAAGAGATGCCATTCAAGGAGAAAAGATCATCTCTGGGGAGTAGAGTTTCTTCACAAGTGCTTTTAAGAAGCCTGTGGGTCCCCAAACCCCGAGAAATTCAAGACAGACTATTCACAAAGAATAGATCAAGCCAGGAAAGTTCGAGAATTTGGAAGAAATTCAAGAGATGCCATTCACAGAGAAGAGATCATCTCTGGGGAATAGAGTTTCTTTGACAACTTCTACGAGTGACAGTCTATAAAAGGGTTCACCGAGAATGCTGCCTTTCATATCTCCATATTGTTTAACCCCAAGAGGAGGGAAGACTGTGTCTGGTACTCCTATGGGGATCTAGTTTTGACTATTTAAGAGTGATCAACGGGCTTAATGCTAGACGTAGTTGTCGGGGAAACTCTAAATATCTATACTATTATTACACAGTTGACATGAGTTTATGAAAGAAAACTTACAGCGAAACAGCCCCACAATACAGTTATATGTATATGAAAGCAGTAAATGAAAGCATATAACCACTTACTCGGTTGTAGAGCTTCCATGCTGTTTGGTTAGTTGTTCAACAAAGAAAGATTGAAAACAACAGTATATTTCAAAATCAAAGGAGAAAGTTCTTTACAAAAGAAATATTTGGGGCTTACAGCTCAAGGAGAGACCCAGGGTTTTATCAGTGATCGCACTGTCGAATTTGTATAGAGGGACTTATACAAGTGACTGAGGCCCAAAAATTGTTTGCTGTACAAAGGGATGGGTCTTACACTCTCTCAAGAGGCCCAAAAGGTTTAAAGAAAAAGAGTGGGGCTTATAACACGAGGGTAGGCCCAGATGATTTTCGTTCGAAATGGCGATCGCGCCGAGATTTTCTTTTAACGCGAAGGGGCTTATACAATATCTGAGGCCCAAAGTTGTTTTTTGGTTAAAAGGGGATTGGGTCTTACACTCTATTAGAGGCCCAAAAGTTTTGAATGGGTCTTATAGCTCGAGGAGAGGCCCAATTGAGTTTTTTAAAAAGGCGACGATCGCGCCGTTTACTTGTACAGAGGGACTTATATAATAAGTGAGGCCCAAATTGGTTTGTACAAGGGGGTTTGGGTCTTACACTCTCTCAAGAGGCCCAAAGAGTTTTAAAGAAAAGAAATGGGTCTTACTACTCGAGGGTAGGCCCAAAGTTTGTTTTTCAACGGACGATGATCGCGTCGAACTTTTTGAAATACAACGGGACTTATACAATAAGTGAAGCCCAAAATAGGTTTGTATTTACAAAGGATTGGGTCTTACACTCTATTAGAGGCCCAAAGTGTTTTGAAAATGATTTATGAGGGTTGAATTAATCAAAAACCCTAATTTGTTTTCAAAATGTGTTTTAATTGAATAAAAATTCAATTAAAATGATCAAAATTGTTTAACATATGGAAAACAAATTGTGATCTTGGATTAATGCTTCAAAAATTATGTATTGACCTACAAAATAATTAGAAGTCATTAAAAGTTGCAAAATCAAGGTGGAAAAAATATTCAAAATGTCAAAAACAATTAAAATATTAATTCTTTGCAAAAATATCAATTATATGAAATAAATAATATTTTTCGGATTTTTTGGGAAAATAAAATATTTTAACATTTTTGTGAATTATTAAAAAAAGAATCAACTCAAAATCATTAAAACTCAGAGAAAAATTAATTTTTGAATCAATTAAATAAAATCACAAAATTCAAATATTTGAATTTGTGAAAAATGGCGCCAAGAACAGCTGAAGAACACGCGCGTTTTTCAGTTTTGCCCAGATTTGCATTTTCTATCCAATCTCACTGAATACTTGATCATATCATGCAATCCACATACCAATCAACTCGTTTCAACCTCACGGTCATGTCTATGGCAATTAATTTCATTTAAATTAAGCATAAAACAAGAAATCACGAAAAATCCTCAAGAACCCTAAATTCTGCATGAAGGCTGGGATTTTTGATACACAATTCAAACAAAGCAATTACTTGAGGGTAAACATTCCATGCATGATTATGAACATTTGGCAAAAGTATTGTGCGAGGAAATATGCATAGATTGAGAGATGACCAAGTTCAGGCTTACCTCTAGGTCGTGACAGCAAGAGCAAATTGATTTCTGAGTAGGAGGTGTTACAGATGAATTGTGATGATCTGAACAGCTTCCCTACACCCTATAGAGTGTGTTTGAATGTTTGGACATTATGGAAATTGGCTGGATCACTTCATGGCATCTCAACTGCAACTTGGTTAAAACCTTGAGCAATTGACTGGTGATTCTAAGAAATCAGTGTTCCAGATGTTGTTTAAGTGTTTGATCAGCTTACATATGATGTATATGAGGTGTGTGTGTGATTGGTTTGAGTGGAATTGCTCTCTAATGAAAAACCTGATAGTGACTTGCTAAGAAAGGCATTTTTGAGAGTGAGAAGTGGATTTTGAGAAAGGCAAGTGTTGTAGGCCTTTGGTGTACTTAAACTGATCACAATTGAGCTCTATTTATAGTAGAGCAAGTTTGTTTTGCAAGGAATAGTGAATGGCAACTGCTGAGTAGGTTTGGCCAATGTTGGCAAATGAAAATCTAAGTCTCCTCTAGCCATTGACTAGAGGTTAGGTCACAGGCTGCTGGTCCCCTTGGTCTTGGATAAGTCTTGATAGAATTCAGTTGTTAATGGCTCAGTACATGCCACCTTGATGCTTCCATTGAATGCTCCAATCCAAAATTGGAGTCTTGTCCCTATTTTAGGCAATTCTAGGTTTAGCATGCTATTTCTTGTTCCAAGGACTTTGGAGGCTTGGCTCAGTGATTGTCCCCTTTAGATTCAATCCTTAGATGTGTCCAAGGTGATGACAAGGCTTGGAATTGGCTGATTTTGGAAAATCGACCAAAAGTGCAAAAATCTGCCTTGCCTTGGCAGATTTCAGCAAGGCAACTTGCCAATGTCATATCTCATGGCTCAAGTTGAATTTTGTGATGTTCTTGGCCATTTTGGAAAGCCCTTATATGATACAACAACTGTTTGATCATATTTGGTTTTGATACTTTTTGGATCCAAGTGAAAAATGTCCCTACATTTGGAAAAAAGTAAGGCAAAATCTGACTTAGTGAAATTTTCACTAAGTGTTGGAACAAAGTGACTTTTCTTGATTTTGATCACTCCATAACTCAAAATTCATGAGGAATTTGGACATAGGTCAGTATGAAGCTTTTGTAGAGGGCAATGAGATCTACAAATCAAGCTTTGGATGGAAAAAATGGCTTTGTACTTTAGGAGTTATGATCCTCCAAAGTTGGTACCTTTGTCACTCTTTCATAACTTAGAAAATTTTTCTAAGTTTTTATGGTTACGCCTTTTACAAGTTATCCCACTTTCTTTGATTTTTCTTGATGAATGATGATTCAAATCATACATTAACATCATTTTAGGGTTAAAAATCCATTTTTGTGAAAAATCTCAAAAAGTCAAAGTTGACTTTTGTGCACAGTTGACTTTTTATCCGATGAATTCCAAACTGTGCAATTCTTCAGGAAATCATGTCCTTGACCTAAATCAAACTTGATGTACATGTTCCATGGGTGGCATAGAGTGTATTGAATCATGTATTAGGGCTTGGGAGCATGTCCTGGTCAAAAGTCAAAGTTACAGCTGACTTTTCCCGCGAAACCCTAACTGTGGTTCAGATGAAATTGAAACTTGTTGCTCAAGCATCTTGGATCAATCCATTGTCCCAAATGGATTAATATGGTATATTAGAGACCCTCAAATCATGTCTTGAGGTCTTGGTTCATGATTTGTCCCAAAAGTCAACTTAGGGGTGAATTAGGTCAAGAAACCCTAATTCCTGATTTTTTATGAATGCATCCCCTGAGGCAAAATTGACTTAATGATTGGGTTTATGAGGTTCCATAGAGCATATTAGGTTATGTTTTGGATCTTTGGCTTATTCCCAGATGAAAATTTCCATCTGGAGGCCCTGGTTGACCAAAACCCTAAATTGGTGACACTGGCGATCTTGAGGCTTGATCCACCTAAAAGGGAGCATCCTTGTGCTTAATCCTTGAAGTGGGAGTCCTTTTGATCCTTTGTGTATGTTTGAGAGGTTTAGACAAGTTGAAGATCATGTCATTCCTTGATTGATCCTTTGTCTAAACACTCAGAGAGGGATTGAAACCCTAATTTTGATTGCAGTGGATGCTCAACCATCTCTGGGGAGATTAATGAGGCATAAAGATACATCCATATTGTGATGATGATTTACACAATGATGGGAATCTTAGTGGTCAAAATTTGGGGTATGACACATGCTTCAACCATATCTATTAAGAAGCCACTGATAAATAGAAGAAGATGAAACATTTGCAAGGGAAAATAGTACGTAGTACAGATCAAACACATTCTTTTCCACTACCATTCCACTACCCTGATTTGGTGGTACAAAGGACAACTTCAGTGTACGATTTTCATCCCAGCATAACGACATTATTTCAAGTCACCAGTAATTTTACTGATATTCCTGATCTGCCCTTCAACGGATCTTTTTCTGGCTATATAAAGACTTGATCACTCAAAGAATTGTAAGAGATTAATACATTGTGAGAGATATACAAGTTGACGCTAAAATTCATGAGTGATATACAAAAGTGAAAACACTTATATGAGATAGAGAAATCCATGAGTGAACAGTAAAACACTACAATACAAAGAAGAAAAATTGTTCATACTGTATAGATTTTCTCTAAGTTAGTTTGAGCTAGAAATTGTGTTTATATCAGCTTGTGTAGAAGCATTTCATTGTAAACATCATATTTGATCAAACAATTATTTGTATTCTTTACGGGACCAGTTAGGCCAGAATCCTTAAGAAGAGACGGTTAGTCTGTGTATGTTAGTCACTGGCAGTTGCTAGTACAGTTGTAATCAGTTTGGTTATAGTGGATTAAGTCCTTGTGTATAAGGTGAAATCACCTTGGCGGTTGGACTGGATTAACTTGATAGTTTTCAAGTGAACCAGGATATATCATGTGTCTTTTTCTATTGCTAGTTTATTTGTGATCTTTGTTTGAGTTTCACAAAAAGCTTTCATTTTGAAAACCTAATTCAAACCCCTCTTTCTTTTGTTTTTTCACACCTTTAATTGGCATCAGAGCTCCGGTTTTGATTGTGATAAAAAGATTTATCAACACTTCACCGTGTTCAGTACCGATCCAGTATTTGTGTGAGATATCATGGCTGCACCTATTGTTAATCCTACTGTAGAAGAGAAAGATCATTACAGTGCCAAACCACCAGTCTTTGATGGTGAAAAGTTTGACTACTGGAATGATAGAATTGAAAGTTTCTTTCTTGGTTATGATGTAGATCTTTGGGATCTTATAGTCGATGGCTACACTCACCCAGTTGATGCTACAGGTGTTAAAGTGTCTAGAAGTGCTATGATCAACCAACAAAATAAAGATTGCAAGAATCATCATAAGGCAAGAACCATATTGCTAAATGATATCTCTTATACTGAGTATGAGAAGATAACAAATAGAGAAACTGCCAAATCCATCTTTGATTCTCTGAGAATGACTCATAAAGGAAATGCTCATGTTAAGAAGACAAAGGCATGACCCTAATTCAGAAATATGAGGCATTCAGAATGGATGATATTGAAACAGTTGAGACTATGATTTCAAGGTTTCAAATGCTAGTCACAGAACTTAAAGTTCTGGACAAGGTTACACAACTGTTGTTCATGTTAAAAAGATCATCAGACGTCTTCCCAAGAAATGGAGATCTATGGTAACATCTCTAAAGCTATCCAAGGATCTTAACAACATAAGTCTTGAAGAACTTGTTAGTTCTTTAAGAAGTCATGAAATAGAGTTGGAAGAAGATGAACCTCATAAGAAAAGTAAATCTATTGCTCTTAAGTCTAAACCTGAAAAGGCAAAGGCTTATAAAGCTAAGGAAGAATCAGAAGATTCTGATGAAGAATCAGAAGATGAGCTGTCACTTATCTCCAGAAGGATCAACAAACTCTGGAAGCATATGCAAGGAAACTTCAGAGGATCAAGAAGAAACAAAGGCCGTTCTAAGTCATCATCCGGACAAAAGAAGCAGAACTCTGGAAAAAAATTCATCTACTATGAGTGTAATGAGCCAGGTCATTACAAGAACGAGTGTCCAAAGCTTAAGAAAGACAAGAAGCCAAAGAAGAACTTCTCCAAATCGAAGAAGGGACTAATGGTAACTTGGGATGACTCTGATTCTGAAGAAGAAGATTCTGATGAAGAACAAGTAAACGTTGTGCTAGTAGCAACAATTGACGCTGTAGTTTCTGGAATACCAAAAGACAAAACATAATCAGAACCAAAATCAGACTCATACTCTGACTCCGAGGTATTATCTAAACTCTCTCGTTGTGAATTAGAGTCATGTCTTTCAGAAATGCTAGAAAAATATCAAACTCTTCAGAGTAAATATAAGGATCTTAAAAGATCGCATGTAATTGCTTCCGAGGCAAAATATAAGCTTGAGCAGAATAATTCTTCTCTAAATGAAAACAGTTTTTCCTTAAAAATAGTAATTATGCTTTGAAAAGCAAAATTTCTAAATTAGAAGAAGAATTAATCTCCAATATCTCTGACACAAGTTGTATCAACAAGTATGATAGAGCATTCCAGTATTTTCTAGCTAAAAGCATAGATAGAAGCAGAATAGCTTCCATGATCTATGGAGTTAGCAGAAATGGTAAGAAAGGTTTGCGGTGTACATAAAGAATTTGAAATCGACGAAAGTCAGCCTGTTAAACCAAAACCTCTCTATGACCATTTTGTGCCTTCTAGCACTGATCTTGTTTGCTCTGAGCTTGCACAAGAGCCCCCACCGACACAAAAATCTATTTCTAAAGTCTAATATCATGCACAAATTCCATTTGATTATCCTGTTGCACATAGACCCAAAGTTGTTAAACACTCTGGGAAAACTAATAAGAGAGGACCCAGAAAGTGGGTACCTAAGGACAAGATAATCTATATTGCAGATATCCTTAGCAGCTCAGTTGAAACACCAATCATGGTACCTGGACAGTGGTTACTCACGACACATGACGGGAAGAAGGTATATGTTCCAAAGTCTGGAACTTAAGTCTGGAGGCTTTGTTGGTTTCGGAGGAAACCAGAAAGGAAAAATCATTGGCTCTGGAACTGTTGGTAATGGTAACCTTCCTTCTATTACTGATGTTCTTCTGGTCGATGGTTTGATGCATAACTTGTTGTCAATTAGTCAACTTAGTGACGATGGTTATGATATCATCTTTAATCAAAAGTCATGTAAGGTTGTAAGTCAGAAAGATGGATCAATCCTGTTCGGAAAGAGGAAAAATAACATTTATAAAATTAGACTTTCTGATCTCCTTGAACAGAATGTCAAATGCTTAATGTCTATTAATGAAGAGAAATGGGTATGTCATAGACGTTTAGGCCATATTAGCATGAAATGACATTTCTCCCAATTGAGAATCAAGTTAGTTTGTTGGCATCTTTCTAAAACAAGAGACAGGTTAGTCAAACAATTATCAAAAGAAGAACCAAAAACAGAAAAATCATCCATAAACACTTCCATATGCTTTTCAAGCATGTCAGCAAAAATGGATGTCATACATCTCTGAAATGTGGTTGGTGCTTTGCACAACCCAAATGGCATTCTTCTGTAGGCAAAGATACCATAGGGGCATATGAATATCCTCTTCTCTTGATCTTCAGGAACAACTACAATCTGATTATATCTGAGTATCCATCAAGAAAACAATAGTAACCGTGACCAGCCAACCTCTCCAACATTTGATCAATAAATGGCAAAGGAAAGTGATATTTTCTTGTTCCGATGTTCAACCTTCTGTAATCAATCCACACTCTCCAACCTGTAACCGTCCTCGTAGGAATCAGCTCATTCTTCTCATTCATGATAACAATGGTTCCTCCTTTCTTGGGTACTACATGCACGGGGCTCACTCATGAGCTATCAGACATAGGATAAATAAGACATGCATCTAACAACATCACAACTTATTTTCAAACCACTTATTTCATGGCAGGATTAAGTCTCTTTTATGGTTGGACGGCAGGCTGTGATCATCCTCCATATGTATCTTGTGCATGTAAACTGTCGGACTAATACCTTTCAAATCTTCAATGGCCCATCCAATAACACTCTTGTATTTTTTAGTACTTGGATGAGTTTTTCCTCTTGAACACTTTTGATATTTGAATTCATTACAGTTGGGCACTTCCCTTTTGTGTCGAGGAAAACATATTTAAGATTCTCAAACAGCCGTTTCAACTCCGTCCCCTTTTTAGATTCTTGATTTTCTTCTGTTGACTGAGGTTGTCTTAGATCTTCCCACCGGTGTGGTCAAGATCTAATCCATTGAGGTTGTGCTTCCATCATGGCTAGCACTTCTGACTCTTTCTCGTCCACCTCCTTATCACTTTCAAAAATCGACAAGCTCAAAACTCGTTCCAAAGGTAACTGTGATGTATTCAGCGGAGTACCCTGGGCAATCACTTGATTTATCACCTCTACTGCATGACTTGTACCAACATCATCTTTGTACTTCATAGTGTTTCTCACATCAATTTTTAACTCCTCATCATAGACTTTCAGAGTCATCGTACCTTCCCCTATGTCTATAATACACCTTCCGGTCTCTAAAAATGGTTTGCCTAAAATGAGAGGAATCTTTTCATCTTCATCCATCTCAAGAATTACAAAATCAATCGGGAACACAAATTTATCTATCTTAACCCAAACATCTTCAACTACCCCATAGGGTCTCTTTACTGAGTGATCTGCAAACTGGAGTGTCATCCTGGTATCTTGTATAGTTCCTATTTCCAATTTCCTGTAGATAGATAAGGGCACAAGACTCACACTTGCTCCCAAATCAATAAGTGCCTTTTTGAATGACATATCTCCAATGGTGCATGGAATGGTGACAAAACCTCTATCTTTTTTCTTTACTGGAATCTTCATACCCTGCGAAATAGCACTACAAGTTTCAGTTAGAATTATAGGTTCAATGTCAACGGTGCATTTCTTAGAGATGATGTCTTTTATGAATTTGGCATAGATGGGCATTTGCTCAAGCGCCTCAGAGAATGGAATGTTGATTTCTAACTTTTTGAACATCTCCAGGAACTTCTTAAAATTTTTCTCATGTTGCCCCTTTTTCTTGTTTCTTGTAGGGAATGGAAGCTTTATTCTGGGTTTTGGTTCAATGGGTTTCTCTTTCACCACCTGTTTTGGTCTACTCTCCTCCTCATTAATGGTATGACTTTCTTTGATTTCCATATCCACTTCGAGTAATTGCTCTTCATCTTCAAATTTCTCTTCAGGCACTTCAAAGGATTTCCCACTTCTTTTTGTCACAACACTCACATTATTACGATCTCTCGGATTTGTCATAATTGCACTAGGTAGAGCACCTTGTGCTTGGGAATTTGTTATTTATTGTGTTATATGACCCATTTGAACTTCCAGATTTTTTATAGAGGCAATAGTGTTCCTCTGATTATTTCTGGTCTCTTCTTGGAATTGAGAACTTTGAGCAGACATCCTTTCAATGGCAATTTCCCAATCCGCATTCTTGGGTACCTATTGTTGATACTGTTGTTGTGGCTATTGGTACTGTTGTTGATACTGTGGCTATTGATGTTGCTGAGGTCGATACTATTATTATTATGGTTAGTTTTGATACTGACTAGGTCCCTGTTTTTGAACATTCCCTTGCGGATCTTTCCAGGAGAAGTTACGATGGTTCTTCCAGCCCGAATTATATGTGTTGGAATAAGGGTTGTTCTGCTTCAGAAAATTTATCGCTTTAATTTGTTGCACATTTGCAACACAATGCATGGAAAAATGAGGCCCACCACAAATCTCACAACTAATAGCTTGAACAGGTTGAACTTGGGCTACCGTTTAGGTACCTACATTCATTGCCTTAAGTCCTCTTTCAACTTCAGCAATAATTTGGTCTTCCATCTTGACAACCTAATTCGCAAGTTTCAATTCAATCACTCCCTCGGGTTTACTCACACTTCGGTCATATAACTCCAGATGTTCATTTGCAACATTGACTTTAATGATCTTCTTAATACCAGTGGTTGTTGTAAAGTTGCATGAGCCACCGACAATTGTATCAATAAGTTGCTTTGTCTTCATTCTGAGGCTATTTACAAACATTTGCATTTGTTCAGTCTGATACATATTGTGAGTAGGGCATGCTACCAATAACCTCTTAAATCTCTTGTAAGCGTCACCCAGTGATTCTCCTTCCTTCTGCTTAAAATTTACAATGTCATATCTTTTACAAATATAAACAGAGGCTGGAAAATATTTATTTAGAAAAGTTGTTTTCATATGTTCCCAAGTAGTGATACTTCCAGCAGGTAAGGAGTAGAACCACTCTTTGGCATCTTCAGCTAAAGTGAACGGAAGCATTCTAAATTTCCTTGCTTCTTCAATGTGCCCCTCAATCTTCAAAGTAATGCTCATAGTAAGAAACCTCTGCAAATGTTTATTTGCATCTTCATTTATCTTTCTTGTAAAAGGTCTATTCTCAAGCTGTAGGATCGTTGTTGGGTGCAACTTAAAATTGACGACATTCACCGGTTGATTCACTATAGTCAACCGACCTGCAGGGGCATTTGCTCCTCCATAATCCCCAAGAAGTCTTTCTTGAGGCTCACCCATATCTGTTTCTCTTTCTGACTATGTATCTGAATGGTCAGAAAATTATATCTCTCTTTCTCTTTCTGGGTCCGAAGTTTCTGCTTCTGAGGCTGCCAGTCTTGCTTGTCTAAGCCTAGCGTGCAAAGATCTCTCCGGTTCTGCGTCAAAAGAAAAATCAGCTGAGGGCTTTCCTCGCATACAAAGATTAGACAAAGATCACTAATAATAAAATATAAAAATAAACAGAAAATAAAATTTTAGTTGCAGAGCAATAAAATTTTAATTGAACTCAAATCAAACTCTATATTTGGGCATTCCCTGACAACGACGCCAAAAACTTGATCAGAAAAATAGAAAATGTACTATTTTTCCTCTGTAGTAATAATGAGAAAAGTTCCTCGAACGTCAATCTCAAGGAATGCGTATAAATATCTAGTTCGAATCATTGTTCAATCAAACAAAATCTTTTTGGGGGTTGGAATTGTTTTGGTAAATTATAAATGCAATTGAGACAAAAGTAAATAAAGTGCTTTAACGGTTTAACAGATAATAATAATATGTTAGGAAAGGTGTGTGATTTATTCCTGTAATAACTCTTGAATCAATATTGCAACAACATGTTTCAAATGATTAATACCACCAGTTCTTAAGATTATTTTCTCCTAATACCTTGGTGAGAAAACCTTTAATCATTCACACCTAATCTCTATCTCCATGGAAATTTATCGATGAAATTAAGCTTTATTATATCAAGAATGATCTGGTTCATATAGGGTAACCCTAGTCCTATGATTTATCTACTAAAGAATATTCTCATGAAAGCATTACAAACGGCGGTCCAACCTAATTCATAATCATACAACAATCTCAATTTTTCTGAAAGAGAAATCATTAAGAACATCAAGAGAATATATTAATTAAGAAAAAATATTCATTGCAATACTAAAATTAAAGTTGTTCACGGATACAAATCAGGGGCACTCCCTAGAATTGGGGAGTTTAGCCAATCATACTATTCAAGAAAAACAAAATAAAGAGTTTAGAAATTACAAGAAAGGGGATGAAATTCGATCTTTAATTGCTTCCGTTCATTAAAATCTCCGTTGCACCCCAAAACTCCGTAATTTTTCTCCTTAATATTTTTATCGTGAAAAGAAGAAGAACAAGATGATCCCCCAAAACCTCACAAAAACTCCTCTAAATTGAAAAATATCCCCTCTGAAAATAGCCCAATCCCTATTGATTACCAAATCTTTGTTGAAAAGGGAAAGTATCTGTTCTGGACTAGGTCAGAGGCTGCCCCACTGTCGTGCACGACCCAATCCAGCTTCCCGTCAGGGAGGGCCCAATGAAGTCCAAACTCACCAAATTACACGGGGAACACTCACGCGTCTCCTCATAGTCTCCATGTGCACCTCACATAGGGACACATCATCATCTAACTACCCACGAGCGAAAGAACCGGTCCTCTCCCTTCCGAAGTTCACGGGGCAGTTGATCCAGGGCGAAAACCACGTGTTGCTCTTCCCTACGCCACATAGACCCTGACAATTATTTGTATTGGGCTTAGCGATTCAACCTAATGCAAGTAACTGTTAGCCCAGCGCTGAGGGCACATTATAAATACCCTCTTTCCCTAGAGGGTCAGGTATTTTATTCTCATGTTTTTTCTGTACTTACTTACTTGTACTCTAAAGTCATTTAGGCATCAGAGTATCTTGCAGGTACACCCCCTCCTCTTCTCCACCACCGGTGAACTAGGAGTTCACGACGTGTTACTGGCTGCTGATCACTTTATGGTCCGGTAAGATCAGTATCGAACATTACACGTCTGCTTGCTACAGCCCGTAGCAGGTACTACGGGTGGCCGTAGCAGGCCACTGGATGGGCTTGGGTACTCTGTTTGCTACGGCCCATAGCAGGTGCTACGGGTGGCCGTAGCAGACCACTGCCTTAATGACTCTTTCATAAAAAACTAGGGTGTTGGGCTTCCCTTGTGCTACATCCCGTAGCAAACACTACGGGTGGCCGTAACAGATCACTGGTCTTTGGCTTTTCTTCCCGATTCTTCGCGATTCTTCACGGTTATTTCCGAAATTCTTCTTAAATACTTATTTAACCTGAAAAACAGTAAAGAACACAACCAAATCATAAAATGCAGCAAAAGGATATAACATGCTAAGAAAACAATGAAAAGATTAACTAAAATTAACGGTAAATGAAAGCGTAAAAACCACTTATCTCTAACCACTTGACGTGTATTGCAGGTCTTATGAACCTGCTTCGCAGCAATCTTTCGATTTCCTCCTTATTTTTTATTTAACCTCTGGCGCGAACCTCCTTGGAGTCTATTTCACATGCTTCTTTTCCGGCTTGATTGGCAGTTTTAATTCCACCAACTCCTGGCTAAGGCCCGACATCTCATGGTAATCACATGCAAAGAAATCCTTGAATTCCTTTAGCATCTCGATTACTCCTAATTTTGTGGTTGGGTCAAGCTTGGCTCTTATGTAAGTTGGTCTTCTCATTGAACCGTCCCACATATCAATTTCTTCTAAAGGATCTTGAGCTTGCATCTTTTTGGTCGAAGTAAATGGGTCTTTCTCAAACCCCAAAAGCTCGTCGTCATAAATGCAATCGAGCCTGCGGCTTTTTGAAGTTGTTTTTTAGCCATTCGGGCCAAATTCAAAGTTTTCAGCCTTGGTGGCTTTGACAACCATCATTTCTTACAATTCCGCCTCTAAGGCCGCCATTAATTTGATTTCAGGCACATTGGTCAAAAACCAAGCTAGGATGCTCGACTCAGACATCTTTATTGTCTAATTGAGACCATCTGTTATGTCCACCAAATGGTCTTATACTCCAAAGTAAAGCCATGTAAATGATGTAGCATCATTGAGTAATATACATCATCTCCTCTAAAGTCGAAGTGGATTATTGTCGGTAAACATGGAAAAATATTCGCCAATTCTTGATAAAAATTACTTTTGTCGACATGGTTTACTTCTGCATAAAAAAACTTTGATCAGCTTCAATGTGCTCAACATTCCCTTCCATCTTCCAGATTGTTATTCTTTGATGCGTGGAAGATGGGACACACCCTACTCCATGAATCCACTCTCGACACAAGAGGAGGTTATAATTTGCCTTGGTTGGAATTAGAACAAATAGTGTGGGTCGAGTTGTGGTCCCTACAACCACATCTACTTGGATCACACCCAAGGGCCTTCTGGACTTTCCTTTATAGTTGGATAAGACCATATTGTTAGACTTCAAGGCGGTGTCATACTTGCCAATCCTCTTGAGTAGAGATTGTGGCATGACATTAATGCAGGCTCTACAATCAATCAAAACCTTGTTAACCCCGACACTCTCGACTTTGGACCTTATATATAAAGGCTTCTAGTGCCGTTGCATCGACATGTAGGGCCTTTTAAAGATGGCCTTGTCTTGGTTGACTGAGCCATCATGCATCCCGTAATAGCATAAAGGCTTATGGGTAACCATTTCTTCAGCAAACCCATCCTCCTCTTTAGTTACCTCAGTAATTGTGTCATATTCCAATGACACCACTGATATCATATTACAAATGATATCGAGCTCGCCCTCCGACCCAGAATCAAAGTCATTGTTATTCATTTCTTCATCTGATCCGATAGAAATATTAGGTACATTCTCAACCATTGGTGGTAGTGGAGGAAATAACCTTTATTTTACAGGTTTCTTTGCCTTTTGTCCATCAGCCAGAGCCTTAACACTGCTGCTCTTACTAGCACTCACAACTTCAGAGGCAACTTTTTATTTCTCTGGTGCCTCCTTCATTGAGTGCGGGTCATTGGGTTCTTTCCCATCTAATTTTTTAAAACATTGGAATTGTCTAGGTAGGAGGATCCCCCATAGACTTCAATCCTCTTCCATTTCCCCTTCTCAGCAGCTGACATTTCCACAGGTCCATACCACTCTTTAACGGGAGCATCAGCAGGCGGTACATAAGACTTAGGCCCGTGAGCTTTTTAAGGAACTCTCCTCTTGTTAAAGAAAAAATATGGTCGTTGGTCTTGTCGACAAACTCTATTTTAATGTTTAGTGTTAGTTTTTCCAACTCTTTTGTTGCTTCGATATCGAAGACCACAGTGCAGTGAGGACAAATCATGACCTCAGAATCTTTGAGGTTACAACAGTTCAGAAACTCTATGAGTTCTTCCATTTGCTCCTCGTAATCAGGTTCATCTCCCTCCGTGCTTTCAATTATATCCACCATGAATATGTCGACAGGCTCAATGAACAAAGCCTCTTCCACTTTAGGATCAAGTTCCCCCTCTGGCCGAGATTTTTTCTTTTCATCAAATTTAAGCCTTCCATCCTTCAGCGCGTTTTGAATCAAATCCCTAAAAAGTACACTTTGTGAGGTTTTATGTCAAAGAAAATTATGGAATTTACAGAAACCTTTTTTTTTCTTTCTTTGTTCTAACGACAGGGTTTTCAATCCATAAGGGATTACTATTTAGTCGTCAAAAACTAAAAGATTGAAGATCTCGTCGCACTTAGTCACATCAAATATACATGTCTTTGTGATAAAATTTTCATTTTTAGGTTCTATGAGGTTTTTCCCATATCAAAGCTTTAGTAATTTACACACATAAGGAGGTCCCAGTTTTAATTCTGCAACATTGATCTCATTCTCTTCAAAACAGTCACTGTTAGTGTCAGATAAAATATCTATTTCATTTATCTCGACATAAGCTACTTTTTCATTTTTATGGTACTTACTTGATCTGGCCTTTTCAGCCTTCAAACGCTCGACATGTTGTACCCTATCTCTAGTGGGGCCATATCCCTTAGGTATTGAGTATTTAATTTCTACCTAATGGAATAATCTAGGCCCCCAGAAGCCATCTCAACCAACTCATGTCAGGGAGTTGCGTAAAGCATCTTGCCTTAAGAAGTCTAAACCTATTCAAATAATCATCGATCGATTTAGATATTTTACGCCTAACGCTGGTCTACTCCTTAAGGCTAACTTTTTATTGTCCTATGTAAAATTGTTCATGAAACACTCTAACTAGTTGATTCCAAGTATGTATGGAATTATGAGGGAGTGTTTTGAACCACGTGAAAGCATTTTATGTTAGAGAATTTGGAAACTATTTCATTTTTAAATTCTCATGGTGTTATGGATCAAAGGATTAAACACCGTACCTATTCGTTAGTCTAACCAGAAAACTTAGTGAGTTTAGGGATTTTCCAACTCTTGGTAGTTTGTTTTGTCGAATATATTTCGACAACGGAGATATGTAATTAGGCCCATGTGGGCCATTATTGAGACAATTTTGGGATAAAATCTATTCAACCAAGTTTGTTATATTTATTTTGCCCCCAAAATTATTTTGTTTGACATTTCTAAGTACTTGATCGACATCCTAGTTTATGGGCAGCATATATATCTCAGGACCATTCTGGGCTTTATTCCTTTCGACTATCTCCTGTGGAGGATGTTCGACTGGAACTTGGTTAACAAGTGGTGGCATAACTAGCGCAGGGGGTGCCCAAAGAAGTTAGTAATCTCTCTCATTTGATAGACTAACTGCTGGTAACTTTAAATGGTGTTATGGATCAAAGGATTAAACACCGTACCTATTTGTTGTGTTAGCATATTTACCATTTCATGGTTTCTCTCGTCCATTTGTTACCTCATGGTCGCTAAAGAATCAGTAGTAAAATTTGGCACTAAGGGAGGGGCTTATCAGAATCCCCCTTGTGGTTTCCCTATTCGACTTGGGTTATTTATGGCACGTCCTGGTGCCAAATGTGGATTAAGGGGTGACGCTATTGTTGCAGCATTGTCTGCAAACGTCGAAACATGGTTGTGTAAGCCTGCCATCATGGCAGTTGGCATGCCATAAGGGTAGTCCCTAGTAACTAAAGGCATAGTAAAACTCGGGACATATGGGGGGTTATTGTCCCCAATAACTGTCGTAGTATGCCTGAGGGAGGTTGGTATGCTTGTTACTTGCGGTTATGTGACCACCGTCCCTGGCATCGATATTGAAGTCGCGATTGGAGTTAAAATAGGGCATGTAACTCTGATGGTACTCATTGTCCCTATCGTACTAGCGGTTGTAGTAACTGGTGGGTCGGAGTCTAGAGTATCGTTTCGGTTTCGAGAAGTGTTCTTTGGGTTCACCATTGTTGCTAAAATCCTACCACTCCTCAAATGAGTGTGATCATGACATTAAAAATCTTCCTACTTCTCACACACATACGTTAACGGACATTGGAAATGATAACGAAGTAAATACTATGACAGTTTCTTTAAAGAAAAATAATTTTCCACACAAAAAACATGCGGGTCCCACAGGGCGTTCCAATTTGTTCGTAGGTGTTTTTAGCGAACAATCACGAGTTTAAAAGTCTTTGAGATTAACTCAAAAAATATCGGGGTCGGTTTTGTGTGAAAGCTATTATTGTGACGTAAGTGTAAGACGTAACTACAAAAGTCTTATTGCAGACAGTATGAACATAGAGTTTAAAGAGAACGGAGCTTAAATTAAAGTAAAAAGAACTTGAAATAAACAACATTAAATGAAACGCAGTAAATGACAAGAATAAAAGATATCTCTATTAAGAAAACATAAAAGTACAAAGAAAAGAGGTATGCAGACTCACATAATTGCTCACAAATTGTTTTGCTCGTTGGCTTGAGTACTTCAGTTCTATAGAGAATGTATATGAAAATTTGTGAATGTTTATTACAACACATGAGTCTGCTATATATATACTATCTAGGAATAATCGCATTCGACAATTTAACTTTGCAGAAATTGACACGTAATCCGAATGCATGCAACTCTTGTCCCCACATTTTTCCACGTTGTCAAGATTTTGGGACTACTAAAACCATTATCCCACGTCTTTTAACTGTTTAGAGACTAGTAACTGCTCGCTTGTCGAAGGTAGCCACTGAGTGCCTCGAGTCTCCTTCGTCCTTGGTTTCCTCAATCTTCTAAGTATTCAGAGTCTGTCGAAGAGTCCTCATTCGACGTGGTGTCGAGTAGTCACTTAAGTCTATTCCCGAGACTTCTTCAACTAATTCCTCAAGATCTCCCCTTGACATTTTTCCAAACTACATCTCAAGATGTCAGTCGAGAAGTTCCAGTCGACGTATGAACGTTGTCGACTCTAGTCCATCACTGGTAAGACTTATTACTTCACCAAATATAGTATTTGACTTGATTTTTCTATTAGGTAGAAAATCTCAGGCCAACAGGTAAGACCTACGATACTTTACGGAACAGAAAGTTGGGCGGTAAAGAATCAACAAGAGAATATATTAAGTGTAGCAGATATAACCCCTAAGTGTTTGTATAATGGTGGAGGCTTGGGTCTTGAGAGCGTGCTCCTCTCACGGTCATAAGTTCGAATTCCACTAGGTGCTAACAATCCTTGTGTTGGGCAGTCCATACAGAGTTTTGTTCTGGCTTTAAATGGGGTCCACGCTAGTGGACGGTGGAATTTGTCCTCTTGCATTAGTCGGTCGTAAGGTCAGATATCAAGATTTCATAAAAAAAAAGTGTAACAGAAATGAAAATATTGCGTTGGATGTGTGATAAAATTAGACATGATAAAATTAGAAATAACAATATTAGAAAAAGTGTTGAGATAACACCTATATTAGAAAATATGATAGAAAATAAACTTAATTAATTTACACAAATAGAGAGATCGTAAATTATGGGGTATGGAGTGTATATCCTATTGAGTGGAGTTAAATAACTAGAGATAGATAATATCTAAAAAAAAACTATCAGAGAAATGATTGAAATATTTTTCAAAATTATCAATTTGAATATAAACATGATTTTGAATAGAATATTATAGTAAAAGTTATTTTTTTAATGATATAAAATCAATTTTAATGATATAAGACTTGGTTGATCTTGTTATTGTTGTTATATGAATCAAACCACATATATTTTTAATTTTTAATTTGATATCGACTTGATTTTTTTTTATAATTTATTTAAACCCCGCTGCAAACACCAAAAGAATATATATTTTTTAAAAAGTAGGTTTATTTTGAAGTATAAACGAAATTAAATTAGCAAAGAGCACTTTTTTCCAAAGTGTAAAGCCAATTTCGTTGCTACTTTCCGCTTTCAATTTTTTTGCTTTAAAGTCAGAACAGAAGCTTATAAAAGCACCCTCTATTAGCTTCACACTTTCATTGAAACCACTTGCTTCATTCATTCATTTTATTACTTCACAAAATGAAACATTCTAAAACCTTTTTCTACTTCTCTTTTCTTATATGCAATTACACATAACAAATACCTTTCTTTTTTCTTTTTTGGTCAGAACCAAAGTACAAAACATAAATTAAGAACAGACAATTAAGGTTTAGCTCCATGTCTGACTCAGACATAACTTTCTTCTGTCTTTCATCCATTCTTTCTCTTCTTCTCATCTTCATTCTCATCAAAACAAAACAAACCAAACCCAAACTCAATCTTCCTCCAGGAAAAATGGGTTGGCCCTTTCTTGGTGAAACCATTGGTTACTTGAAACCTTATTCTGCTACAACAATAGGTGAATTCATGGAACAACACATAGCAAGGTAAAAACAAAAAAAAAAACATTTTTTTAGAGAAACAAAAATGACCCTTTTAATGATTCTGTTTCTGACTAGTTAATTGTACACAGGTATGGTAAAATTTATAAGTCAAAATTGTTTGGTGAACCAGCAATAGTTTCAGCAGATGCAGGTTTGAATAGGTTCATATTACAGAATGAAGGAAAATTATTTGAGTGTAGCTATCCTAGAAGCATTGGTGGAATACTTGGGAAATGGTCTATGTTGGTTTTGGTTGGTGACATGCATAGAGACATGCGTGTTATATCTCTCAATTTTTTGAGTCATGCTAGACTCAGAACACATCTTTTGAAAGAGGTTGAGAAACATACTCTTCTTGTTTTGAGTTCTTGGAAGGAAAAATCCACATTTGCAGCTCAAGATGAAGCCAAAAAGGTAACAATAGTTTCATTTTTTGTTATCAGATGTCCATGTACAGCTATCAACTGAGTTTGTTTGGGTTGAATTGCAGTTCACATTTAATTTGATGGCAGAGCACATTATGAGTTTGCAACCTGGAAAAATAGAGACAGAGAAATTAAAGAAAGAGTATGTTACTTTTATGAAAGGTGTTGTATCAGCACCATTGAATTTTCCTGGAACTGCATACTGGAAAGCATTAAAGGTAATAAATAATGATGATGTTTTTCTTTAAATAATTCAAACAACCTCATTATTTTTACTATATTTAGTGCTTGTTTGAATTTTACTTTTTTTTTTACAGTCTAGGTGCAAAATATTGAAGTTCATAGAGGAAAAAATGGAAGAGAGGATAAAAAGAATGAAAGATGGAAATGAAAATTTGGAGGAAGATGATCTTTTGAATTGGGTTTTGAAACATTCAAATCTTTCAACAGAGCAAATTCTTGACTTGATTCTGAGTTTGCTTTTTGCTGGTCATGAAACTTCTTCTGTCTCTATAGCTTTAGCTATTTACTTTCTTCCTGGTTGCCCTCGCGCTATACGACAATTAAGGGTGAGTCAGAGTTTAGAAACATCAGTTATTCAATAAATTTGAATATAATATTTTACCGCTAATAATAGTAATAATTATATTTTTGCTTTTTGTTGTAAAAAACAATAGGAAGAACACAGAGAAATTGCCAGAGTAAAAAAACAAGCAGGGGAAACAGAACTGACTTGGGAAGACTACAAAAAAATGGAATTTACTCATTGTGTAAGTGATAAGGGTATTCTTGTCATTTTCAAAGTGTTTGCAACATAGCATCATTAGTGGTTTAAATAAAGAAGAAAAATACATCATCTTTACCTAAAGTTTTCTATATTATATGCATAATAACATTATTAGTTGCTATGATTTTTTTTTTTACAGGTTGTGAATGAAACACTTAGGCTAGGTAATGTTGTGAGGTTCCTTCATAGGAAAGCTCTTAAAGATGTTCGGTACAAAGGTACATTAGTACTATGAATAAATTCTTTTTTGAGTAGTAAGTTCAAAACTTCTTTTGTGAGAAAAAGGAATATGGAATGTTTATAGTAAAGAGAAAATTCTGTTTTTTGTGTTTTAAAGGTTATGATATTCCTTGTGGGTGGAAAGTCCTTCCGGTTATTGCAGCCGTGCATTTGGATCCATTACTTTTTGACCAACCTCAACATTTCAATCCATGGAGATGGCAGGTTTGTTCTTTCTACTTAATAACGTTAGACCTAATTCGCATTCTGCGCACTCATTCAATAATTTTCAATTCACATATATCACGTTGTCTCACATCGAATAATATATAATACATAATATATGTTTATAAGTGGAGGCAATCAACGTTTTATAAATCGGTTTTGTATGATTGAGTCATCACTAATTTTGAGTGTGAAAAACGTATTAAGAATCTTACATCGAACAAGTGGATACAATCTTCATTCTACAAATTGATTTTGTATGATTACGATTGCACTAACTTAGATTTAAAAAATCAAGTTAAGATATTCTAAATTATAATCAGAATCATCTGATCTTGATCAAATAATTTTTGATGACTCGATTAAACATATATTATATGATTATTATTCATCTTTTTTTTAAATAACAAATGGGATATATTAGGTTAAAAAAATCAGAATTGTTTGATCTTGATCCAATAGGTTTATGATGTGTTGATTAAACACATCTTATATGGTTATTATCTTTTTTTTCTTCTTTTTCTTTTTCAAAGGTAATGCTTAATTTAAAAAAAGAAATGAATGTTAAGTATAATTATTAGGAAAAGGGGGGAAAGAATAATAATAAGTATAGGGACCCCAAGCACTTAAATTTGTTATGGTAGTGGATACCCACTTGAAGGTAACATAACTTTGAAGGGTTGGGATTTTTGCCAAAAATGTAACTTGGTATTGGGTCATTTAGCTTCATAAGTTATTATCTTGCTACTTTTAACAACACAAGAAGTTTTTTTACGTTTGGTGCTTCAAAAACAGACCAAACATAACGTACAACTATGCACGGATTTGACAAATTAAACACAAAAATCAAAATAATGTTTAAGCCTTAATTTTGACTTGGTTCTGTAGTAATAACACACTTTAATTCATCACCAAAGCACATGCTTTAAAACCTCACCTAAAAAAATTGCACATGCTCTAAAGTTCTATAAATCTATATTCTATAATCTATACTAGAGTCAAGTGATGGGTCAATATTATTATTAAGATGCTTAATTAATTAATACACCTCCCTCAACCAATGCTCATTGCTAAAGTAATGATTAGAGTTGATAATAATTTTCTTCAATTAGTATTATTAACATTTTCTTTTGACTAAAATAATGATATAGGGAATATTGATTTACAAGTTTCTTTTTTATATGTAATACAGTACTATGCAATTTTACCTTTGATTTTTATGTAGCGATAGATACTGTGTTAAAGTCAACTATCACAACAGAGGATCAAGTGGGTCTATACCATGCATGTGCTAAATTTTTAATTTTTAATTTGTCTTATTTACATAAAATTACTTTTATAAAAAAGAATAAAATAAAATAAAATTATATGCATATACATTTAAAAAAATTAATTAAAATTTTTTAAACAAAATGTCGTAAACCGTTTTCAAACATTCTTTTAAATTATGTAATAAAAACTATATCAATAAATAAATTAAAATTAATTAATTAAAATAGACATTATGAGGCTGTTTGTTTCAAATTTTTCAAAAATAATTTTTATAGTTTTACATATTTTTCTTAAAAAAATACAATTTTTTTATATAAAAATTTCAAATAAAAATTTTGTTTAAATAATTATTCTTAAATTATTATTTTATGTATGTAATCCTTTTGCTATAGTAACTTCTTTTAGATATTAAATTTTCAAAAAATCATTTAAATATGAAATATTTTAAAATAATTTTTCATAAAAGTTATTTTTAATCTGTAGTCATGTATATTTATATTATAAGATATTAAAATTATTCTTTTAATTTTTGTAACAAAATAAATTTAAATTTTTTATATTTTAAAATTATTTTTATAAAAATTATTTTAAAAATATAAAGAAAATCTATTTTTTTTTTAAAATAAAACAAACATACCATAAAAAATTTGAGATACAAATAAACATTTTATTGAAATTGAACTCAACCCAAAATTTAAATTAAATATTTTTATTTTTGAAGTAAGAGAGAGATCCATACCCTACCCTAGTGGTTAATAGCATTGGCATTTATTTGATAGATGATGAAGTGTCATGTCATGTCATGGTCAGCGATGGGTATGTTGTGAACAGTATAGTACTACCATACGGATATAGTAGGGTCCCACTAAAGGGATACTATGCTGATGATGATGAGCAAGTATGGCTGTTTTGTGAACGTGTGGGCAGGTCCACCTCTTTTATTCATGCCCATGTGGAACTGGCCCTATCACTTGCACGTGCATTTCTTCCTTTTCTCTTTTATTTTTCTTTCATCATCCTCCTAACTTTATATACACATGTCAACCCCAAAAAATCAACAAAAGATTAATATCGATATGCAATAATCTCATTCTAAATGAAGGAGAGTGTCCTCTTCGAATTTTATTTTGTGCTGACAGTATACTCTTCTTAAAGTTAAAGGGTCCGGTTCAATTCAAATTTTATTTATGCTAACAATTTTCGTATTGGATTCGTAGATACGTAGCCAAGTGGAAAAATTGATGAGTTTGTAGATAACAATTATGATTGTGAAAAGTACTGTAGTCCCTCCAACACCAGAAATCATCAATTTATTTATTTATCCATACCCTTGATCGAGTATGTGGCCACGCCTACATGTGTCAGTCATCATTTCATGTTTCATCCTTCTATTCATTAATCTTAATTTCCACGGCCTCTTTTTTTTAATGATGTTACTATGTATAAAACAATTTGATATTGATGTTTTTTCTTTGTGCAGAACAATGGAAATTGCTCAAACGCAAGTAGTAATAATAATAACAACTTTTTACCGTTTGGAGGAGGACCTCGACTATGTGCAGGATCAGAATTAGCTAAGCTTGAAATGGCTGTTTTCATCCACTATCTCATCCTCAACTACCATTGGGAATTAATCGATAATAATGATCAAGCTTTTGCCTACCCTTTTGTCGATTTTCCTAAAGGCCTACAAATTCAAGTTCAACCCCATCAATTATAACTCCAATTAGTTATTAGATTACACATCACATGCTACCTACTAGCTATATACATATATATAGCCTTTTGTATTGAATTTGGAGGGATTGGGATATGAATTAAGTTATTTCTTTCGGGTAGTTCACACACAATTGAAGTACAAGGGTATGTTAATAGGACTATGTTCAAATTCTTAAGTTTTCTTCTTCCTCTAGGCTCTATTAGGTTTTCAATGCTTGTTACCCTACCAACATTGTAGCATTGTACATTTTATATATTCCTTTCCATGAGGCTAGGACCACGAGTGAATACTTATTCATTTGTATTATTATTATCTCACTATTGTCAACTACTATTCTTATTATATATAAAAATCAATTATCTCTTGTGTACAAACTATGTTGTTCTATTGATTTCATTTTGTTTTTGATAAAAACATATTTTTTTTAAGATATTATGGTTTTGGAGAGACCTATCTAGTTCACATATGAAAAGTGAGTCAAGATGGTGAATTATGTTGAATGTTTATTTTGATTAGTGACGGGTATTTGCAAACATTAGAAGTTAATGGTGGCCAAAAGATAGCTGTATTTAGTGTTAGAGCATTTTCAAGGATGCAACTCATTTTCGAATTTTTGTGAAACATTTTTTTCTTGATAAGCGAATTACTCATTTCACACGGAATATTAAAGGTATCTCAATCCGTTACACATCCGTTTAACAACAAGTTTTACAACTTACATTGAAATCTTTGTGGAACTCATTAAATCACTTCATTTTGAAACAGTTCATCCCATTTTTACTCTATTAATACAATTCTAAAGAACTCAAATTGAATTACACAACTTTATCTCATATATTAATATTAGTCATATTTATTTTTTTAAAACTTAAAAAAAATTGAATTTAAATATGAGAATGTAAAAAATTTAAATTATTATAACAACATAAAAAAAATAAAAAGAAAATGAAATAAAACCTATTAAACTAACTATTTGTTGTGTTTAGTATTATTATATTTAAAGCTATGTTACTATCATGATGCAACGGTACACCATGTTGTCCAACTCCATTGACATTTTGTTAAAAAAAAACGTTTCTATAAATTTCATGCTAGCGAACCAAATCACAAAAACCTCGTTTGGAGGTGCTCTTAGAATAGTGTGTGCCTGAAAATAGGACATTCGTTAGACTTTTATATTTTAAGTTTTACATTTGAATTTGAATTTCTAGAACCTTAACTTCAGAACAACCTATCTTAGAGGATATACATCCACAAATTTTGATGAGTGTTAGACTTTACAGTCATACTTACTTAACAAGACATTTAAACCTTGAGCCTTTGCGAAGTCGGGTATATATATATATATATATATATATATAGTTGACATTTCACATACATTAAGAAATAGAAAGGGATGAGAAAGTTAGACTAGACCTACGTGAGCCACAAGAGGAAGAAAGGACATAAATAAACATGCGGCAAGACAATCAGATTCAAGGATATTACTACGTGTTACATCACAAATATTTCAGAGGACATCATCAGACTGATAGAAGTCAAAGCAAAATTTTTGAGGCTCGGAGAGCTAGTGGATCTATTTGTACCTACGAAGAAAAACAAGGAGGGAAAATCCTTAATTTTGCAAGGTTTGCAGAGGTGACAAATGAAAGGAGGATAGAAGAAAAACTTAGGAATGTATGGTTTCGCACATACAAAATATTGGTCAATGTATCAAGATTTGATCGGGGAATAAGATATGTAAAGATAGGGAGGAAGGAATGGGTTAATGGAAGGACTCACAACATGAAGAATGAAAGAGTAATGATTAAGGTTAATGGCTGGTTATTGACGAATGTAGATAGTAAAGTCGTCAACGGGAGAGCAAAGAATGAGCAGTCACTAGGGAAGCTCTATTTGCTTCATACCAGTTACACGAAGGTGGTGAAGAAATATTATCATAAAGGTGATAGTTAACATATGAGAAAAATTGATACGAAAGAAGTTTGGAAGGGAATGAGGTATACCACGAAAGAGAGGACGTCAAGTGGGCAAAGAAGGGATTTGTGGGAAGACTTCATAACATTGATGAAGTTTCGATGTTATAGAAAAAAAATTGGTCGTGGGGATCCTTTTATTGGAAGTGATACCAATAGGGGTAACAAAGTATCCATAAAAGTTCAAGAGGAAAAAGACTTCTATTCCTTGATGAAGGAAGCAAAAGAATTATTTAAATACTCGTTTGTTAGTTTAGATGAATGGTATCTAGAGGCGGTGATAAACAGAAGATTTACATTTATCATAATTTATGAAGTCCCAATACATGCATATAACTGGAAGCTTTTTAAAAATCTATATATCAGTAAAGCGAGGCTGATATTAATGGACAGTGTTACGGAGAAGAAGAGATTGGATGTTGCTTGGTGTTTGGTAAGAAAGAACGTATATGGAAACTATCAATAAGGCAGTCCTAGTCAGGATTAATGATCCCATATTTAACATTAAATTGAAGTATGAAGCATTCATATGCCCAAATGACATCCAACCCCAGAAACAAGCATGCAAATGGAATTCAGAGATTGAATCTTCTGAATTGGAGATGGATGATGATTCAATTTTCATGAGAGAGTTATAGGAGGAAGATGCAGAAGAATTCAAAAGTTGGAAAATAATTATGAGGCTATAATGGATAATTATGAGCCGCATTCAGAATAAGGTGGTTTACACATTTCCAACATATGGAATGAAGAAAAGTCAAAGAATCAAGAAGACAACATGAGGGTAATCATTCGATGGGTCTCATGCAAATAAAGGAGATATAGCCAATTCTTAATGGAGAGACGGCACTCACATTTGAGAACAAGGTTTTTAGTTTTAGTCACCAATTATTATGGAACCATGTGCTTGTAGGTATAATCAAGATGTGATCCAATATGTGAAAGCTCATGAATAACAAGACTTAAGAAACAACTAATTAGCTTTGATGATGACATGGTTTTGATGATGACAACATCTAAAGCACTAACAATGCTTTAAGTGTTTTGATAACAACAAATGAAGTCAAGAAGTTACTAAAGCTAGCTCAAGCAGTCAAAGATGTACAAGGTAGTTGATTAAGATCAAGTTATCTGAATCAAACTACAGTTAGCTTAAATGAAGAATCAAGCTTTATGATTACCAGTAATATCTTTACAACTCTCTGATGATGATGATTAACTTGAAAATAACTCATGCCTCGTCTAATAGAAGATTCAAGGTTCCATTTAAGTGCTAATGTGATTGGTATATTCGGCCAAGGGACTTGAAACTTCAAAGTGTGAAAGAGAGGAAGTGTCAAAGCTCACATGATTGTGTATGTCCGAATGATTTTGTAAAGACACAAGGGTGCTTCTAGAAGTGTTATTGCACACACACACACATACACATACTAAAAGGTATTTTTGAGCCTTTTTTTCAATGAAAAACACCAAACATGTTTTCAGACTCTAGCCAATTGATTAGGAAGGTGTTCAGGTGATTAAAAGACTTTTTGTTACCGTCTAATCAATTAGATACATGCCCTAATCGATTAGGTAATGATTATTTGAGTATATAATTAATTGTGGCAGTGTCTTAATGAATGGTAGCAACTCTATAAAAATCTTCCAGTTTGGGCGGTAATAATCGATTATTACAAGTGTCTAATTGGTTTGCTAATTTATTAGGTCATTTATTTGGCTCATGGATTGTTTCCTAAATTACACAATTTCTTGACCTATAAATAGAGAATCTCTCAATCATATCAGAACATCCACAAAATGTGAAAAACCCTCACTTTTCTTTTCTCTCACAACCTCTCAAGATCATTTCTTCTTTTTCATATGTTTTAGCCATTGAATTTTGAGAGTGTTCTTGAGTTTAGTAAGGAATTTGTTTTAGGTGAGGGTTTTATTGTAAATTTACCATGTGTAGTATTTTCGCTTGAGTAAATCATTCTTCCCTAGGAATTAGTTATTTTGGTTGTGTGGTTGTCATACCTCGAAAAATGAGTGCACGACCTCGCGAGACGTAATTGCACGCTCACGGGGTGGACTTGACCGAGTCGCCATCGATCTTTATTTATTCCCATAGAGGGAAAAGGAAAATATCAAATAAAACCCTAAAAGAAAAACAACAATATGGTCATCGCAACCAATATTAGGGTTCGGGAGTCGGTTACACAAGGGGAAGGTATTATCACCTCTCACGTCCTTTGTACTCAATGGGAACCGTTAGGTTAGTAATGTGTGTTAGTGTTTACTTAAAAGTTAGGCTTCTCAAGTTTATTAAAGAGAAAAGAAAGGAGATAAAGACCTAAAAAGGTTTTATTTTACTAGGGGGCCTGACAAGATTTCACAATCCTGCTCCTACGTATCTCAAAAGAAAAATCAAGACACGCGTAGTTCTGGATAAAAAAAAGTTTGTTTATTGGTCGATTTTACCGAAAGTTATCTTGTATTAATCGATGTATAACATTGATTTACCCAAAACATGTGAGGAGAGAACATTTACACCACATTGAATGAATTTACAAATCACATTCACGCCACTTATCTCAACTCATGGTTGTGGATGAAGCATTGTTTTGTATCTTCTTAAGACAAAACGTCTTTCGTTTTTGAAACGGTTTTTGGTTGTGCAAAAAGGCAAAAGGGTTTGAATGGGTTGCATGTATTTTAGATTGAAAAGAAGATGATTTTTTTAGGATTGCACTAAACAATGTGGGTAGAGGTGAATATTTTGAACTACCAAGCCAAACGTCTTGTGTCCAAAATACTCAGAGTGGGGGTAAGAAAGCTTCATTCTCACTCCTTCTCCAACGCTTAAGGCTCGTTGTGCGCAATCCTAATCATATTTTATTGTGTTTTTGAATTTATTGAGAAGGATGCCATTTGACGTTGGATCAAGGGTTTTATCCATGATTACAAAAAGGCTTAAGTGGATAAATGAAAAGGTTGATGGCAACACATGAAGCGGTCGACTTACAAGTTGGGTATGGCTTGATGTATGGATCAAGCTTTTGATTTGCCTTGCAAAATAGTTTTGAAAATGAGTTTGGGTAAGTGATTAGAAATGAATTGAAATCAATGGTTAAATATGATGGATACGAATAGTAACGCAAAGGGTGCAAATTGAATCACAAAGGGGTGCGAATTCAAATGTAACGACATGAACTCCAGCACAAGGCGTAATTCAAATGACAACAAGATCCGAATATACATACAAGAATTTAACAATGATAAAAGTAAAAAAAAAAATACAAGAGTATACACAATATTTACATCATAAATCTACAACAAATGAATTGGAAAAAATAAAGTGAAAAGAAAAGTGCACGAATTAAAATCACGACGCGAATCAAAGTCGCGTACGCGAAGACGTGCAAAACTACCACAAGAAATTAAATAGGATCTAAACATAAAAATGTTGGATCCTTTAATCGTTAACACAAATTGACGAAAAAAGCAAATTGCTACCGCGTAAGCGATCAACGCAAGTCGAATCAAGAATCAACAATATAATAAAATCAAATTAAAGTATGAGGTTGCAAAATCGAAATGCGAATTGGTAAGCGCACAAAAAGTTGATTGCCACTATGTTAAACCATCGGAAACGTGTACAAAATCGAAATGCAATGATAATTAATTAAAAAATACCGCACATAAATCGATAAATAAATCAATAGCATGCTACACTTAACGTGATAATCACAATATGGATCAAAATCGTGCGGATGTAAATTTATCAAAAAGACACGCAAAGCAAAAGTAAATTTTAAACGGGATATGCAAAAGAAACCAACAATGTTGCTACGCAAGAACACGATCATCGCAACCAGATCGAACTAACCAAATGTCACGCATCATGCACACCTATATGCAAACAACATATCGACATGATTCGATCTGAACAATCATAATCAAAACATAAATGAACAACACCAACCCACATAGATTATTTTTTTATTATTCAACAATGTTACAATATTTTTACATCAAATCAACATAATCGAAATAAAAAAAAAACATAACACACACGAACTATCCTACAAAATTCTGAATCGTCACAGAATCGAAACAGGGCTATAAAATAGAAAATTATATATATATATATATATATATATATATATATATATATATATATATATATATATGATATTTGGTTTTTTTATTTGTTTTTAAATCCAAAAATGCCCTTAATATTTATGTTAGAGAAAAAAATATTAGTTAAAACTAAAATTAAATGAAATATTTAAAATAATTAAAATAAAAATATCAATAATTCTATTTATTTTTTCTAAACGTTTTGACAAAAATGCAAAAATAAACGGACTCGAAATAAATAAAAATCGGCCGCAAAAGTGTTCGAAAAAATAAACCGAGTGCACCAAAATGATCACCGCGAAATAAAAATCTCGAAAATATACAATGTTTGATTTAATTTTGAAATAAGTTTTGATCGGTTAAAAGGCTTAGACTGATCAAAATGCGATCGAGACATTAGTCAAAAATTAAAACGAGCACGCTAGGTTAAACTATGTGGAACGTAGATTAATATAATTGACGTCTGCAAGTTCAATTTTGAAATTTTTCATCCACTGATTTTACACACAGTTGAGCTTTAGTTTGACCGGTCTGTCTATAAATCCGAAAAAATATTCTGACTGACAATTTGGATATTATGCGAGATGAAATGCATGTGATGATATGCATATGATGTTAATGATTCGATGAATGCATTTATTCAGTAATTTAGGGTCAAATTGGGGTATGACAGTTGCTTTATTTAAGTATATTCAACCAGAGAATATGAAGAAGGAAACTCTTCATATGGTCGTGGTGGGAAATAGTTAGATACTAAAAGATCCTAATTTTGTCCCTGAATGCAGATGACATGAGATGATATGTTATGAATACATGCATGCAAGACTCTTTTTCTATTTTGGTTTGTTGGGGATATGAGGTGAGATGAAATGAATCCTAGCATGATTTTTGTATGATGGATAATAAGCCGGCCTATGGAGAACGATGGAGACATATGATAACGGTGATCCACAGGAAATGACAAAGACAAATCGGTGAAGACTCATTGTGGATGACAAATTTTTTGGGAAAAGACACTGGGGAATATTCAAAGTATACTCTATTAATAGGTTTAGACATGACCTGAGACTTTAAAATATCTTACAGTTCCGGAGATTTCTCATAAGAAATTCTTCCAAACATAGATTTTGGAGATTCCTAACAAGGAATTTAACCAATACAAGAATAAATTGGAGTTTTCTAACGAGAAGATCATCCTCACAAAACAATGAGTTTTCTCATTAAAAAATCATCCACACAACAAAATCAAGAGTCTTCTTGTGAGAAGATCACCCATAAAAAGAGGCTATAATGATTCTTTATGAAAAAAATCAATCAAGACAAACATCATTAGAGTTTTCTACCAAGAATTACATCCAAACTTCTGGGAATTCCTCAAAATGATGAGTCATACATGACTTTCTAGGAATCGTCAGGAAAAACAGGGTAATCAAACTCTTTGTACGTGCCAAAAAATTTGGACTTAGACCGTAAGCATGTGTTACAACCAACGTCTAACGGATTGGTATCAGTTACAACCAGACTTTCAAAGATGACGCCAGTGACAATTGGACTTTAGGGGTGCCAATGAAAATTGGACTTTAACAGGAGAATTCCAGTTACTACCGCACTTTAGGTAAGTACCAATGACAATTGGATTTGCAAATTGTGCCAATAACAATTGGACTTTGGAGAATGCCAACAATAATTGGACTTTAAGAACAGAGTGCTAGCGACAACTGGACTTTAAATAAATACCAATGCCAATGGGATTTTGAAAGTCAATAATGACTGAATTTTGAAAGACACTAGTGACAACCAGACAATGGTTCAAGGGCATCAAGTAACAAATGGACTTGAGAGAATGAACTGCCACATGAGAACTGGACTTGAGGGATAAATTATCAGACGGGAACTGGTGTTTTGTTTTTCGTTTGTCAGATGAGAACTGACTTTCAGATATTCTACCAGACGAGAACTATTTTTGATTTATTATTAGACGAAAACTCACTTTCAAATAAACTACCAAATGAGAATTGGTTTCTGGTTTATTGTAAGATGAGAACTGGCTTTGAAATGGGCTACCAGATGGGAACTGGTTTTGGAAAGAAAACTGACTACCAGGTGTGAACTTGAGTTAGAACTAGGCCACCAGACGGGAACTGGTTTTACAATCGGCCACCAGACGGGAAATGGAGTTTAAAAAGGCTACCAGACGGGAACTGGTCTTAAAAAAAGACTACCAGTCGAGAACTGGTATTAAAAATCGACTGTCAGACGGGAACTGACTTTTAAATGATTTACCAGACGAAAACTGGTTTTTTATGTTTGATTTTTTTCATGCTATGAGCATATGTTCCATGAATGAAATTATATGCATGGCTTAACGCTAGAGTGAAGCGACATGATTAATGTATGAGAATGATTTATGCATGACTCAATGGTTTCCGAAATTCCCCTGTAGGGTAATGAATGGAAAGGTTCTTTTTGCAGCAAGGTTTCTCTTACCAAAGGCAAAAGGCTATTTGATGGGGTGACATCATGATTCCCCAACACTCGTCTTGAACTCAACGGTTACTGACGTATAACTTGCTTGAGCAGCTTGAAGGCATGGAGAGGAATTTCCCCTTTGTGGCTCATCTTGAGCTAGTATGTCGAGTCTTTGAAGATGTTCACCTTAAAAGGAGTTTGGAAGCAGATTTCCATGACCTTGATGTGGCTTGCCCCAAGTGTTTGAATTTTGCAGCGTTCTTCCCCTTGACTGGCCAATTCTCAGACTAGGAGACATTGACCGATCTTGGAAAAGTTGGAATTACGGATCTCTTTGTAGTAGCTCGCCCTAGTCTGAGTTTTGAAGATTTGCTTATGACTAATTGACTCTTGGGGTGATTAGCTCGGATTGACTGATTACTCAAAATGATCTGCCCCTGATCGGACTTCTTTCACTTGATCAAGTTCCTCATCTGACTATGCATTATTGGAATTCCCTTGATTCTAAATGCTGACTTGCAATTAAAATAGTCCATTCAAAAATAGTAATTTAAATGTTGTACAAAATGAACATTTTGAAATCAATCATTATTGAAATGATGGTGAAACCCATTGAACGGGTCAATGATCAAAGCACAATGTGGATCTAGCCATTCACATGATAAAAGATCATGTGATCAATACAAATTATTAGTGTAACACCCCAAATTTATTAGAATATTTATTTAATTTATTTAAATATAATATTTGTGAATTTTCGGTGTATTTTGGTTGTTTGTGTTGATGTCAGCATTTTGGTGGAGTTTCGGTTATTTTAATTAAATAATAGTATATAATATGAATATATTAGTATTATTATTAATTTAAAATAATATTAGAGGAATTAAGGGCAAGATGGACTTTTGAGGAGGATTAGTGAGGGTATTATGGGGAAAGCCCATTTTGGAAGTCCAAGGGTTTAACAAAAAGGAATTGGAAAGGAATAGGATTCATTTTTGGTTGGAACGTGAAAATAAGGAGAAAGGTGCAGAGCTCTGAGGAAAGAAGGAAAAGGCGAGGATTCGAGAAGGTTTTCGAGGAATCGATAGAGAAAGCTCCGAATCGACAATCTAAGGTATGGCCTTTCATTGTTTTCAATATAGGAGTGATGTGTTTAAAAATGGATCTTGAGGGTTTTGGGGTTTTTGAAGGGTTTATGAGTTATTGATGATTTAGGGGTATTTCTGAGGATCGATGATGGATTATTAAGGGTTGAATTGATACGGGTAAAAATAAGCCTTCGAGGCAAAACCTTTTTTATGATATGTGGGATCTTCTATGAGAAAAGGATTTATGGGGTTTATGGGAACCTTGAGAGTTTGTGAAGGTTTAAGTGATTTTGAGTTAGGATAATGGAATTAACCGACCTAATAGTCGTAGGTTTTATGCCTTTGATTGCCTTGATGTTTCAGGACTATTTTGGGAGTGTTTTGCGGGTGATTTGAGGTTGGAATCGTAAAGGTTTTTGGGGCTGGGATGCTACTGGTGCGTAGCAGCGATTGCAGGAATCGCTAGTTCGCAAAGCGAACAAATCATTCACAAGGCGAATGCTCGCCCAAACTTGCAAAGCGAGCAGCGCAACGAATGCGCGATAAATTATGTGATGATATTGGGATGAATTTTGAGGTTGATTTTGTGGGCTCGCACAACGAATATCCCAGCGAAGGGCTTCGCACATCGAATAGAGGAGCAAGGAGAGGCAGCCTGGGGTTCACTGGAGTTCGCAAAGTGAACGTCCTTGCAAATATGTTCACAAGGCGAACATGGTAGCGAACGTCTGCTGTTCGCGAATTGTTTTATGTTTCTTGAGCTGCTTTGATGTTGTGACCTTTCTGATGAATTTCCCTTATGTTATTGATGAACATATAACGATGATTTCATGATGTTTGATGATTAATTGATGATATGAATTACCGTGATATATATTGATGATTATGAGCTATTATATATGATGTTTGATGATTTAAGTGATGATATGAATTACCACGAGTGCATTGATGATTATGAGTTGTTTATACCTGATGTTTGATGATTAAATACTGATGTGAATTAGCATGAGCTATGTTGATGATGATAAGATGATGATGCATGATGTTTTGATGAATAAATGACGATATGACGAATATGAGATTTTGATGAATGATGATGCACGAGATGACTTTATTGATGATGATGATTATGACGTTGTGCATCATACATTCATAGCATATTTTGATGATGATGTTAGGACTTCGGTCCAGTGATGATGATGTTAGGACTTCGGCCCAGTGATGATGATGTTAGACTTCGGTCTATTTGTGGCTTCTATCCCATTGTGTGGATGTGAAGTGGTTTATGACGTGCTCCGGTTCTTATGTGGAACCGATCCTATTTGACGGGGATCTTTGGAGGGTGATGGCCTAAGTGTCCATCGATTGTGACGATTGGTACCACATGCATAAGTCCTGTTGTGCATTGCGTTTATGTGGCATTTGTTGTGATTTATGATGACGTTATTTGATGTTTGCCTTGTGATGACTCTGATGATGTTATATATGATGATGACGCCATTTATATGCATATCTTATTTTATATTGATTATAATGAATTGTATTACTCACCCTGCCTGTTTGAATGTTGCCTCCACGTGGGTAACGTTCAGGTGATCAGGATTAGCTATGGATGCTTTTGTAGACTTTTGAAGTTATTTGCTTTTGGTTGATGTAGAGGGTCGTGCTCTGATAGTGTAACATCGGGTTGGGTCGTTGAGTCGAACCATGTTGAGTTTTATTTGGCTGTTATTTTATTGATTATTTGATGATTATGGTTTATCTTAATAAACTCTTGTGTGGGATTTTTGTGGTTATGGTGGTTCTGTTGTCCTTTGAAGGCATTTTGAGTTATTTTGAGGAAAACCCGTTGTTTACGGAGCAATTTTGTTGATTTGAATTTATTGAGAAATGTGCACCCTTTGAGGTGATTCTGATTTTACTATGATTTTATGTTTATTCCGCTGTGATAATTGTGTGGTAGAAAAGGGTGTTAATTTAGTGGTATCAGAGCAGGTCAGTCCGTCCGACCAGGTTGTCTAGTGTTGTCTAGTCCCTAGTGTACGACATGTGTGTGAAGACACTTTCGACGCTTGTTTTGTTTTCCATTTGCAGAATGAAACAAGTGGGGGAGAAGATGGTGCTTCTCCAAGATGCTTCAAGTGTGGAGTGATGGCTAAGAGTGGTGTTGGACGCTACGATGGTTTGGTAAGATAGTTTGTACCGCCTCATGATAGTCGGTTGTTATTGACAAATTGAGGAACTGATCACCCTTAATCTCTTGTTGATAATAGACGGGATCATGTTGGATGGGATAGAAGTGTCTTGCGAGCTTAAGTGGTGTGCGCAGTGAATCGTTTAGAGTTAAGCCTAGTGCTTACAAATGGTTTTGATGAGTCGATGCAGGATGGTGCTGAGATGTTTATGTTAAGGGTAATTTTGAGTATTAGTGAAGGTGGAGAAGTTGGTGTTTTTCCTGTTGGTTGTGAAATTTCGGAAGTGTTTCCTGATGGCATAAGTGATTGGCCTCTAGAACGTGAGGTAGAGGTTACGGCGGATTTGATACCAGGTATGAGTCTGGTGTCAATGGCTCCTTACCGGGTGTCTGCATCTGAGTTGGGAGAATTGAAGAAATAATTAGAAGAGTTGCTTGGGATGAAGTTGTCGACTAAGTGTTTCTCTGTGGGGTACTCATGTGTTGTCGGTGAAGAATAAAGATGGTACTATGAGATGGCGTGTGGATTATAGATAGTTGAATAAAGTGACGATTAAGAATAAGTATCCACTTCCGAGAATCGACGACTTGATGGATCAGTTAGTAGGTGCCTGTATGTTTAGCAAGATTGAATTGAGGTTTGGTTATCATCAGATTCGTGTTAAGCCTGATGATATTTCGAAGACAGCTTTCAGGATGAGGTATGATGACTATGAGTATATTGTGATGTCGGTTGGCGTATCTAATGCACCTGGTGTTCGTGGAGTATATGAATCAGGTCTTTCATGAGTATCTGGATCAGTTTGTGGTGGTTTTCATTGATGATATTCTGATATATTCTAAGTCTGAAGAAGAGCATGCTGAGCATTTGAGAACTGTGTTGCTAGTATTGAAGGAAAAGAAGTTGTATGCAAAGTTGTCGAAGTGTGAATTCTGGTTGAAAGAGGTGAGTTTTCTTGGTCATGTGATTTCGGGTGGTGGAATTACTGTAGATCCTTCCAAGATTGATGCGGTGTTACAGTGGGAGACTCCGAAGTCTGCTACTGAGATACGAAGTTTTCTGGGATTGGCGGGATATTACCGCAAGTTTATCGAGGGCTTTTCTAAGTTGGCATTACCTTTGACTCAGTTGACTCGAAAGGGTCAAGCTTTTGTTTGGGATGTAGCTTGTGAAGAGAGTTTTGTGGAATTGAAGAAGAGATTAACGACCGCTTCAGTGTTGATTTTGCCTAAGCCGAGTGAATCTTTTGTAGTGTATTGTGATGCGTCAAAGATGGGTCTTGGTGGAGCGCTGATGGAGAATGGTCAAGTTGTTGCCTATGCTTCGAGACAATTGCGAGTTCATGAGAGGAATTATCCTACGCATGACTCGGAATTGGCCGATGTGGTGTTTGTGCTAAAGATTTGGAGACATTATCTGTTTGGCTCTAAGTTTGAAGTGTTCAGTGATCATAAAAGTCTGAAGTACTTATTTTATCAGAAAGAATTGAATATTAGGTAGAGAAGGTGGTTAGAGCTGTTGAAGGATTTTGATTTTGATTTGAGTTATCATTCGGGCAAGGCAAATGTAGTGGTCGATGCATTGAGCAGAAAGTCATTGCATATGTCGATGCTTATGGTGAAAGAATTGGAATTAATTGAGAAATTATGAGATTTGAGTTTGGTATGTGAAGAGACTCCTGACAATGTGAAGTTAGGAATGTTGAAGTTGACTAGTGGCATTCTGAAAGAGATCAGAGTGGGACAACAATCTGACTTGAAGTTAGTGGACCAGTTGACTTTGATCATCCAAGGTAACGGAGGAGAATTCCGGATTGACGAGAATGGTGTGATGATGTTCAGAGACAGGGTGTGTGTTCCAGATGCTCCAGATATTAAGAAGAGCATTCTTGAAGAAGGGCATCGAAGTAGGTTGAGTATTCATCCCGGTGCTACGAAGATGTACCAGGATTTGAAAAAGTTGTTTTGATGGCCGGGTATGAAGAAGGATGTTGCGGAGTTTGTTTATGCGTGTTTGACTTGTCAGAAGTCAAAGATTAAGCATCAAAATCCTTTAGGTATGATGCAGTCGTTGAGAATTCCAGAATGGAAGTGGGATAGTATTTCCATGGATTTTGTGGTGGGATTGTCGAAGACTGCTAAGGGAAATGATTCCATTTGGGTGATTGTGGATATATTAACTAAGTGATCGTTAAAATAGAAAGTGTACTATTTTTTCGATGTAGTAATAATAGAGGGTATCCTCAGAATCGATCTCGAGGATTGCACGTGATTGTAAGCGCAGATGCTAATTCAATTAAACAAAAGTTCATTGGGTTTTGATTGTTTAAAAATTATAACTAAGAATAATAAAATGAACAAAATTATAAACTTGACTTAAAATAGATATGAGAAGCATGCTAGAGGAAGTGTATGAATTGCACTGCAAAAACTCTAAAACCTTATTCACTCTAAACAAACCTTACCAATTCTTAAGGTTATTTTTCCCTAATTCCTTAGCCGAAAAACCTTTGAGATTCTATCTTTACCCTAATTCCTTAGCGGTCAAGAAAGAATCACAAGCATTATATTTGATCAACAATAATTTGGTTATTACAGGGTATCCCCATTCCTAGACAATATCTACTATAATATTATTATGCAAAAGCGTTAGGTTGGTTGGTCCGACCTAAACCCTAACCGTAAATCAATTTCAATTTGTCCAATCGAAAAGCGTTAAAAACATTGCATAACAAAAGATTAAGGGAAAAAGTAATATCTCATAGAACAATAAAAATTCAAGTCATTAAAATGCAATTTAGGGACACCCCCTAGCATTGGGGGGTTTAGCTACTCATAATACCAAAAGAAATTACAAAATAGTAGATAGATATTACAAGATTAACTGATGAATTTGATCTTCAATTACGGATGCTCATGAACAATCTTCCTTCTCCCGATCACTTGATAGCATTCAAACTCTCACGTAAAATCTTTCCTAAAATCAAAAGTCCCTTCCTCCTTCTCAGAAAGTGTCTAAAATTCTCTCAGGTCCAATACATTAATGGGGAAATGCCCAGAATACCCTCATGGAACACAAAGGTAAAAAATTCAAGAAAATAAGAAGATGAAGCGTCCAAGCCAACACGGGCCATGTCAGCTGACACGGGCGGCCGTGTTGGCTCCCTGTTATTCCGAAAATAAAATTTTTCAGTGCCAGACTTGCTGACACGGGCATTGTCAGGTGACACAGGCATTGTCAGGTGACACGGACACCCGTGTCAGCCCACTGTTTTTCTTCATATTTTCGTTCTTTTGGCTTCTTCCTGACACGGCCAGTGTCAGGTGACACGGGTGGCCGTGTCAGGCCACTGTCTTCATTCCAATTTCATTCCGAATCTTGCAATTTTTCTCGTTTTTTCGCTCTGATTCCTCCTGAATGTTTATATGAACCTGAAAACACTAAAGAACACAACCAAGGAATAACATGCGGTAAAAGAGATATAAAACAAATAAACAATCACAAAATTTTAACTAAAACAAACATTGAAATAACGTATAAAAACCACTGATCAAACTCCCCCAAACTTAAACTGTTGCTTGACCTCAAGCAACAAGATTGCATGAAGATTTTTCAGATCAAACAATACATATCAAATGAAAGACCTGTGAAGGTAAGGTGTGTCGATACTCATACGTGAGCCCTTGTTCCGATTAGCTAAAACTAGTTCTATTGGTAATTATCCGTTAACGAAGGTATTACACAAACACATACCGGGATAAAACCACGGACCTAAATCCCCCTTTCGGTTACCTCTCCAACTATACTTTGGGCTTAAGTCTTTTCTTCGATTTTCTACCCCTTTCATTCGGATAATCAGATTAAGGCATTTTGTTTTCGTTTTCCCTCACATGTACAAGATTAATCGAAACTTTTATAGGCACCATTATCTTTTTTTTTCTCGCTCATTCTTGTTTCTTAGTTCACTTTGGGATGACAATTGAGACTCAACCTCCGTTAGGCTAAGTAACCGGGTGAGGGTTACGCAACGTAGAAGGAAAAGTTGTCTTTATCGCCATTCTTCACCTTTTCGGTGCCTTAAGTCATTCTCTCAATCAACCCTATACATGCAATTCTTTTTAATCATGCCGGACTATCACTATGAACTAATCGGGGAACACTTCTCAAATACAAGTACTATGGCACAAATCTACACATTGAACTCGTTTTCTTACTCTGGGGAATCTAGGGTGTTCGGGTCATTCCTAAGTTTTCAAACTTTCCCAATGTCCCTAGTTCTAACTTCTCTTCCCTCGAACTCTATATACTTTCCTGACTACCTCACACATCACAGAATTCACAAGAAAAATTTTCGGCTCTAATTCGAGGGGAATTCACAGTGGTTTCAACATTCTAAAATACAAATAACAAGTCTAAACGAAAGAACTAAAAACAGTAAATCCTCCCCCAAACTTGAACTGCTCATTGCCCCAATTTGTTAGAACAAGAGCGAGAGAGATTACTCACAGATATCCTTACTGAGGAGGCAGACGGTGACACAACATCAACTGCTACATCATAGCTCGCACCCGTAAGGTTTTATTTATTTCCTGCAAACGAAACAAAACAAACCACAAAAAGAAAGTAATCAATCAGAAAAACGTGGGTTGCCTCCCACGTAGGGCTTCGTTTAACGTCGCATGGCTCGACGGGTTACTCCCCAATGCTATGGGGGATACTTCAGCTTACACATTTTGTTGCTTGACTTTTCCGCAACAGAGCACTGGTCAGATTCAGAAACAAGAGCTACATTTTGATTCAACTCACATCCAACTTCCACATTCTTCCTTCGATGTTTTTTTCTCTTCTTTCTTTGATGCTTCTTCCTTTTATTGACTTCTCGACTGGATTTTAGAGTCTTGTTATGTGCAATAGATGACTCAGATGCTGCAACCTGATGGATTATTCCAGAGAATTTTTCATGAAGTGGTTTTAAGCATTTGCTTTTTTCTACCGTTCGGACCATTCCAACTGAGGGGTGGTAACCTTCCTCTTGACCTTGCTTCTCGAGCTCCAACACTTTTAAGGTTCTTTCCTCCTCAAAATATTTCAAGGTTAGAGTACCAGCTTCAATATCCACACTGCACCGACTAGTCATCAAGAATGGTCGGCCCAGTATGATAGTCGACTCCTCATCCTCAGGTAGATCAATGATCTCGAAGTTTACTGGATATGTGAAGTTATCACTGGTCACAAACACATCTTCTGATAAGCCGTATGACCGCTTGGTTGTGAGGTCGGCAAAATTCATATTTTTCCCGTTTCACTTATTTTTTCTATACCCAGCTTTTTGAAAATTGAGAGGGGCATGAGACTCACACTAGCACCCGAATCAATCAAGACTTTCTTAAAAGTTCTGTTCTTTATGGTACATGGGATTGATACAGAACCAGGATCTTTCCGTTTGATGGGAATTCTCCTACCTTGTGATCCCCCACTGCTCTCCTCATTTATACTTTTTAGCTCCTCTCCACTAGGTTTCTTTTTCCCAATGACCTCTTTCATGAATCTCTTATATAGAGGCATTTGTTCAAGTGCTTCAAAGAAGGGCATATTAATCTCTAACTTTTTGAACAATGAGCTGAATTTCTCAAAGTCTTTTTCTTGTGTCTCCTTCTTTGTCACTCTTGAGGGGTACGGTAACCTGGTCTTTGGTTTAACTGCCTCTTTATTTTTCTCTTCGGTTGGCTTTATTGGTGGCCTGGCTTCTTCTGACTCTCTCTCTCACTTTCTCGAACTTCTAGATCCACCTCTATACACTGATACTCATTATCTGCTACTTTTTCTTCCGCAACTTTCTGGCTTTTTGTGGGAACAACATTGACATTCTGATGATTCTTCGGATTGGGTATTATGGCACTTGGGAGGGTGCTTGGTGTTTGAGAACTTGCTAATAGGTGTGCTATCTGGCACATCTGAACTTCAAGATTTTTAATAGAAGCACCTGTGTTCCTTAGATTACTTCTTGTCTCTTCTTGAAATTGCATGTTATGAACTGCCATCTTCTCAATGGCAATCTCCCATTGTGCTTTTTGGGGAGCCTGTTGCTGTTGTGGGTATTGATGTTGATTCTGATCTTTCCAGGAGAAGTTAGGATGATTCTTCCACCCTGGATTATACGTTTGAGCGTAGGGATTATACTCCTTTAGGAATTTTATCTCTTCAATATGTTGCGGAGTCACAACACAATGTGCAGTATAATGGGGTCCACTACAAATCTCACAACTCATGGGTTGACCAGTTTGAACATGTGCCACACTTTGAGTACCCACTTTCATAGCCTTTAACCTTCTTTCAACTTCCGCAGTAATCTGATCTTCTACCTTCACAACCTTATTATTCAACTTCAAGTCAATCACACCCTCAGATTTACTCACACTTTGATCATATAACTCCAAATGTTCATTGGCCGCAATAACTTCAATAATTTTCTTGATACCAGTCGCGGCGGTGAAGTTGAATGATCCACCAGTAGCTGTATCAATAAGTTGCTTAGTTTTCATTCGGAGGCCATTGATGAACATCTGCATCTGCTCAGTTTGATCCATGTTGTAAGTGGGACAGGGTACCAAAACCTTATTGAACCTCTTGTAGGCGTCGCCGAGTGATTCTCCGTCCTTCTTTTTAAAGTTCACAATATCATATCTTTTTCGAATATAAACAGAGACCGGAAAATACTCATTCAGAAATGCCTTCTCCATCTCTTCCCAAGTGGTAATACTCCCAGCAGATAACGAGTAGAACCACTCTTCAGCATCTTCCGCAAGAGTGAAAGGAAACATTCTTAACTTTTTTGCTTCCTCAGTGTGTCCCTCAATCTTGAGAGTGGTGCTCATAGTTAGAAATCTTTGCAGATGTTTGTTGGCATCTTCATTAACCTTTCTGGTGAAAGGTCTCCTCTCAAGTTGAGTGATAGTGCTCGGATGCAACTGGAAATTCGGCACATTCACCGGTTGGTTCACAATTGTTAACCTACCAGCCGGTGCATTTGCTCCACCGTAATCACCCAGAAGTCTCTCCTCTGGTTGATTCCCATCCATAATCACAGTATATCTATCCGCGTCTGAACCTGTTTCTGAACCTGAATCTGATTACTCTGAATGAACAAAGACTCTTTCTTCTTCTGGTGTTTCAACTGACGGTTCTGCTTCTGAAGCTGCCTGTCTTGCTTGTCTACGCCTTGCGTGTAAAGTTCTTTCGATTTCTACGTCAAAATTAAAACTAGCTGAGGGTTCTCCTCGCATAAAAATGTTAGACGTAGATTAGTATTAACAGTAATAATCCAAAAGTTATAAAATAAACAAAATAAAAATAAAAAATAACCAAAAATTATATTTTAGTCACAGAGTGAAAAAGTTCTAATTGAATTAAAATAAACAACTTATAAATTGGTAGTCCCCGGCAACGGCGCCAAAAACTTGATCGTTAAAATAGCAAGTGTACTATTTTTACGATGTAGTAATAATAGAGGTTATCCCTAGAATCGATCTCGAGGATTGCGCGTGATTGTATGTGCAGATGCTAATTCAATTAAACAAAAGTTCTTTGGGTTTTGATTGTTTAAAATTTATAACTAAGAATAATAAAATGAACAAAATAATAAACTTGACTTAAAACAAATATGAAAACATGCTAGAGGAAGTGTATGAATTGCACTGCAAAAAATCTAAAACCTTATTCGATGAAACATTACTCTAAACAAACCTTACAGATTCTTAAGGTTATTTTTCCCTAATTCCTTAGCAGAAAAACCTTTGAGATTCTATCTTTACCCCAATTCCTTAGCGGTCAAGAAAGAATCACAAGCATTATATTTGATCAACAATAATTCGGTTATTACAGGGTATCCCCATTCCTAGGCAATATCTACTGTAATATTATTATGCAAAAGCGTTAGGTTGGTTGGTCCGACCTAAACCCTAACCGTAAATCAATTTCAATTTGTCCGATCGAAAAGCGTTAAAAACATTGCATAACAAAAGATTAAGGGAAAAAGTAATATCTCATAGAACAATGAAAATTCAAGTCATTACAATGCAATTTAGGGACACCCCCTAGCATTGGGGGGTTTAGCTACTCATAATACAAAAAGAAATTACAAAATAGTAGATAGACATTACAAGATTAACTGATGAATTGGATTTTCAATTGCGGATGCTCATGAACAATCTTCCTTCTCCCGATCACTTGATAGCATTCAAACTATCACGTAAAATATTTCGTAAAATCAAAAGTCCCTTTCTCCTTCTCAGAAAGTGTCTAAAATACTCTCAGGTCCAATACATTAATGGGGAAATGCCCAAAATACCCTCATGGAACACAAAGGTCAAAAATCCAAGAAAATAAGAAGATGAAGCGTCCAAGCCAACACGGATCATGTCAGTAACTGACACGGGCGGCCGTGTTGGCTCCCTGTTATTCCGAAAATAAAATTTTTCAGTGCCAGACTTACTGACACGGGCAGTGTCAAGTGACACGGGAACCCATGTCAGCCCACTGTTTTTCTTCATATTTTCGTTCTTTTGGCTTCTTCCGTACACGGCCAGTGTTAGGTGAAATGGGTGGCCGTGTCAGGCCACTGTCTTCATTCCAATTTCATTCTGAATCTTGCGATTTTTCTCGCTTTTTCACTCTGATTCCTCCTGAATGTTTATATGAACCCGAAAACACTAAATAACACAACCAAGGCATAACATACGGTAAAAGAGATATAAAAGAAATAAACAATCACAAAATATTAACTAAAACAAACAGTGAAATAATGTATGAAAACCACTGATCACTAAGTTGGCTAATTTTTGCCGATGAAGATTAATCATTCTATGCATAAGTTGGCCGAGATGTATATTGAGGAGATTGTGAAATTACATGGAATACCTTCTAATATTGTGTTGGATAGAGATCCGAGATTCACATCGAGGTTCTGGAAGAGCTTGCATGAGGCTTTGGGTACTAAGTTGAGGATGAGTTCTGCCTATCATCCGCAGACAGACAGACAGACAGAAAGGACTATCCAATCCTTAGAGGATTTGCTGAGGACTTGTTTATTGGATCATGGAGGATCTTGGGTAGCCATTTGTCGTTGATTGACTTCACGTACAATAATAGTTTTCATGCTAGTATTGGAATGGCGCCCTATGAAGCTTTGTATGGGAGGAGGTGTAGGACTCCTTTGTGTTGGTATGAGTCAGGCGAGAGTGTTGTACTTGGACCTGAGATTGTGCAAGAGACGACAGAGAGGATTAAGATGATTTAAGAAAGGATGAGAGCGTCGCAGAGTCGTCAGAAGAGCTATCATGATAAGAGGAGGAAGACACTTGAATTCTAAGAGGGGGATCACGTGTTTTTGAGGGTAACGCCAGTGACTGGTGTGAGTCGAGCTTTGAAGTCTAGGAAGCTCATTCCACGTTTTGTTTGTTCATACCAAATCTCGCAGAGGATAGGAGAGGTAACCTATCAAATTTCTTTATCGCCGTCACTTGCAAATTTGCATGACGTGTTCCATGTGTCTCAATTAAGGAAGTACATTCCAGATCCGTCGCATGTGACTCAGATGGATGATGTACAAGTGAGGGATAATCTGACAGTGGAAGCTTTACCTGTGTGGATTGACGGCCGAGAAATGAAACAACTGCGGGGTAAAGACATAACTTTGGTGAAGGTGTTGTGGGACGGACCAGCTGGCGAAAGTTGGACTTGGGAACGCGAAGATCAGATGAGGGAGTCGTATCCGACTCTATTTCTTTGAGGTAATTTTCGAGGGCGAAAATTCTGTAAGTGGGGGAGAGTTGTAACAGCCCAAATTTATTAGAATATTTATTTAATTTATTTAAATATAGTATTTGTGAATTTTTAGTGTATTTTGGTGGTTTGTGTCGATGTCAGTATTTTGGTGGAGTTTTGGTTATTTTAATTAAATAATAGTATATAATATGAATATATTAGTATTATTATTAATTTAAAATAATATTAGAGGAATTAAGGGCAAGATGGACTTTTGAGGAGGATTAGTGAGGGTATTATGGGGAAAGCCCTTTTTGGAAGCCCGAGGGTTTAACAAAAAGGAATTGGAAAGGAATAGGGTTCATTTTTGGTTGGAACGTGAAAATAAGGAGAAAGGTGCAGAGCTCTGAGGAAAGAAGGAAAAGGTGAGGATTCGAGAAGATTTCCGAAGAATCGATAGAGAAAGCTCCGAATCGACAATCTAAGGTATGGGGAGTATTGTCTTTCATTGTTTTCAATATAGGAGTGATGTGTTTAAAAATGGATCTTGAAGGTTTTGGATATTTTGAAGGGTTTATGAGTTATTGATGATTTAGGGGTATTTCTGAGGATCGATGATGGATTATTAAGGGTTGAATTGATTCGGGTAAAAATAAGCCTTCGGGGCAAAACCTTTTTGATGATATATGGGATCTTGTATGAGAAAGGGATTTATGGGGTTTATGGGAACCTTGAGAGTTTGTGAAGGTTTAGGTGATTTTGAGTTAGGATAGTGGAATTAACCGACCTAATAGTCGTAGGTTTTATGCCTTTGATTGCCTTGATGTTTCAGGACTGTTTTGGGAGTGTTTTGGGGTGATTTAAGGTTGGAATCGTAAAGGTTTTTGGGGCTGGGATGCTACTGGTGCGTAGCAGCGATTATAGGAATCGCTAGTTCGCAAAGCGAATAAATCATTCGCAAGGCGAATGCTCGCCCAGACCCGCAAAGCGAGCAGCACAGCGAATGCGCGATAAATTGTGTGATGATATTGGGATGAATTCTGAGGTTGATTTTGTGGGCTCGCACATCGAATATCCCAATGAAGGGCTTCTCACAGCGAATAGAGGAGCGAGGAGAGGCAGACTAGGGAACGTCCTAGCGAATATGTTCGTAAGGAGAACGTGGTAGCGAATGTCTGCTGTTCGCGAATTGTTTTATGTTTCTTGAGCTGTTTTGATGTTTTGATGTTGTGACCTTTCTGATGAATTTCCCTTATGTTATTGATGATCATATGACGATGATTTTGTGATGTTTGATGATTAATTGATGATATGAATTACCGTGATATATATTGATGATTATGAGTTGTTATATATGATGTTTGATGATTTAAGTGATGATATGAATTACCACGAGTGCATTGATGATTATGAGTTGTGTATACCTGATGTTTGATGATTAAATACTGATGTGAATAAGCATGAGCTATGTTGATGATGATAACATGATGATGCATGATGTTTTGATGAATAAATGACGATATGACGAATATGATATTTTGATGAATGATGATGCACAAGATGACTTTATTGATGATGATGATTATGACATTGTGCATCATGCATTCATAGAATATTTTGATAATGATGTTAGGACTTCGGTCCAATGATGATGATGTTAGACTTCGGTCTATTTGTGGCTTCCATCCCATTGTGTGGATGTGAAGTGGTTTATGATGTGCTTTGGTTCTTGTGTGGAACCGATCCTATTTGACGGGGATCTTTGGAGGGTGATGGCCTAAGTGTCCATCGATTGTGAAAATTGGTACCACATGCATGAGTCCTATTGTGCATTGCATTTATGTCGCATTTGTTGTGATTCATGATGACGTGTTTTGATGTTTTCCTTGTGATGACTCTGATGATGTTGTATATGATGATGACGCCATTTATATGCATATCTTATTTTATATTGATTATAATGAATTGTATTACTCACCCTGCCTGTTTGAATGTTGGCTCCACGTGGGTAACGTGCAGGTGATCAGGATTAGCTGTGGATGCTTTTGCAGACTTTTGAAGTTATTTGCTTTTGGTCGATGTAGAGGGTCTTGCTCTGATAGTGTAACATCGCCATCGGGTTGGGTCGTTGAGTCGAACCATGTTGAGTTTTATTTGGCTGTTATTTTATTGATTATTTGATGATTGTAGTTTATCTTAATAAACCCTTGTGTGGGATTTTTGTGGTTATGGTGGTTCTGCTGCCCTTTGAAGGCATTTTGAGTTATTTTGAGGAAACCCGTTGTTTACGGAGCAATTTTGTTGATTTGAATTTATTGAGAAATGTGCACCCTTTGAGGTGATTCTGATTTTACTTTGATTTTATGTTTATTCCGTTGTGATAATTGTGTGGTAGAAAAGGGTGTTACAATCAGCAAGGATTGTTAGGAGTCAGTTTAACGCAACCTTGTTGTAGTATGCTTTCAAAATAAACCTGCCTTAATTAGGTCTTTTAAGGGTTATAACGTGGTCTAGTTCATAGTTTTTTTGAAACAAAAGGATTTAAGGCTCAAAATTTAACTTTAACCCACCCCTTCTTCTTGATGAACGCCAATCCTACATTCAGTTAATTGACACACACATTCAACTTCCAAGAGGGTCCAAATGTGTGACGGTAAGGATGAGGATTCAAGATGAGATTTTCTTGAAATGGCAGGCAATCACCTTTTTTTTTTGTTGAGGATTTTGATGGCCTGTTTTGACTGGTGAATTTTTTTATCCCTAATTTTTGCCTGGACTGCTTCTTTGAAGTTTTTGGCCCACCAGGATGCCCTAATTTTTGCTTAAGTCATTTTTTGTGGTATTCGACTTAGCAAGCTAATCATTTTTTTTTATTTTCGCAAAAAGGTTGGAGACTGCCATGTTATTGGTGGATGAGGATCAAACAATATAATTTCTCTTGGATTTTCATGACTTCTTCGACACTTTTAAATGAAGGAAAAATAGCAAGAGTGAATACGAGTGGACTGATTCAAAAACGCATCATCACTTCATTAATATTACCATTAAAAGAACAACAATGTTTAAAAACAAACAACATTTAACGGACAAAGAAAATACAAATGCAGATGATAATGCCCTATGACTGCCAACCTTGAGGACGACTTCCTGTCTGATCCAATGTCTTTAGGAGATTCCCCTTGAAGTCTTCGCACTTATCAAGGCGAGAGGTTGTTCACCACCAAACTTCCTTCCGCTGAAAAGGCTATATACTTCTTGTCAATCAAGTGTTGCATCTTAGTTTGGAAATCTTTGCAGTATTCAGTTGAGTGCCCTATTAATCCTCCATGATATCCACATTACACACATGGATCATATCCATGTGGGTTTGGTTCTGGAACAGGCTTCAGAGGTTTGGGAACCACCAATGAGCTTTGGATCAGAGTCTTCAGAAGTTGATCGCATGACATAGGAATTGGGTCAATGAGCTTTGGGAACTATTAAGAGAAACGTCTTGTATCCAAAATACTCAGAGTGAGGGTAAGAAAGCTCCATTCTTACTCCTTCTCCACCACTTAAGGCTCGTGGCACGCAATCCTAATCATATTTTATTATGTTTTAGAATTTATTGAGAAGGATGCCATTTGACGTTGGATCAAGAGTTTTATTCATGATTACCAAAAGGTTTAAGTGGATAAAGCGAATGGTTGATGGCGACGCATGAAGCGATCGACTTACAAGTTGGGTATGGCTTGATGTATGGATCAAGCTTTTGACTTGCCTTGCAAAATAGTTTTGAAAATGAATTTGAGTAAGTGATTAGAAATGAATTGAAATCAACGATTAAATATGATGGATACGAATAGTAACACAAAGGGTGCGAGTTGGATCCCAAAGGGGTGCGAATTCAAATGTAACGACATGAATTCCAACACAAGGCATAGTTCAAATGCCAACAAGATCCAAATATACATACAAGCATTCAATAGTGATAAAAGTACAAAAATACAAGAGTATCTACAATATTTACATCACACATCCACAACAAATGAATCGAAAAAAATAAAGCGAAAAGAAAAGTGCACGAATTAAAATCATGACGCAAAGACGTGAATCAATGTCGCATACGCGAAGACGTGCAAAGCTACCACAAGAAATTAAATTGGACCTAAACATAACAATGTTGGATCATTGAATCTTTAACACAAATTGAAGAAAACAGCAAATTGCTACCGTGTAAGCGATCAACGCAAGTCAAATCAAGAATCAACAATATAATAAAATCAAATTAAAGTACAAGGTTGCAAATCGAAACGCAAATTGGTAAGTGCACAAAAAGCGGATTGCCACTAAGTTAAACCATCGGAAGCGTGTACAAAATTGAAACACGATGATAATTAATTAAAAAATACCGTACATATACCAATCAAATCAACCAATAGCTTGCTACATATAACGTGATCATCACAATATTGATCAAAATCGTGCGGATCTAAATTTATCAAAAAGAAACGCAAAGCAAAAGTAAATTTTAAACGGGCTATGCAAAAGAAACCAACAATGTTGTTATGCAAGAACGCGATCATCGCAATCGGATCGAACTAACCAAATGTCATGAATCATACACAGTTTGGTCAAAGATATTGTAGAGATCAAGAAAAGAATCTCAAGGAATGATGATGCTTATGGAAAAGAGTAGTCTTACTTATTTGTCTTAGTGTCTTTGCCTTTTTGTCTTTGCCTTTGTTTCAAATTCTCGAAATTTCCCTATTTTTTGTACTTCAAATTCCAGTATTATTTGATTCAAAGAAGTGTGTTTATTTTTTAAATTCTTATGTGACTATGTGTTTTCATATTTTTTGCCTTGCATCTTTTACCCTTTTTTTTTATTATGACAAAGGGGGAGTAATATACTACTCTCAAGAGGAGTAGGGTATACTCTCTGTTATTTAAGGGGAAGTTTAAACACTCTATTATTATCTACCTGATATTTCTTTTACCACCTCCATGAGAGATGTGTTGTCATCATCAAAATAGTGGATAATGTGGAATTATGTGTATGAAGGTGATTCAAGCTAAGCAAGTCATACCTATCATGGTTTTGGTTTTGATGTTGACAACTTGGTTTTACTAATGAAAGTGTGAGAAGATGCAACCTTTGATGACAACTTATGATGACAACTTATGAAGATTCAATCTAACCTTAAAGCATAAATTCAAGAAAGTATGTCAAGCATGCACAAGATAGTTTGTTCAAAGCTCTTCCTCCGAGTCAAGTTGCTGAACTAGAGTTTTGATGTTCACCTTTGATATCCTTTGATGATGGCATCCAACTGGAATATTTCTCGTGCCTCATCTTCAAGAATACTCAAGAGTCTTGAAGATATCCTTTGGTGTATTCGACAAAGTCTTGATGCTTCAAAGTGTGAAAGAGAGGAAGTGTGAAAGCTCGCCTAGTCGTGTCTAAGTGATCACTATTTTGTAAAAACACAAGGGAGTTAGACGATGGCTATGGATCTAGAAGGGGGGGGGGGGGTTGAATAGATCCCTTGAGTTTTACACGCAAATGGTTTCAAAAATTTGGTTTAAAAATTGTTTAACGGAAGCCGCCACTGGATAGAACATCTACAACGAACCTTCTACTAAAAGGATCAGATATGCACGAATATATCGGGAATGAGTATGGAAGAGAAAAATTCAGTTAGATTACTACACTTAAAAAACGCAGTCAACAAAATATCACTTGCTTGATGTTTAATCCAATCCAATGAGGTAAAGTGATAAGCAATTAAAGGCAACGTATTCGAATTTTGCGTTGAAACAAATTATCAAACACCTAGTGTGCGTAAACACACTAAGTGCAGAATTTCTATGGAGGGTAATGTAAAGCTGCTCCAAGATAAAATTCAAGGAATTGTATCAATTTAACAACACAGTTTATCAGCTTACAATTACTCTACGACAGAAATTTCAATAACTTGCGACTTCACAAATCTGAACAAATTGAAATGTAAAAGAGTTTAGGAGAGAGAGAACAAACGAGATTTGATTAGGCAGTTCCCCAATCGTCCTCGCTTTGGGTACGTCTGCCCCCAACTTCACAAATGGAATTGAGATATATATATATATATATATATGTAGTTGTTGCAAATTGTTTAATACAAGAGAAAACTATGAACATCCAAACCCTCGAACGTCTTCGATCGTTGATGCAGAATTTTCTCTTCCCTTGATTCAAGATGAATCAAGTCCTTCGAATATGGTTGATCCAATTACCGTCTCACGCTACTAAACCGAAATAACCCACCGTTCTTCGGTTACCTTCACTCGATCAATTGCGATCTACCAAAAATTCGAACCTAGACCTCTCTTCTATGATCCTCTGATTAGAGCTACTAAACCGAACAATTGCGCCAATTTCCGGTTACCTTCGCCCAGCCGAATCCCTGTAGAAAGAAACAGTTTGTGCAAAAACCCCCAAAATCTATCCGATTCTTGGAGGACAAAACCAACTGGTTTGATTCAAGAAACACCTGCCAAACTCTCAACCCAGAAGATGAAGATCACACTTCCTAAATTCTGAATGTTATCACTTCGAACAATGGGCGACACAAACAAAGATGATTATGTGTGATTGTTTGTTTACTCAATGAAGAAGATGAAGATGAAGAGAGAAATGGCATATATTTTCACGTTTCTTGTTATTGAATAAAGAGATGACCAAACTATTTATAGGAAAATAAAATGACCCACACAAAATAATAACAGAAATAACAGGAAAAAAATTATGTGAAAAACATTGATTCAGGAAATCATGCGTCGACCTACAACCCCCATACGTCGACGCACAAATGCAAATTTTTGTGTCATTTAAAGTTATACGCTTTCGCGAAGGGTTTTCTAGGTTAGCGCATGAACTGGGAGGTTAGCGCATGACCTAGGAGGGTTAGCGCATGAACTGCATTTTTTCAGGAAATTTAATTTTCTGCGCATTTTCACCTGACCAAGTTCAGAAACACATACTTGACACTACTAAAATGACAATGGACATTTATTTATGGGAAAGACAAGGTCCTATGCATCTAGACACATGAACGATAATGATTAGACGCAATATGCCCGACACATGAAGTGATACCGCTCAAATTACAACCTAATTTCTCACATATTTGTTGACATCATTAAAACAAAGTAGATAGAAGAATAACCCTCATATACTCCCCCTTTTTGATGATGGCAACACTTTCTTAGCTGTCATGAGATTTGTAATTTGAGAGTGAACAAATTGAACAAAGCCCTCCCTGTCTTTAACACTTGGTTAATCCCTGTTAACATTTCTGCTTATTGTTATTCTTCTCCCCCTTTGACAACATCAAAAAGAAGAAAAGAAGGTGGTCAAGATAAAACACTATAATACGTAAGGAATCATCATAGATTTGCAACATACAAACATTAACACGCATCCACATATGATACAGCTAATGTAAAATTAGGAATGGATAAACAAGGAACAAAAACATAAAAGCAATACATTCAATCCGGAAGAGTTCAAACAAACTGAAGCAAAAGTTAAAGTTAAGCAACAGTGGAAAAACATGAAAAACCAAACCACAAAACATAAATGCAAGCACAAATGAAATATGATGCTCTAAACTCTATGGCCTTCTCCCCCCTAAAAGGATGACCTCTTCCCCTATAGGGTTGGCTTTGCGGTGGCAAATCCTCTAGATGTAGGTTGAGTTCAATCAACGTGTTGTTTAGGGTGCCAAGACTATTTGCCAGGTTCAGGTTTTGTTGAGTCAAGTGGGCGTCCATCTGATTGAAACGATTCATAGCGGTGTTAGCAAAATTGTTGAAGTTGGTAATGTGAGAGGAAACTTGATTAGACAGATTAGTGAATCGTTCTTCCTAAGAAGTGTAGCGAGTATCTTGCAAAGCTTGGAATTCTTGATGTTGAAGAGTCAATTCGTTCAACCTAGCAAGAATTTCTTCAGAAGCCTGCGGATCATGCTGAGACGGTGGAGTTGGAGGAACAGAATTTTTAGGTTGCTGCCATTCAGAGTCCTCACCATAGGTTGGAGGAACATAGGCGTTTCCAAAAACAGTCCATCAATTTTGTTGCCACTGCCCCCAGCCCTGATTTTCATAAGGTTCTTTAGGTTGATAGCCCATCCATGCCTCATTGTCCTCTTCCTGCATAACCATATCTTCATAATTAACATCTTGATTAGCATTTTCTGGAACATCCTCATCATCATTTCCTTGAAGGTGAACAGGTTCATCAGGTTCAGGATGGGTGGATCGAGGTCGATAAGTAAATTTGTTCTCTCGTGAATCCCAAAAGTAACCCATCTTGGTAAGGGTTTTGGCAAGAAATTGTTGTTCAGCTGTAATATAAATATGACAAATGTTTGGAACAGGAATGTCAAAGTGATTCAAAATGTTTGCAACAACGGATGCATAACCAAGTGCCGGAAATTTGCTGGAGCTGCGAGTATCGAACATCCTATAAGCAAAATAGTAAGGCCAGTTGATTTTGATCCGATTCTTTAGAATATAGATGAGATGAACCTCTGCCTGCTCAACTCTTGAGTACCCTCCTTTCTTAGGCCTCAAGATGCGAGCAACAATCCATTGAAGAATTCGGTCTTCAAATTTCAAATGGCCGGTAGTGACATTTTTCGGAAATAATCCACTTGCCACAACATCATCTGGATATGGTTCCCGTAACATCGAATTCAGAGCAGTTTTGAACTCATAGTTCTTAACAAAAGTTTTATCAGTGACCTTTGGGAGAGTGTCATCAGTGTCCAATACAAACAGTGTAGACCACACATCATTGGTCACTTCAAATTGTGCATTATTCATAGAAAATTTAAATTCAGCCCCATGAAATTTACCCTTGATTCCACAGTAGAACAACCGAGTCAAATCTTCACTATACCTATCATCACATTCTAGAAATTCACTAAGATTTTGAAAATTCACAAGTTCATAAATCTCAGGAATGTGAAAATCTGGACCCATCAGAGGATAAAAACCATGTTGTCTTATAACCGCACGGTTACAGAACAGTGTCTTAAAAGGATTAGCTAGCCTTTCAGAAATTAAAGACTTAAAGGTTACCCGTTGTGAAGATGATGTTCTGGTTGTTGCTGGTTGTGAAGATGAACCTCTTGTTCCCCTTCTACTAGGATTTCTTCTTGAAGCCATGGTTGATCAAGAGTTTAAAGAAGATGATGAACACTTGATTTTCGCAGAAAGTGAAGAGGAGATATGTGCAGCCCTTAGAAACCCTTGTATTAGTAATATAGAGAATTCACTCTTGGTGGGTTTTTGATTTTTAGGGTTTTTGATGAGGATTTAATGGAGAATAATGGGTATTGATGAGGTTTAATGGAGGAAGATAAGGAGAGACAGACTACAAAATCTGATGAGATGACATGCAATGAACATACATCAATGTGCAATGAAAATATGTAGTGAAAATAGGCAGCACGAGGTCGGCGCACGCTTTCCAAGAAAGCAGAGATTCTGAATTCTGCGTTTATGCGTCGACCTATTGACCGCGTGCGTCGGCGCATGATTAATGAATTTTCTTAAAAAATTGAACATTTGGTTATGCACTATCCCGAAATTTTTTACTAGGTCAGCGCATAAATCATGCGTCGACGCATGCCCGCGCAAACTTGAACCAGAAATGAAATTTTTGCAATTTAAGTTCCAAAAGATAAATAAACATGCACATATATAGAAGAAAACATCCACATGAACGATATGTGCTCAAAATACAATAAACATCAAGATTAGGGTACTTAATATGGCACAAAACATGATAAACGTCTATAAATCGAAACGATATTACCTTGATCACCATGACGAAAAGAGTCCTCACATATAGCTAAATATCTCTTTGCATTGTTAGTTAAAAGAATAAACAAGCATGTATATATGTGAAGATCTCTACCCTAAGAGATTATTAAGCACGATCTGAGATATCGAGAATGCCAAGTTCCCTACGGATGTGAAAGAAAGGCTTTGTAGCTAATGGTTTTGTAAAAATATCAGCAAGTTGATTTTTAGTGTCAACGTGCTCAAAAATCACATCACCTTTCTCTACATGATCCCTAAGAAAATGATGGCGTATTTCGATATGCTTGGTGCGTGAATGCAATACGGGGTTCTTAGTTAGATTAATCGCACTAGTGTTATCGCACAAAATTGGAATACGCTCAAGTTTTAAATTGAAATCAAGCAATTGTTGTTTAAGCCATAAGACTTGAGCACAACAACTACCGGCGGCAACGTATTCCGCCTCGACTGTTGACAAAGCAAGGGAAACCTGTTTCTTGCTATGCCAACTCACCAATGAATTTACGAAAAGGTGACACGTGCCACTAGTACTTTTCCTATCCACCTTGCACCCGACAAATTCGGAATCGGAGTAGCCAACTAAGGAACAAACACTACCTTTGGAATACCACAACCCATACTTTGGAGTACCGGAAAGGTATCGAAGTATGCGCTTAACAACTTTTAAGTGGGATTCCTTGGGATGTGCCTGATACCTCGCACACATGCATACACTAAACATTATATCGGGACGTGATGCGGTAAGATAAAGAAGAGATCCTATCATACCTCGATACTTCTTTACCTCAACATCCTTACCCTTTTCGTCACGATCAAGATTGGCACTTGTAGGCATAGGAGTGTCTATTGCTTTGCAGTTTACCATATCAAGATTGGCACTTCAAGTTGTTTGATTTGCAATCCGAGGAAATAGTTGAGCTCCCCCATCATGCTCATTTCAAACTCCCCCTGCATCAAATTAGAAAACTCCTTGACCAAGGTCATGTTAGTAGACCCAAATATAATATCGTCAACATAAATTTGTACCAAGATTAAGTGTTTTCCTTGACGTTTAATAAAGAGGGTTGTGTCAACCTTTCCTCTTGAATATCCTTGATCAAGTAGAAATTTGCTTAGACGTTCATACCAAGCCCTAGGGGCTTGTTTAAGTCCGTACAAAGCACGTTTAAGTTTATAGACATGACCAGGATATTCGTGGGATTCAAAACCCGGAGGTTGGGCTACATAAACCTCTTCATTTATGTATCCGTTAAGGAATGCACTTTTAACATCCATTTGGAATAATTTGAAGTTCTTTGTGCAAGCATAGGCAAGTAGAAGGCGTATAGCCTCGAGTCGGGCAACCGACGCATAAGTTTCCTCATAGTCGATTCCTTCCTCTTGGTTATAGCCTTGCGCTACAAGTCGTGCTTTGTTACGCGTTATTACTCCATTTTCATCAAGTTTATTCCTAAACACCCATCAGGCGCCGATTACTCGATGATCTCGCGGATGGGGAACAAGGTCCCAAACCTCATTTCTCCTGAATTGGTTTAGCTCATCTTGCATTGATAGAAACCAATGCTCATCGAGTAATGCCTCCTTAGCGTTTTTAGGTTCAACTTGTGTTACAAAAGCGGAGTAATAGCAAAAATTACTAAGTTTAGAGCGAGTGGTTACTCCCTTAGAGATATCACCGAGAATGTTGTCAATTGGATGGTCTTTTGAAGACTTCCAAGCTGGAGGAAGTTCATCTTTATCAGCATGATGATCATCCTCACTTTTCACTGGTTGGTGATCCTTTTCCTCCTTAATACACACTGCTTCAGGCTGATCAATTCCCTTATCAGTGTCCTTGAGTATGTCTTCAGTAGGTACACCTGCACCATGAAAAGAACTACCTTCTCCGACATTTCTCGGATAAGACTCATCAAAGGTAACATGAACTGACTCTTCAACTACATGTAACCTCTTATTATAAATTCTATACGCTTTACTTAACTGAGAGTATCCAAGAAAAATACCCTCGTCGGCCTTGGCATCAAATTTACCAAGAGTCTCTTTCCCATTGTTTAACACAAAGCATTTGCAACCAAATACATGAAGGTGAGAGATATTTGGCTTACGCCCTTTTAAAAGCTCATACGGTGTCATGTTTAGAATAGGCCAGATGAGCACCCTATTCAAAACATAACAAGCCATACTTATGGCGTCGGCCCAAAAGTATTTTAGTAATCCACCATCATTGATCATAGTCCTTCCAAGTTCCTCCAAAACTCTATTTTTACGTTCCACTACCCCCATTTTGTTGAGGGGTGCGTGGTGCGGAAAAATTACGATCAATTCTGTTGGAATCACAAAATGCTTCAAACAAATGATTTTCAAACTCACCCCCATGGTCACTTCTAATTAACCCAATGTTTGTGTTTAACTTGTTCTGAGATAACTTAGCAAATCGTTCAAAGGCCGAAAAGGTATCACTCTTATTTGCCAAGAAAATGGTCCAGCAAAACCTAGAAAAATTGTTAGTTCTTGTATTGGCTGGAATTTTGGTAAAACAAAGCTGAACAATGTTGATGTCATATGTCTGATGTCATAACATTGGTTCTTATCATTAGCTGTTGCAGGGTTGCAGTTTTGTGGTCTGATGTTATACATGGTGTCTTGACATCAGTTGACAGAACATCAGAAAACCATCTGTTGTGGTTTTTGTATTGCAGAATGGTAAGATGTTGAAGAGTTAAAGTGCTGAAGAGTGATGTCACATGCGATGTCTTGACATCACTATACAAGAACATTAAAACATCAGGTTGTGATGTTTTTAGGGCTGCACGTGTTAGTGTGAGTTTTGAGGAGATCAGTTAGTGTGATTGGATGCGAATATCTTGGAGAAGATATTTTCAGTTGCAATCAGATTTGGAGCAGATACTGTTGCTATGTTTAAGGGCTATTTGATTTAAAAATATTTGAAGATAAAATCTGTTTTAAATGCAAATCAAATCAGATATTTTTAGGGAGAAGATCTTGTAGCTGAATTAAAGGTGAAGATTTAAAAGATACATAATATCCTGGAAATATTATGTGGAGCTGATTTAATTGAAGATTTAATTGAAGATTTAATTGAAGATTTGATTGAAGATCTATTTAGTAGCAGAATCTTTTGCTGATTTGTTGAGATTTGAAGGCCCAAATCCAGTTGGGAAATAGGTTATAAATAGAAGCATTGTAACCTAGTTTTGGTAAGCCAGCCATCATGTAGATTAGAAGGGCTGTGTTGATTGATGAACCACCCGGTTTGTGGGATGGTCATCATGTTTATCTCGAAGCTTGTAGGTAAGAGATGTATTGGTCTTAGAGGAAGCTGTTAAGCAACTCTAAGTATTGTCTTAGTCATGTGTGTCATGTCTAGGTATTGTCATGGAAGTGTGTCTTCTAGTTTTATGTGTTAGAAAAGTTGTTGGTAAACAAGCTGTTGATGCAGTGGCAGAGATGTTGACTGCTAGACATCATTGCGATGATTGGAAGTGAGATGGAGTCTCTTATTTAGGGTGGACTTAGATAGAAGGGTCATTGGGTAGTGATTAAATTAGGTAGATTGTCAACTGGTCTGTTGATTCTGTAATTTGATACTACTAATAGTGGACTTCCTTCCTGGCTTGGTATGCCCCCAGATGTAGGTAGTTAGACCGAACTGGGTGAACAATCCTTGTGTGTGCAATTCTGTAGTTTTCTGTTGTTTTACATTGCAGAGTGTGTTGCTGTAACATCACACATAACATCACAGTTCTTTTAGTGCCTTGTTCATACAGCAGATTGCGATGTTGTGACATTGCACAAGACATCACATATCTGTACCAGAATTTCAATTGGTATCAGAGCAGGCATCCTGTCTATTTCTGGATGAGATCTAGGGAAGATACTTTCTGGTTCATGAGCAAGGAAGATAGTTTGCTGAGATGTGGACTTGGTCATTTCATATAGTTGTTTGTATGATCCCTTGAAGTAAAGATTGGACTATTCATGAGTACTGCTGTTGTGAGTGTGTTGACACTTAGTTTGGTTGGTGATGGTGTGCAAGGATTATTGAGTAGTGCCTGAAGGCTGTTGAGGAGTTATTGTGTGTTCCGCTGCATGGTATCTGATGCTACCCTGGTTGGTTCTTGTGTTGAGACTTTTGGAAGGTAGTTTCTTGAAAAGACTTTAGAGTTGGTCTCCTCAGCAAAAGAAGATTATAGTTCAAATCAGGCATTGTAAACCAATATGTTGATTCCTTCTTGATGATGAAAGAAGAGAGTGGAGCCAAAGCAAAAGAGTATCACTGTTAAATCTTTCAAGCGGGAGTGAAGATCTTGATAAGTTATCTCTTAAGCTTAGTTGTGGTGACCTAATTAAGAGGATGTTTTCTGGTTATGTTATCACATGTAGTTCTGGTATATCTGAAGAATCATGAACTGAAAGAAGGTCCAGAAGATGCTGGAATCTGAAGAAGAGTTAAACCACAATTGCTATTTGTGAAATTCACAAGTATTTAATTGATTATTCTTGAAAGACAAGATTAAGGATGGTCTGTCTATTGTTTTAACATTTGTTCATCAGAGGTTTGGAGAATCATGGTAGGGGTTCTACATTCGCTCACAAGTCGCCTAGGTGTTGTCCTGGGATTATTGCTTAGCATATGTTCCTAGAAAGTATTGACTTGTCCAGATGGTGGTGCTATTGAAGATGAAGATGGAAGACTATGAAGACATCATAATCTTGGTGGTTACAGCTTGGATCAGTTTATTTCTGATCTAAGTGGTTTGGAGCATGGTGTTTGCTCCGGTTGTGTAGGTCGAGGATAAGTGGCAGTTATCTCTGGCCTGCTACTGTCAGCTTTACTAAGGGAAGTGGCATTCTTTGGTATAGCTATGAGGTAGTCTTGAACTACTTATTTTCTGAAGATTCAGATGTGGTAGGTTTGAAGTCTTTGGAGTTTCTGAGCAGGATGGAGGTTGTCTACTCAAACTTGATTGTTGAATCAAGTCTATGAGAGCATGGAAATCTATTTTTGCAAAGGGAGGAGGTTCTTTTAAGTGGCAGAAGGAAGAGCTGAATTCAACAGTTGGATATCAAAATGTTTTGACATCTAGCTTAACATCAGTTGTCTCAGCTGGTGATGTGGCACGTCAGCTTAAGATAGAGGTGATCTACAGTTATGGAAGTTATGGATGCTTCAAAAAGATCTATCTCATACAGTTTGCGGGAGCTGGGGTTTGAGAAGATGTTACATGACTAAGAGGCTTGGTGAATCCAAGATATCTTGCTTTGGAGCAAGTAATTCATATGACTTGAAGATCTAGTTTCATAGGTGGATCAGGATATCTTGTGGGAGTCCTGAAGAAGATTGAGATCAATCAAAAGGTGGAATTTGGTTGGTTTCATTGTGTGCATTCAAGCAAGATGCTTGAAACTGATTGCTCTTGTGCAGAAGAGTATGTAGTTGAAAATGTAAGGAGGTTCTAATTCTCTTGGAGCTTATCAAGAATCATGGTGATGGTATATTGGTGGTTGGCAAATGGTCTAACTTGTGGAAGGATGATTATGCTCTGGTTCAGAAGCATGGTGCCTACATTATGCCTAAGGAGCGTCTACATAGTCATACGGGAGAATGATGAAGTAGAAGGTCTGCCTTGGATGGAGAATGTAGAGAAGACTGAAGTAGATCAGGTTGTGATTGCTTGAAAGTCTGAATGAGCAATTGATCCAAATGTCAGAGAATAGTTGATCAGCCTGGCAAGATGTGGAGTTTTGGAGCATGTGAAGATAACAAACCAAGAGGGAATTATGTGAGTATACTAATTTGCAATCTAAACTCTTTGCTTCAGAGAGGGTGTGCTAGGTTATGGTGTTCAGGTGTTTATGTTAACCTGAATAAGCTGCTCTGACTGTGTTTCATTGGGAGCTTCCTCTATGTGCAATGAGTCCTTTGAATGGTGATGGGTAACATCATGATTATTGTTGGATGATTGAGATTGTTGTCTGATCTGATGTTGGAACAACACTTCGAAGGTGTTGAGATTTTAGCCAAGAAAGTTAGTTGTGCTCATGGTGGAGTATCAGGTCAAGCCACTTACCTAATCTGAAGTGATCAGTGATCAGCTAGTGCCACAAGTGTGCAGAAAAGAATGTCAGACCAAATGTCATGCCTTGTGTGAGAAGGTAATCTTATTCTGACTAATAGTAGATGCTTTGATGGGAGACTTAGTATTTGTCTATTATTGATGTTGTGCATAAGGGTAAATACCTTGACGGGAGACTTAGTATTTGTCTAGAGAATTATGCAAATCTGCTGTCTGGATATTTTCTTTTTGGCCATGATGAAGTTGCTGGATATTTGAAGATGACAACCTGAGGTAGCCTTATCAGCTGACTGTATCAGAAGTGTGTGAATGAAGAAGTGAGCATCGTCTGTTGATTGGTTGTGAACAAAGACCTTGTTGGGAGCTTGGTAGTTGTCTGTTGTGTGGATTTTGTGAGAGTTTATTTCTCTCTGGTGTGTTCAGGTGGTTGTGTTTACCTGAATGAAAGGCAGAAGATGTGATCTTTTAACTAATGTTGATGTCCTACATGATGTTACAACATCTTTGTCTGGTGTGGAGGTCTGGGACTGTGCTTGTGGATTTGGAAGAAGCAGCATTAGTGTTTGAAGTGGCAGTTCTGTCATAATGGGCAGGTTCTGATCTTGAGGTTAAGTAGGTTGTTCTGGAAATGCATGACTACTTTCATGATGAAGACTTCATTAGGGGATTGTAAGGACAAAAGGTTGTTTACTGTGGTGTGATCTGATCAGAATGGCTGAAGATAGGGAGGTCTCTTCTAGTACAAGTAAAAGGTGGTGGCAGTCCTTATCTTGTGGTGCAAGATATTTGTTATGGAATCTATGAGTAATTCCAAATCAAGAGGGCTTGTATATTGGACTTGGCAGACCATGTATCTGAAATAATCATGATGAGATTATGCTCAACAAATACAAGAAGTGGCAGTTCTTAATGTTGAGAATGTGGCAATTTCATTGTGCGTCAAGTGTTCTTATTCATAAGGAGCATTGGTTGTGCATGTCAGGGGGAGTTAAGGCTGTGAAGATTGGGTGAATCTTATGGGGATATAATGTCAGATAACATGTTATGACATTAGGCTGTTGGTTGACATGTTGGTGTGACCATGGTATCAGTTATGTGAAGCTAATTGTTTGAATAATATGCTTCTAAGGAAGAGTCTGAAGGACAGTTTTGTTTGTATCTGGGAGATGTCACACTTGTCTTGGTGTGTGTAAGAGGAGTTTATTTAGAGTTCAGTGGAAGGCATTGTGTGTGTGCTTCAGAACTTGTGGATGATTGTGTGAAGCATTCCTGACTGGATGGATGAAGACTGTGTCTGGATTTTCCAACCTCTATGATGTACTGGTCAAGAAGCATCATTTGTGTAGTATAATGGGAGCAACTTCTGTCAGTTAAATGAACTAGTGTTGTTTGAGGATTAAGCATTAAGTGAATGCGTTCAGCAGGTGTGTTGAACAGAGGGTGCGCTCTTGAAGACATGAAGATGAGTCTTATGTTTTCCATTCATTTAAGGTGTTCATCTTACAATGGAGCACTGGTTATCTTAGATAGGGGGAGTTGATCTTTTGGTTATCTAGATTGTTTGTGGCTCTGGTGAAGGTGTTATGTCGTGCATGATGGACATGACAGTTTAGACCTGGTGTATCTGGATTGGACAAGTAGTGTACATTTACCCCAATGTTTGTCAAATTATGGCTAAAAAGGGGGAGAGAGAGTTGCCAAGGCGTGGTGTGGTTGTGAAGCTCTTTTTCTGATATGGTGCAGAAGTTGAGGGGGAGAGTGTTTTGAGGGGGAGTTTGTCCTATGCTGATGAGGTGATTTCTGCAGCTTGTTGGTTTTTGTTGCTGCTGGTTAGTGAGTTTGTGCAGCTTGTTGAAGAGGTGCTGAGGTGATTTCTGCATTGTTGGTTTTTGTTGCTGCTGGGCTCTCTGATGTTAGCAGAGATTGTTTTAGCCAAAATTAGCCAAAGGGGGAGATTGTTAGTTCTTGTATTGGCTGGAATTTTGGTAAAACAAAGCTGAACAATGTTGATGTCATATGTCTGATGTCATAACATTGGTTCTTATCATTAGCTGTTGCAGGGTTGCATTTTTGTGGTCTGATGTTATACATGGTGTCTTGACATCAGTTGACAGAACATCAGAAAACCATCTGTTGTGGTTTATGTATTGCAGAATGGTAAGATGTTGAAGAGTTAAAGTGCTGAAGAGTGATGTCACATGCGATGTCTTGACATCACTATACCAGAACATTAAAACATCAGGTTGTGATGTTTTTAGGGCTGCACGTGTTAGTGTGAGTTTTGAGGAGATCAGTTAGTGTGATTGGATGCGAATATCTTGGAGAAGATATTTTCAGTTGCAATCAGATTTGGAGCAGATACTGTTGCTATGTTTAAGGGCTGTTTGATTTAAAAAGATTTGAAGATAAAATCTGTTTTAAATGCAAATCAAATCAGATATTTTTAGGGAGAAGATCTTGTAGCTGAATTAAAGGTGAAGATTTAAAAGATACATAATATCCTGGAAATATTATGTGGAGCTGATTTAATTGAAGATTTAATTGAAGATTTAATTGAAGATTTGATTGAAGATCTATTTAGTAGCAGAATCTTTTGCTGATTTGTTGAGATTTGAAGGCCCAAATCCAGTTGGGAAATAGGTTATAAATAGAAGCATTGTAACCTAGTTTTGGTAAGCCAGCCATCATGTAGATTAGAAGGGCTGTGTTGATTGATGAACCACCCGGTTTGTGGGATGGTCATCATGTTTATCTCGAAGCCTGTAGGTAAGAGATGTATTGGTCTTAGAGGAAGCTGTTAAGCAACTCTAAGTATTGTCTTAGTCATGTGTGTCATGTCTAGGTATTGTCATGGAAGTGTGTCTTCTAGTTTTCTGTGTTAGAAAAGTTGTTGGTAAACAAGCTGTTGATGCAGTGGCGGAGATGTTGACTGCTAGACATCATTGCGATGATTGGAAGTGAGATGGAGTCTCTTATCTAGGGTGGACTTAGATAGAAGGGTCATTGGGTAGTGATTAAATTAGGTAGATTGTCAACTGGTCTGTTGAGTCTGTAATTTGATACTACTAATAGTGGACTTCCTTCCTGGCTTGGTATGCCCCCAGATGTAGGTAGTTAGACCGAACTGGGTGAACAATCCTTGTGTGTGCAATTCTGTAGTTTTCTGTTGTTTTACATTGCAGAGTGTGTTGCTGTAACATCACACATAACATCACAGTTCTTTTAGTGCCTTGTTCATACAGCAGATTACGATGTTGTGACATTGCACAAGACATCACATATCTGTACCAGAATTTCAAAAATCATCGACTATAACAAACCCATAATAGTTACCACCTAGACTTTTAACCCTAGACGGTCCAAAGATGTCCATATGGAGGAGCTCAAGGGGTCTCATAGTTGAAACAATGTTTTTAGATTTGAATGAGATCCTTGTTTGCTTCCCCATTTGACACGCATCACAAAGGTGGTCCTTTGTGAATTTAATTTTGGGTAAACCGATGACTAGGTCTTTAGAGACTATTTTGTTAAGCAAATCAAAGTTGATGTGAGCCAACCGTCTATGCCACAACCATGAATCTTCATTCATAGCGACAAGACACTTGTCTCCATTCAACGATACCTCATTTAAGTCTAGCATATAGACGTTGTTCACCCTCAAGCCCTTAAACACATTCTTTTTGTCGCTATCTTCAACTATGCAACAATCCTTTGAAAAAGATACTTTATAATTCTTTTGACATAGTTGACTAATGCTTAAAAGGTTGTGTCTAAGGCCTTCCACAAGCAGCACATCAGAGATAGTAGTAGATGAGGGGTTACCTACACTACCTTTACCGAGAATCTGTCCCTTATTGTTATCTCCGTAGGTGACAAACCCCTTTTTCTTCACCACAAAGTCGATGAAAAGAGATATGTCGCTGGTCATATGTCTCGAGCAGCCACTATCCAGAACTCATCTTTTTTCGGTGGTCTCAAGACTTTGTACCTACAAAAATAATCAAGGGGGAGTAGGTACCCAATTCTCATTGGGTCCTTCAAGGTGAGTGAAACCAAGACCGTACTTGGGTAACCATTGATAAATGCCTTTTTGGAACAAGAAATCTTCTAAAATGACATTTAGCAATAGTATGACCAGGCTTGCAACAATATAAGAAATCAAGGTTCATTTGGAACTTACCTTTGCTATCACTATCTCGAATCACATACGTATACTTTTGATACGTATTATTCATACTTTCTTAATAATGTGATCGATCAATAGCAAATGTAATTTTAGGCTTAAGAGCCTTGTCTAACTTGGCTTTGAGGGTTCTCACCTCTTCTTGCCAAATACGACAAGTATTACAGCCCCAAAACTTGAACCATGGAGACTTATTCTCATCAATCTTAGTTTTTGATACATCCACCATGGAGTTTTTAAGATCCTCCAATTTCCTTTCGGAATCGGCAACCTTTTTCTCCAAGTGTCTAAAAATATTTTTGTTTGAGGCTAAGCGTTGAAAAGCTTCCTTAGCCTCATGGTGCAATGTATCAAAAGCGCATATTAATTCAGCATGAGACATATTATGAGAATTTTCATATTTAGAGTGTTTTACCTCCTTTTTCTTGCTTCGTTGAGCCATAAGACATAGATTTACGGACTCACTTTCGTCACTTGAGTTGTCCCCTTTTTCGGACTCTCTATCGCTTTCCCAAGCGATGTAAGCTCGTCTTGACTTATTTGACTTCTTATTTTGACGACCCTTGTCCTTGTCTTTGTCCTTCTTAAGCAATGAACAGTCCGACTTGTAGTGTCCGGATTTCCCACAATTGAAGCAAGATCCTTTGGCTTTGCTACTCTTGTTTCCTTCGTTTCTAGATTGCTTTCTAAACTTGACTAGATTCTTATCCGAGTGTTGGATCTCGTTTTTCGGTACATACCTATTGTATCTCTTCACAAATAGGCCCATGTCTTCACCGGATTCATCATCTTCGTCGTTGTTGGTTTCACTATCACTAAGCTCTTGGTGTGTGGACTTAGAACAAGAGGTCTTAAGAGCAATCGACTTCTTCTCCGTATATTTAATCTTCTCCTTCTTTATGCTCTTTTCATGTTTATCCAAGCCAATGAGCCCTTGCTCATGCTCATCGAGTTTACCAAAGAGTGTTGTGAGGTCTAGTGTAGCAAGATCGTTGGCCTCCTTGATAGCGGTGACCTTCGGTTTCCATTCCTTGTTAAAACACCTCAGAATTTTGTTAGTAGAAACCTCATTTGGAATTGGTTTACCAAGAGCATGCAATTTGTTGATAATATGAGTAAATCGTTTTTGCATATCCGCAATGGTTTCCCCTTGCTTCATGTAAAACAAATCAAACTCTTGCGTTAGTGTATTAATACGAGCCATCTTAACATCGTTAGTGCCTTCTTGGGCTACTTGTAAAGCATCCCACATGGCTTTGGCCGTTTCACAATGGAAGACTCGATAATACTCATCAACTCCCAAGGAGGAGATGATCATATTACAAGCCTTCCAATCATAGCTGTACTTTTTCTCGTCCTCCTCAGTCCATTGAGCTTCGGGTTTAGGAACGACAATGCCTTCCGCGTTAGTCATAGTAATTTCCATGGGACCGTTTAAAATAACGTTCCAAACCTTCCGATCTATGGAATTAATATGGACGCGCATACAATCCTTCCAGTAGCTGTAGTTTTCACCTGTAAAAACTGGAGCTCTATTATAAGCCCCTTTAGGTTCGTTCGCCATGATCCAAGAAGTTTTACCGAAGCACCAGAATTAACCGGAGCTCGTGATACCACTTGTTAGACGATGGCTATGGATCTAGAAGGGGGGTTGAATAGATCCCTTGAGTTTTACACGCAAATGGTTTCAAAAATTTGGTTTAAAAAATTGTTTAACGGGAGCTACCACTGGATAGAACGTCTACAACGAACCTTCTACTAAAAGGATCAGATATGCACGAATATATCGGGAATGAGTATGCAAGAGAAAAATTCAGTTAGATTACTACACTTAAAAAACGCAGTCAACAAAATATCACTTGCTTGATGTTTAATCCAATCCAATGAGGTAAAGTGATAAGCAATTAAAGGCAACGTGTTCGAATTTTGCTTTGAAACAAATTATCAAACACCTAGTGTGCGTAAACACACTAAGTGCAGAATTTCTATGGTGGGTATTGTAAAGCTGCTCCATGATACAATTCAAGGAATTGTATCACTTTAACAAAACAGTTTATCAACTTACAATTACTCTACGCCAGAAATTTCAATAACTTGCGATTTCACAAATCCGAACAAACTGAAATGTAAAAGAGTTTAGGAGAGAGAGAACAAACGAGATTTAATTAGGCAGTTCCCTAATCGTCCTCGCTTTGGGTACGTCTGCCCCCAACTCCACAAATAGAATTGATATATATATATATGTAGTTGTTACAAATTGTTTAATACAAGAGAAAACTATGAACATCCAAACCCTCGAACGTCTTCGATCGTTGATGCAAAATTTTCTCTTCCCTTGATTCAAGATGAATCAAGTCCTTCGAATATGGTTGATCCAATTACCGTCTCACGCTACTAAACCGAAAGAACCCACCGTTCTTCGGTTACCTTCACTCGATCAATTGCGATCTACCAAAAATTCGAACCCAAACCTCTCTTCTACGATCCTATGATTACAGCTACTAAATCGAACAATTGCGCCAATTTTCGGTTACCTTCGCCCAGCCGAATCCCTGTAGAAAGAAACAGTTTGTGCAAAAATCCCCAAAATCTATCCGATTCTTGGAGGACAAAACCAACTGGTTTGATTCAAGAAACACCTGCCAAACTCTCAACCCAGAAGATGAAGATCACACTTCCTAAATTCTGAACATTATCACTTCGAACAATGGGCGACACAAACAAAGATGATTATGTGTGATTGTTTGTTTACTCAATGAAGAAGACGAAGATGAAGAGATAAATGACATATATTTTCACGTTTCTTGTTATTGAATAAAGAGATGACCAAAATATTTATAGGAAAATAAAATGACCCACACAAAATAATAACAGAAATAACAGGAAAAAAAATTAAGTGAAAAACACTGATTCAGGAAATCATGCGTCGACCTACAACCCCCATGCGTCGACGCACAGATGCAAATTTTTGTGTCATTTAAAGGTATGCGCTTTCCCGCAGGGTTTTCTAGGTTAGCGCATGAACTGGGAGGTTAGCGCATGAACTGAGAGGGTTAGCGCATGAACTGCATTTTTTCAGGAAATTTAATTTTCTGCGCATTTTCACCTGACCAAGTTCAGAAACACATACTTGACACTACTAAAATGACAATGGACATTTATTTATGGGAAAGACAAGGTCCTAAGCATCTAGACACATGAACGATAATGATAAGACACAATATGCCCGACACATGAAGTGATACCGCTCAAATTACAATCTAATTTCTCACATATTTGTTGACATCATTAAAACAAAGTAGATAGAAGAATAACCCTCACAAAGGGTGTTTTCGCAAAGTAGTATGGATAAATCACACACTCACTAAAAACTTTTTAAAATATTTTATTTCTAAAAAAATCTAATAATGTTTTGGAACCTAGCTAGATGAATCAAGAACTGTCAAAAATAGGTAAGATATATATTTTGAACTCTCCTATCGAGTGGAGCATACTCCCAATCAATAGGGTAAAGGAAAATTGTGTCCATAATCAATTAGGAAAATATATTAATGAAGGGTAATTACCATATATCAAACTTTCCAAAATGGGATTTTCTAATTGATTATTTAAAGCATCCAATTAATTGCTTGAGGTCTCAATCGATTGGGCCATTAATTTTTCCCATGGATCTTGTACTCTTTTTTTACCAACCTTTAGCATATAAATAGAAGTCTCCCTTCACTTTTTTCACGTCCTGAATCGTTAGCTATCTCACTCTCTCTCCTCTCTCTCTCTCTAAAAGTATTTTTCTACTTTCTCTCACTATAATTTAGCCATAGTAGATTGTGAAATTTCTTGTATTTAAGTGAGGAATTTTGTTTTAGAAATGGTGATATTATAAATTCACCTAGAGCTATTTTTATTGGTTGAATAATTCTTTTTAAGAGAGTGTTCGTTTAGGTTCGAAGTTAAAACCGTTAAAAGCCTTTGTTTGGGAATTTTACTATATAAGAAAATTTGAGGTTCTGGAAAACACCTTTCTGCCCCCATCTTACAAGCTGCCATGTGTCCATTTTGAGGGTAATTTGTGTCCAAATATTACTTTTTCCAACCGATGATGTCACTTTGTTCTATTGCAACTTCATGGTTAATGAATTATGTCTTTGCTTTTCCATATGTAACCAAATGCTGATGTCACTTTGTTCAAAGACAATTCTTCTTTTCTCTAATATTTCTTTTTCTTACCCTTCTCTTCATTTTATACGATTATTTCTCTCTCTTCTAGCTAACCAAAGTAGATCTGAAAAGCATCTCTCTGTATCTCCTCTCCGAACCTAAATGGCTTTCCATTCAAACTGTGAGATTGCGGCTGAGAAGGCGGATGTGAAGTGTAAATCGGTGGTGACGTTATGGTTCTGCGTGTGACTCACGGTGACTGAGCGCTGATGATGGGGGACGGCTTGATTGAAGAAGGGTGAGCTGTTGTGGTCGGAAAAGGAAATTGGAAAAATAAGGGTGTGCGGATCGGTTTGCGGTGGTACGACGGTTGAGCCGAGTAAAACACAACGGTTTCCTCAGCAGGTAAACTCTACTTTTCTCATTTTCTTGCCCTTTTTTTATTCTCCTCCTTGATTTGTTCCATTCTTATGAATTTGATTTATTGTTAGGGTTGTGTTCAATATGATTTTGTTGTTGATGTGGTTAATGGTATATGTTGTTTGAAGGTGATGAAGTATTATGGATGATGGTGATGAAGCATTCCTTCTGCTACTTGACACAAAAAATGAACTCTTCCGGTAAGGCTTTATATGTAACTCTTTTGATCTTCCATTTTCTCATTTTGTTGAAGCTTGATTACACTTAAAATGCTTTTCATTCTGTTTATTGTAGCACTTTTGGGTTGTCATCTCTATGGTTTTCTTCATTACTGGTATAGTCTTCACACTCCTAAAACTGAACGGTAACTCCTTTTCTTCAACTGTTCAATAGATGTATATTTCTTTTAATATATTCCTTAGAAATGTTGTCATTATCAGTTTTTAATCGTGTCATACTAATGTTGTGATACAAGGCTCTGAATGTAAAACATAAAGGTAATCCTTTCTAAACATGTATTGTATGATAGTTTAAACAGACTATTGGTGGACCAAAACTCAGAAGTGTTCACCTTAAAAGCTACACCTATCTTTGTGAAATTTTGGAGGGGTGAAGGGGTGTTTGGTATTCTCTTTTAAGGATGGTGATTTATTTGATTTCCAATCGAGATAGTTTCTTGGATTTGGTGGAGATGATGCAGATAATGTTACCTTCCAATTTGTACATTTTTTATACCTTGAGGATTTAAATCGATTAACTGTATTATTTCCTCTCAAAGTTTCATTGAGGTTATGTTTTTGTACTTATGATAGGTCCTGGCACTGAGTTGGCTCCTTTCAGAGGTTTGTTGCAGGTTTGAAACAATAGACTTGATGTTCATTCTGTTAAGTATCTCTTATATCCAAGAATCTATATGCTAATTGCCCATGTGTTTTTAATTTTTGCCTCAGGAATGATTAGGTCTGAAAGAAGATGGAGCTAAACTGGGTCCCTCTGTTTTATGAGTAGAAATTAAAGGAGACTTCTTTGAGATAAATTGGGTCAGTGATTGGTGCAAATTACATTTCTTCTTCTTCTTCTTCTTCTTTCACTTAGCATTGTCAATATTTTGCGTTGATTTTTCAGCAGGGTAGGGCAAACATTAGGTTTTTGAATTCATATGGTACAAAAAAGGGATAATTGTGTTATTTGAATTTCTACTCTTATGTCTATCACTATTTAAAAGTGTTTTGGCTATGACAGCAGGAACTATTGAAGAGCCATGGTTTGATTCAGCTGTAGTGTTTGACCAGGTCCTTAGCATAATTTTTGCGGAATCTGATTCAAATAGGTGTTTCTTTAAAATCTGTAGTGTTTCTAAAATCTGTTGATCCTTCTCATTGTCGGTGTTTGATGCAGGTTGGGGCTGGAAGCAAAGTCTAAAAGTTTCATGGTTCAGGATGCATGGTTGCTGCTGTTACAGCTGCTATTGAGGCTTCTGTTTTATTCATTCAACCAAAGGTATTGTTTCTTATCATGTTGCGTATACCAGATTTGTTCTCTATGGTGCTGGATATGGTTTACGTGCTGGACCTATGAATCTATGAATCAAAATTAATTGCTGTGAATCAGAGTTCATCTGTTTAGGTTTTTTAATTGATACTGAACTAATTGTTATGGTTCTTATTAGTTTATGTTTGGTTTGTCAGTTAATGAAGATGAAGATAATGTTGGACTGTATAAATCATAATTTGGTCCTTCAACTTGCAGGTTCTACAGGCTACAGGCAATAGTTTACTCAAGCAAGATAATATCGTGCAACAATGGATTTTGATTCTGGTTTTAAGTGTTTTTCTTGCTGTAGTTTAATTTTTTTTATAATCAAACAATTAACAATAATTAATTGGTCCTTATGTTTTAGTTGTCTCAACTTTTCAGACACAACAAAGGGCTCAACTATCCAATTTCATTAACCATCTAACAATGGTCGGCAAAGACTGTTAGAAAAACTTTTATCTTTGACTCATATCTCTTGCAGTTTTACACATTTCTTTATGTGAAGGCTTTACTTGAAATAGAGTTCAAAATTGGATGGTACAATGTATTATGCTTTACTATTCCCTCATTTTCATAACTTCACCTTTGTTTAAATTAGTAACATGTTGGATATGAGATTTTATTCTCAAGATGATAAATATATGTTGGTTGCTATGTGTTTTCTCTTTGTCTTTCATATTATGAAAATTTCAGTATTGCTACTGACTAAAGAAAAAAAGAGATTCGCTTAAGATATGCTAACGAGTGCTTTGCGTACAAACAGAAACAACATAATGCGACCACGCCGACTGTTATTCTCCTAAATTATGCAAAAGGTTGTGGAATAAGGTTTTAATATTTCTGATGTTTGATTCTATTTCTGTTTCAATATTTTCTTTTTGGTTTTCAGGTAACTTCGCCCTGTCTTTTACGGACACTTGCAACGTCAAACCTACATATCCATCACGTAATGTAGGAAATGAATGACTTTATAAAGAGGTACACATCTTACACTATATCACAACCTAATTATGTCATGTACGATTTTTTGGTTCTTCAATAATTTGTTTATTATATGCCTTAAACCTGCAGCCTGTCCAATGCAGCTAACTATGGCAACGCACTGACAACCACTACCAACCACACCCGTGATATGTTGCAACTGTCTTATGGCTGCAGCAACTACAATTATATTATGGAAAACCTATTTTCAAATAAATGTCTGCATGTAGTTTGATGTATATGGTAACTTTTAAACTTCTGTTTTCTATCGATTTTATTTTTTATTGTTCCTTCTCTTTTTCTTTAATGGCCAATCATATATAACAATGTATTTACAACTTAATGCTAAACTTGACCATCATCACTCATTATTGTTTTTACCTCCTAATGTTACAATGTTACAGTTTCAAAACATTTAATGCATTTACTTTTTCAAAGTGGGGGAGAACATGAAGAGTCACAAGCTTACTTATAAAAACCTGCCTCCTATTCACAACAACACATAGAAATCTTCATCAAAGGACGAATACGTAGTATGGCATCCAACAACGTTCTCCAGGTCACAAAACCTTCGGACGTACAGACAGCGACGGAGTTCGAAGCATCTGCGGAGTTGCAACGCCCTCTGCAGGTCCATCAACCTGTCCACTTCCAACAACCACATCAGGTACAATGGCTACATTACCTACTTGAATTTGATATAACTACACACATCTCTGCATCATTCTTTCTTCCTCTTTTAATCATTTTTTTATCATCCGATGCACATCCATGTCGAACAGGCTGCCCGGGTCCCCCCGGTTCCGGAGTTAGAAGCATCTGCGGGCTTGCAACAACCTCTACAAGTTCATCAACCTGTCCACGACCAACAACCTCGACAGGTCCAATAACTACATTACCTACTTGCTTTTTATATCACTAGAGACATATCTAATTTATTCTTTCTTCCTCTATTAAACGTTTTTTTTACATCAGCAGATGCATATCCATGTAGAAGGTACTGTTCAGGTCCCCCCAGCTGCGAATTTCCACCCAACAACGGAGTTTCAACCACCTACGGACTACCACCAACCTCTACCGGTCCAACAACCTCCCCACGTACAACAACCTCAACAGGTAGACGTGCTGCATCTGATTTTGGGTGGTTCTTTTTGGCCTTTGTTAATGTGCATCTTTCTTATTCATATTATTTCATTGGGTCATCTTTAGTTGCAGCAGCCTTGCCTATTGATGTTCTACACAATCCTGATTTAATTGTTTTGTTCAACATGTCCTACAGGCCCCGACTGTGCAACAAAGAAGAAAGAGAAGAAGAATAAGGAGATCCGCAACAAGGGTGAGAAGGATACAAGTCTTTGATTCAGATGATGATGATGAAGGAGACTACCAAATCTTTGATTCTGATGATGATGATGAACGGGGCTATAACTGGAGCAACTTTCTGCCGGCTAGGAGTTTTAGATTTGGTGATTAAGCTATGGGTTTTGGAAACCATCTTTCTTTATATTACATCGCATTTGTAGTACTAGCAACCATGCACCGTTTTTTTGGGACACTTTCATAATGCTCTGTTACTATGTAGTGTGACTTTCAAATGTTAATTCAAATATCCCATTTCTCTTCTTCAATATGCTTGAATGAAATATTATTGTATATACTAGTTTTGTAGTCTGGTTGTTTGAAAGTGATAGCAGGAAGCATGAAACTGATTCCAAATGTTAAATGATAGCAGGCCTTAATGTTAAATGTTAAATGTTAAATGAAGTGAAACATTGTGACAGTTAGAAAGTAATGGGAAACCATAATAGAAAGGTGGTTAGGCCCTACTAAATGTAATGAAATGTTCTCACATACTGACAGTAATTTGACTACGTTGTTTTGTGGGATAAGGTTGCTCACGACCTTGCTGGAAAAAGTTATCATATGATAATTGCAACTGTCAAAGGTTTAGCTCACTTAGCCTATGAATTCTCTGATCATATTACAAGTATACTTTACTGATATTACTGTATATCTTATTGCTTTAATTTTATAATAATATTTGAAGTCTCCTGTCATTTTATGTGATTTTATATAATAGTATAGTTTATTTGGAGTTAAGGAAGTTCATACCTTATTAAGAGAGTTAAGGAAGTTCATATCCCAGCATCATGTACCCATAATGTGTTGGATTATAGTTCCCTTATGTCTTGTAATAATTTTTAAAATTTATTGTTTACTTGTGTGTTTTTTGTATGGTATTTGTGTCCTATTTTGTATTAGGTATGATGGTGATATGAGTGGACCCTTTCTTATCAAACAATTCAAAATTAAAAGACCCGCATTTCTTCCTCTTTGTTCAACTATGGTTATCTTAAAAGACCCACATTTGGCACTGCCCCAAAATTCGGTTCCTGATATAAGATACATTGACTGGGCTGCTATACGTAGAAATGGATTTAAGGGTTCAGATAATTCTATTATCATACTTAACTCTTTAACACCCTAGCCTTTGCTTGATTCTTCATTGGAAAGTTTTAACTCAGAGTTTGGTTCAGATATTGTTGTATTTAATAACTCGGCTGGTAATTCTAACATGGAGCCTTTCATAATTATTCTGAAATTATAACAGTAGTTGTTATCCTTGTAGTTATACAATGCAAGAAAAAATGTTATGTGTTTTCATCCAAATGCCATTCTCGTGCTACAATTGATGATTGTATGTATGATGAAAAACAAGTCAAGCGAAGTTGTGATTGCATCTCCCAACTTGATCTGAAAAAGCTTCATGTTTTTGGGATTCTAAGTTGAAATGGGAACAAGGCTATTAGATTCATAATCTAAGCCATTAACACATTTATTTATGAAATTATTAAAATATTTTGTGTTTTATTTTTGATTAATAATAACACAAATCCTATATCCAAAGGTGATTGCAACACACGGGAATATTATAAGAATCTCTGTTGTTTCTGATTATACAAAGGAATGATTTTTCTAAAGGATGTTTAGATTAGGCATGTGTGACAAACAATATATTTAAGTTGTTACTTTTGGCCTTAATCAGAATTTAGAATTGATTTTTGTTGTGTTTGAACTTTCAAGTATAAGTGTTTCTACTGTGCAGATTTCTACTTCCTACTTTCTTTCAAGTATAACTTTCTTAATTTTCATAATTTTACTATAGATTTTTATATATGAATACTATAATTTCTATTCTAAAATTTTTGTAATATACAACTTTTTACCAAATTTTATAGTTTAAAATTATATATTTTTTCTCGAATTTTTGCCTACTTTTCCGAAATGAATACTATAACATTCGCATAACCAATAACGTGTGGACGCACGAGTAACCATACCAAATGCACGAGTAACATATCAGTACTGTGTGAACTCACGGGTAACACACAGTACTGTGTGAATGCACGGGTAGCCAGGCCAAAACTTTATTGTGAACGCACGGGTAGTACACGAGTACTGTGTAAACGCAGTGACGACCGGGGCAAAATCGGTGTAAACGCATTGATATCTAATATTGTTTTTTTGACATTATTTTTAATTTTACATACCATTTTTTTAAAGATAATATATGAATAATTGAAATATATATTATTCATGTCTTTCTTTTAAAAATTGAAAATTTGATACAATTTTTTTTTTTGTTGAAAATATGTCTTTCATTTAAATATTTATCTTTGATTCACTTATATTTTTATCTATTACTACTTTATGTTTTTTTTTTTAAATTAAATTTAAATATTTTTTATTTATTATTTGAATTTCATAATCTAACTGGTGACAATTCCCCAGTTCACTATTCTTTTGTGACTTATCAATATTTGATATTACTTTTTTCTATTAACACAATCCTTTAAAAATTGTGAATTTAAATTTTTCACTGTCAAAATATATTGGTCCAATTTCAAAGGTCCGCAGCGGGACCCGTGCGTCTGCACGGGTATCCCACTAGTTTAGTATTAAGTCGACATTCGGTTCGCGAGCTAAGCCCATGTAAAAGCTCAATTTTGTTCAAGATTAGATTAGTGTAAAATATCAATTTGGTTCGTGGTCATCCAAGGTAAAATCCCGATTTGGTTTGAGATCGGCCTGGTGTAAAATCTCAATTCAGTTCGTGGTTAGCCCGCGTAAAACCACAATTCAGTTTGGAGGATATCCAGTTCTAAAATTCGTTTTGGTTTGAGATTGACCTGTATAAAATCTCAAGGTTTTAAGCTTTGAGACTAACCGCTTAAAGCTTTATTCGTGTTTGGAAGGATGATTAACCACTTTAGTCCACAGTTCGATGTTTGGTTGGAAGTTAACTTGAAACTTCATTTTCCTTGTATAAGGGGATTTGTGAGCTTAACTCACTAAAAGCTCATAAGAATTACTGGATACTCTCAAGATCAAGTCTTGTGGAGAGGATTAGGTAACTTTATTTAGACCGACCCTCTATAAGTTATGGTGTCTTCTCTTTTCCATTATCTTTATATTTTTTGCATATTTTCTTTCCATTGATTTTCTACTGATAAATTAAAACGTTCTCTTAAAAATGTTTTTGAACTCTAAAAATGAAAACAAATTATTTTTAAACTATCATTTTTGAAACTCCCATAAATCATCTTCCACTCTTATGTATGGAGTCACATGTTCAATGTCATAATGTTGAGATATGATAGAGTAAGATTGATTTTTTGAATACATGAATTGGATGTTTTAAGATGAACAATGAAGGCATTTTCGTATGTAGAGACCTCTAGGTACTGAAAGAATAAGAGTAAGAAAAAAATTAACCATTGCATTTGTAATGTATCAGTGAAATTATATCTTGCTTTGTTACAACATATATGTGGAATTTGCAAATTGTAAAAATTATGTCATATTGTCCAACATATTGCAATCATACATATCGTTGGATGTAGGTTTCAGATGGCTTCTGAAGATCAACAATTGGAAAGAACATATAAAGCTCAAGCTTCAGTTCATCTACCATAAATTATGATGAGCACATGTTCAGAAGTTTCATCCATACAGAATTTTACACTGAGTTGGAAAGCAGAGGATCCATAAAAATATTCTGATGTGGTACAAAAGATAAATGCACGGAGTTGGCCTGTTCTTGCAACTCCGAATGAAGTTACCAACTTGGATATAGTAAAGGATTCTATACAAAAGCTAAACCCACTAATGATGCACCAATGAAAAAGGTCTCTAGGGTTTGGGGCCAACAAGTTGCATTTGATAGATATGACATACATGCATACATAAAAGATGATTATGCAACACACTCTACGTAGTTGGACCCATTCGCAGTGAACTTAGCAAAAGGAAATTAGGATTATAATGTAATAGCTAATGACATATGTGAAGTAGGTAAAATCTATCAGTTGGATGACATCGACATGTAGCAATAAGCTTTGATAACATTGTTCATACTATGAGAGCTTGTTTCTCTTGTAGTTGGGATGTCTCTGAGGCATACCACAAAGAAATGTTGTCTCTTAATGATTCTATGAACATGTTGAAAATAAAGATTTAGGAACCATAAACTCCATTTGAGCCAATTCCTACTCAGGGCGAGTTTAGTATCTATTTGCAATGGCTTATTAATAGGCCATTCTATTATGAGGGGGAAATGGCGAAACTAGTTAGAGTGGAGTAGAAGGAACACATGACCAACCGAAAGATGACGAAGAGGAAGGTGATCAAGGAGAAGATGATGTTGAGATAGTCAATGAGAGGTATTGACCGATGCAACATTAGTGACATCACTGTGAAGTTTTTACAGTTTTTATCATTTTCATTTCAGTATTTTTTTAAACAATTTATATTGAATTATGTTGTTATTGATGAGGTAGAAGCACTACCATTTTTCATGCACGATGAACTTATGTATGTTGTTTATTTTGTACCAAGTACATGAAGACACACAAGCCTCCAATATTTTTTGAATATTTTGATGATGACTGATTGCCTACCTTTAAATTTAATGTGCATGTAACAAGGAACTTGAACAGGAAAAAACAGGTTCTGGTGTTGTAGCAAAAGGCGTACTAGGCGAGCCACAGAATGTGCACAGTGCACTTTGATACACAAGCCGACTAAGCAAAAATTATGGGGCTAGGCGAGGTCGTCCATATTCCACTCATTATTTTGTTTCTTGAGAAATGAAAATGTTTTCTGCAGGGGGTGGCATGCAAAGATTATCAAAGACAATAAGCTTTACCTGTTTAAATTAAAAAATATTCATGATTAAGGCTTTGTTTTGTAAGCCACAATTTCGAGCTTATAGCTTATAACTTATAAGCTCATATGACAATTTAGACCTATTTGGTAATGGTCTTTTTATCATGGACTTATAGCTTATTTTACTAGCTTATAGCTTATTTTTCAGACGCTATTTCGAATAGCGTTTTAGCCTATAACTTATAGCTTATCATCTTTTCTTCCATTTTAATCCTTATTATTTTAACAAAAACCCTTTTTTATCCTTTATAATTTACTTCAGTTTAAAATAAAATAAACATGTATTAAATATCTTTTATGTCATTTTACAGTTGAACTGTTAATTTTACTAAACACTCCAATTAGCTTATCAGCTATCAGTCATCAATCATCCGCTATAAGATATAAGCTATCAGCCATCAGCCATCAGCCATAAGCTATAAGATAGCTTATTAGTCAACCGTTATTTTTACCAAACAGAGCCTAAGTGTCAATTTCTAGAAAAAAATTAAATATTTTGAAAAGTACTTCCAAAGTAAGTTTGTTTGTATATGGTTCAGATGATGGCCTGAATAGTCAAAATGCATTGAACCACCAACGATAGGTTGACAACAAAAAGTTAAAGAACAAATGGCATGAAAATTGTTTTATTCTCTTAAAGTGTTTCATTCATGATTAATGCCGGACTATTTGCGAAATATAACATGATTATGACTTCTTGCTTCATTCAAAGTTTAATTTTTCTACTATCTAGAGAAAACATATTGACATAAGTCAAGAGTCATAAAACTACCCAAACTAAGATGCGTGCAACCTCATGTTCTACTTAAATACTGAGAGTAGACATGCATGTTAACTATGTATACTTTGCATCAGTCTCACTATTACTTGATATGTTTGAAAGTCAATTGATATGATCAAGACATTTTTTGTTATTGAGTGAAAAACTACTTGACCTAAAAAACTTACTTTGTGAGGGTGTGAATCTTTGACAAAGTTCTTTAAGCCTTACAATGAAAATTTGTGTTCTTTTCAAATGATAAAACCCTTAGCCAATGAAAATTCACTACTTAAGAGAAAAAATTTATCTTAAGGATAAGAGAACACGTAAAAGCAAGGGTATGTAAAAATCAAAAGCTGAAGAGGAATAAAATGAAATGTTTTAAAGAACAAAATTAAAGCAGTATTGATGAAATAAAAGAAAAAGATAGATGCTTTGACAAAAAAAGTCAAGCATACAAAAGAAGAAAGAACCAAAACAAAGTCGTTGTAAGAAAGTAAACGTAAAGAAAGAGACATTCTTGAAAAGCTATAATTTATGCTCTATTTTCTTTAGGCTTTTGAATCCAAAGAAAAACCAATATTTTTTGTAAGCCCAATCACATTACAACCAAAAGAAAGACCTTATGGATCCATGACTGATTATATATCTTGTGATACTATTTAAATAAAATGCAAAGTATTTATATAATTCATGCATCGTCTGATTTTTGAGGGAAACACTGAGCATTGAGAGGTCCTCAACGAGATAATGATTCTGATAAATGATTAACTATTGATCTAGACATATTTTAAAAATCTTACTTCGGTCAAGCAATGATTCATTATTATTCTTATTCATCATAACAACAAAACAGGAAGGAGGACTACACGCCAAATCCTTAACACTCAAAAGGAGTCTCCTTAACAACTTTATCTTACTTAAAGGGATCCTGATCCTCATCACTCACCCTGATGATTTCTTCCATAATTTGCTCTAGGTAAACCTCTTCTTCATTTATTATTCTCGAGGGCTCATCGTCTGGTGGTCTGCTTCCATTGCAATGCATATTATTACTGTCACCATCATACCCAAGATTCCCACATGTGTTATCATTTTCACCGCCTTTAATAACTATGTTGCCACTTTCCTTAGTTATTTCCAGATTAATTTTATTGTTTCTTTCTTTTCTTGTTACAATAAAATTTCCTTCTGTCAAAAAATCAACGAGTTGTTTCTGTCCATGTTTTTCTTCAAGATTTTTCATGATTGGTCCAATATTTTTTTCATTAAAAATCCTTAGTCCACGTGTGGTCAGTTTTTTCCCCACCACTAATTTCTTTTGGTTACCGTCTTGTTCTCATCCACGTCCTCCACTGATTTCTTTTTTTGTTTTTCCTGACTCCTTCCCCACCATATTGTTGTCCTTGTTAGTTCCCGACAAAGGCTACTGCTCTTGAATATTCTCATTTAATGCCCCATAATTTCCCCCAAGTCCTTGTCATTAACTGCCAGGTTATTCAGCGATGCAATTAACGACCCACTTATTTTTTCTGCCATTACTTTCTCTTTCCTTCCATCATCCTCTCTTTTGTCGGTTTCGATATCTTGCATATTATTATTTCATTCAATAATCCCATTTAATTCCATAATGTCATCATTCTGAGTAATAATGCGAGATTCAGTTTTTCTGTTCCCTACCTTTAATGCTGTCGAATGGTTTTCTTTTTTGGTTTTCGGTCCCTCCCTCTTCTTCGTTGCTTCTGGACAACTTTCCATGGACCCTCTCCCACTTCTCCTTGGACACCTTCATCCTTCCTGCTACTGGTCTCACATTTCATCGTGTTTTGAGTCTTCGAACATCCATGATCCAACACCACATTCTTCCCTTTAGCAACTACCTAACATCCTTCCTTATAATGCCCAAAGCTCTCACACGTCAGACATAATAAGTGGATACCCTCATACTCTATTTTATATCTTATTACTTTGATGGAGAACACGGCCAAAAGAGGTTTAGCATGGTTGACCTCCACACAGATTGTAGCATATTTTCCTCTGTCATGTTGCATCGTATTTTTGTCCACCTTCATAGCACGACCAATTTTGTTGCCAATAAAATGCAATACTCTTGGATCATAATATTCAATTGGTAACCCTGCAATTCTGATCCATACTGCCACATTATCAATGGTATCACTTTCAGGATGAAAATCTGGACTCCAATCCTTAACAGTCAGGAAGTTTTCATAGATAAACCATGAACTATCTTCTAACGCTGCATTCTTATCTTCTTCATGGGTGAAAGCCACTAGGTAATAGTCATTACTCAAATTAATAATGTTTATGATAGAGAGTATCATTAGTTATAATTTAATAATTTGGTTTAATTAGAATATCAATTTAATTAGTCTTTTATGTTTAGTGATATTAGTTATTAGTGTTATTGGGCTAATGTGTAATTGGGCTTTTAATTCATTACCCTTTATGAGCACTATATATGTAAGTGTCTTGGACACATTTTATGTATCAATGAAGAAAAATGTTATCTTTAATTTTTACTTTTCTTTAGATAGTTTTAATTCTCTCTCTTTTATCATTGAAACCCTAGTCTCAAATCTTTGATAGGAAAACATCCTATCAGTTTATGATCCCTTTCCTAACCCACACATGCTTTAGCCAAGTATCTAAAGCTTTGTACCTTATCCATCTCCCTAGCAGTTTGACAATTACTCCTCTCCTCCAAGCTCTGTGGATTCTTCTTTCTTCATTTTTGGAAAAGACAAACTGAGGGCATTCATACCCCCAATAATACACTCTTTAACTTTCATTCCACCCATATTAATCTCTTTGTTCCCTCTTGTTTCTGATTCTATTCCACACCGTTTTCTTGCATGCATACATGATCTTCCCTTGTGACTGCATTCTTGTATGATCCTTCATTCCCTTTCTTTCCTAACTGCATCTCATACGCCAACTTGTTAAAAAATGATGATGCATACACCTGCTGAGTTGCATGGCCTGAAGAGCTAGGCCCTGCATGGGAATCCAGATTGGTCTGGTTCACATTTCCATCATGAGCCACTCGATCTTTGTCTCCTACATCCGACACTATCATCAGAACTTCCACCTATGCCGGCACTGGTGATGATATCGATGGAGGCACGTTCATCACATAAACTCTAGCAGAGCCTGCATGCTTTTGTTACTAATAAACTTTATAATAGTCCAAATTAATTTCTTTGCAATAGTAATGAAACATAGGCGCATTTAATACACCCCATGTATTGTGAGCATATGTAATATAAATGGTAGTTGTAAGGATAAATCAAGACTGTTATCCATAATAACCATTTCTTGATGAAATTATTTGTCTTTAATCTCTCGTATTAAGTTTCGTTCAATACGTTGATACAATATATATATATATATATATATATATGTGAAGATGAAGGTTCTTATTAGACATTTTCAAAATTATTATATGAATTTTTTATTGATTCATATCTGTGTGAAATTAAATACGGTTCGAACTATTGTGTAGAATACCTTCTCAAATTAAAAAAAAAAAAAAACTCTAGGTACCATTGTCTCACTTTTTATTACGTAAATATTAATTATTTAATTTATTAGTTGTTTAAATTTTAATTAAATAAATTAAATTGTTTAAATAATTATTTTTTTATTTTTTAAAATAGTTAATTTGATTAATTTTAATAATTATTTTTTATTTATAAAAAAACTTTAAAATAAAACATCTTAGGAGAAAAAAAAAATAGAAAAGAGAATTATGTAGGTCAAAAATTCAAACTACAACATTGAAGTAGGCAAAAATAGCAATTTACAAACTAGAACCATAATATCTAAACTTTTGGGGAGCCGCTTAAGTAATGATGTCTCTTGTGGGCACAAACGGCGTATTTGCACTCTTTAATTTGATTAATTAATTAATTAATTGTAAACAGCGAAAGAAGAATTCTTCAATGCCCCACTCAAAACTTTATCTATTTATCCACAATCATAATATTGGGTCATAATATCTTTTGTATTTTTGGAGGATACTTTTGCTCACATTAATATAATTTCGTTTATTAAAAAAATAAGTTTTGTCTTCATTAAAATTTTATACTTATATAAAATATTTATACTCCTTCCGGTCACTATTATAAGAAAAAAAACACCTTAAATCTTGGTCACTATTATAAGCAAAAGTCATTAAATTTTAGATTAATTAATGTTTGTATTACTATTATACCCTTAATTTAATTTAAAAGCATTTAATGTTAGTAGTTGATTTATTAAATAAACTAAGGATATTATCGTAAATTTTACTTTGATTGTACATGAAATCAAGAAAATTAATTACACTTAACTAACTTTCTTAATACGTGTAAAAGTAGTTATTTTGGCTTATAATTGTGACCGGAGGGAGTATAAATATTTTTTTAACTTTGAAGTTTTTCTTAATTATGATAAGAGTCATAAGAGTGTTCGTGGGTTGGATTGACTATAATTTAATTAAATTTAATATCCGATTCGATTAATATTATTTGAATTGAATTGAGTGTTTAATCCGTAGTTTTAAAACTAAATTCGAATCAAATTAACTCGCTCATCAATAGGATGGGTTGGATTGGATTTGCGGGACATCCACTAAATATAATTTTTAAATTTTTAATAAAATATATCAATTTAATAAACACATTTATATTAAAAAACTTTAAAAAATTATAAACTTTTAGTATTCAATTTGAATAAAATTGATTAGTTAATACCTAAAAATTCTTTTACGATTCATAGACAGTTAGAAAAATATACAAATGGTATAAAATATAATTTAAAAGGTAAGATATATCTCTCTTTAAATAAATAAAATTGATCTCTCAAATTTAATTTAGATTTAAGCTTTTACAATTAATAAAAACTATAAGTATATTAAAAAATATATGCATCGTAAGAATTATGGTAAATAATTTATAAATAAAATAAAATAAAAATAGTGTGACATATTAATGAGTTGGGTTCGCGGGTTCGTATATTTAAAACTTCAAATCTATTACCCGACTAAATACCAATGAGTTTGAATGAGTTGATTCGGGTTGGATCCGTACATAATAGAGTTGGGTAAAAATAAAGGTTAAGCTGAATTGGATGAGTGAGTTCGCAGGTTGGTCCGTACCCATGAACACGTTTAATAAGAGAATTATTGTTAAAAATTTGTGCTAGACGGTCTATGCATAAGAACTTAAATTAATTACTATTAAAATCATAGTTAAATAGGGATTTATGTAATCTTTGTTATTGTTAAAACATAGTTTAATTGAGCCGTAATTAAAGGTTGTAAAACCGATTCGATCTAACATAAAGATGATAATTGGTAGGATTTAGGGAGAGTATTATATATAGTATCCATCTCATATTTATAATTTGAAAAAAATTCTCGTACTCGAATTCATATCCGCTTGGGTGCAAAAGTTAGCATCCGTACTCATGCCCTATGAGTATGTATCCACATTTCTATTATAAATAAATAAATAAATTATAAAATATCATATCATTTTAATTTTTAAAACATTAAAAAATTGTTAACAAATTTACTGTTGAAATAAATGATCCCTTATATTAAATACGTAATGATTTAACATTGATATACTTTTTAAAATTTATTGACATACATTTTTATATAATAATATAAATTAAAATATATAAATATAAAATTAAAATACATAAATACATATTGTGCGGGTATGGAACGGGGTGGTTACTGTTGCGGGTATGGAACGGGGTGGTTACTGTTGGAGGAGTTTACTAGGGAGCATTTTTTTTTCTAAAGGCAATGAATTTCGTACAGCAAACCAAACAAAACAGGAATTACAAACTTTTGAGACATATTAATGGCATTGTATACCATTCATACAAATTGTGACAGAATTTATATTTATCAACCATAAGCCATTTTCAACTATAGTATTTGATAGAGTTCAAAATCTCCAAAACTGACTTTGCCTTACTGTTGAAAATGAGAGGGTTCCGACTATACCAAATAAACCAAACGGTAGCTGCCCAAACAACCAGGCCCCTCGTGTTACCGGTGATGTTCTTTAAAGTCTCCTCAAACTCCAAAAACGAAGTAATGCAACTTTGCGTGTTAAGGCTACTGATTCCCATCCATAACTTAATCCCCTTCCAAACTTCAGCTGCATACCTACATTCAAAGAACACATGAAAGGATGATTCCTCATGACAGCCACACCAGATACAGCCATAATCACCTTCTGCTAAGGCTATATTCCTCCTACCCAATTCTTGCTTTGTTGCTAATCTGTTTCTCAGCAAACGCCACACGAAGATTATGACTTTCGAGGGTGCTACCAACTGCCAAGCAATCCTAAGACCTCTTAAACAATCCTCGCCCGCACCACTCACCTCAGTTTCCTCTCTAAGCCTTAAGTAGCAGGATTTAACTGAGAAATCATCAGTAGAGAGAGAAAAATAATTCGCACCTGCAGCCCACCTAAACATATCATCTCGCTGTCTACTTGGAGTGGCAATTCCTAAGAGATCCATTAGGTCTTCATGCTCCCTATCCATGACAGAGTCATGAGGGTAAAAGCTGAAGTGAATATTCCAGTGCCAATCGTCTCCACTCCATTCACCATAAGAAGAAATAGAACCGCCAGAGTCTTTTGCAAAGAGAAAGAGGTTGGGGAACATTTCCTTAAGCGGGGTCTCCATAATCCAACAGTTGTGCCAAAAAAGCTATCTCATCTCCCTTTCCCAAAATACACTTCACATTCTCCACGAAAAAATTCCTCTTAGAATCTCCGTCGAATCCTAAACTCAGCAAATCTCTCCACCATAAAGAGTAGTACTTCTTCCATGCTGTCCCTTCGTAACTATTAATAGCCATTGATAAATGTTAATGTACCTACTTTCCAGCACCCCCTTCCAAATGCAATTAGCCTTGTTTAAAACTCTCCATTTCCACTTCATGAGAAGAGCAGTGTTGAAGCAAGCCAGGTCGTTGACATCTAATCCACCTTTTCTCTTTGGTAAGCAAATGGTCTTCCAGTCCACCCAATGAATCCTCTTCTTGAGATCACACCCTCCCCATAAAAACTTACTCTGGATGCTTTGCAGCTTCTTTAGCACCCCTGCAGGAACCTTGTAGAACAAAAATGCGTACAGAGGAAGGGCATTTATGACAGAGTTTAGGAGAACCAGCCTTCCTCCTATGGATAAATGCCTACCTTTCCACTCAGCTAGCTTACACTTCACTTTATCAATCAACTTTTGCCATGGGTATAATCTCTTATGACTAACTCCAATGAAGACACCAAGGAAAGTGCAAGGGAAAGCAAGGATGTCACAGTGCAAAAACGACGAAGCTGCGAACAAAAAATCTTGACTTAAGTTAACTCCTCCAATCTTACTCTTAAGAAAGTTGATTTTAAGCCCAGTTAGCAACTCAAACCCCCTTAAGACAGCTTTAATACACCAAACGTTTGACCAGCCAGCCTCCCCAACAAATAAAGTATCGTCTGCGAACTGAGAAATACTTGTGCTCACCTCCGCCCCCACATTGAATCCCTCAGAATATCCTAAAAACTCAGCTTTCCTAACCAAACAGTTAAGAACCTCCATAATGAGAATGAAAAGGAATGGCGACAAAGGGTCCCCTTGACGCAGCCCCTTCCCAACAGTAAAATCCTTAGTTGCGCTGCCGTTCACTAAAACTGACATTGAACCATTACAAACTAAGGATTGAATCCACGAAATCCATTTGCCTCCGAAATTAAGCTTAACAAGTAACCTGCTGCACGACACACAGTCGTACGCCCGCTCAAAATCAATCTTCAACACCATACATCTTCTATATGTGCGCTTTGCTAGATCAATCACTTCATTGGCCATAAGAACTCCGTCAAAGATGCATCTGTCAGGAACGAAAGCAGTCTGTTTTTTAGACACCAGGATGCTGACCACCTTCTTCAGCCTATTAGAGAGCAACTTTGACAGAATTTTTTGAAAGCAGTTGATTAAACAGATGGGCCTGTAGCTGCGAAGCTCTTGCGGATTCTTGCATTTAGCAACGAGCTCTATGAAAGAGGCAGAAGCCGCCTTCGTAAGAACAGGTTTATTCAAAAAATCTTGAACGAACCTAATAACATCCTCAGCATCAACCTCCCAACAGACCTGGAAGAAAGCCAAGGTGAATCCGTCAGGACCTGGGATTTTTCCGCCATTGCAACTCCAAACAGCAGCCTTGATCTCATCAGAAGAAAATTCCTTCTCCAACCCAAGTTTATCTTCCTCAGAAAGATACTTCATGTCCATATCATCAAAATAAGGTCGGGCGCAACAATCCTTCGAGAAGTTTTCCTCATAGAACTTCCTAACTTCTGATTTAACACCAGCCACGTCTTCTACGGTGCCTCTATCAGTATTAACGTACCAAATATTATTCCTCTGTCTTCTCCTTTTAACTGCTTGATGGAAGAACTTTGAGTTACAATCTCCTACCTTCAGCCACAACTCTCTCGCTTTCAGCCTCAACAGTTCTTCTTTCCGAGACAAGTTGTGCCACACATTATCAGCTGCCTTTGTCCTTTTTTTAACCATATCCTCGAAGCTACCGAACCCAGACCTACCAACAATCTCATCAAGGTCGTTGAGATCATAAATGGCCTCCTCCACGTTTACATCAACCCAACCGTAGACCACACGACTCCATTTTTTGAGACAAGACTTAAGTCTTCCCAGTTTGGTTTTAAGCACATAATCCCCTCTACCCTTCACCTCTTTGGCATTCCAAACTGACTTGACAAAGGGCAAGAACTCCGGATGCTTCAACCACCCATTATTGAAACGAAAATGTTTTGGCCCCCAATTAAGACCATTGGCCATCAACCAGATTGGGCAATGATCCGAGACCTCTCTTCTACCTATGAACTGCCCTCTGATCTTCCAAGCATCCACCAAATAGTCTGATAACAAAAACATATCCAGCCTGCTCATAGAGTTTCCCGATCTGTTAAACCAAGTGAACTTACCACTTTCGCACGGCACATCGATGCAGTCTAGTTCGAATATGAATCTACTAAACTCCTCCATCTCCTTACCTCCATAATTACTTCTTAAACCTTTCCTTTCTTCTTTTCAAGCTACAGCGTTGAAGTCTCCGCCTATCACCTAGTCCCCTTTCCCAAACCTCCTTTTAGCATGTAAAAGTTCCTGCCAGAACTTCCTCTTCTTAGAAAAGTGGCACGATGCGTAAACGTTGACAAAAACTAAGTCTCTTCCTTTCCACACCGCATTAATTTCGACAAACCCTTCACCCCTAAAACTACAGACAAGTTCCAAAGAATCTTTTCTCCAAAGGATAACCATATCTCCGGCGCTACCAATCGACCCAGAATCCGTCCACTCTACATCTTGACTACCCCACAGAGAATGAGCCAAAGCTTCATCAACCCTTTCCTTTTTGGTCTCCTGAATAAAACAAACGTCAACACATTTCTTCTGAATCAACATCGCAACCCTCTTCCTTTTCACCGAACTACCGATTCCTCTCATATTAAGGGACAAAATATTCATGATGAACCCTTGTTTTTAGCCTCCCTCTTACTCTTTGCATCTCCATCTCTCCTCTCGAGAGCTCTAAAATCTTTCACCAAATCACTCCCCCTCTCACCCCTTTAACTCCCAGAGCCACAACTATCTCCTTAACTTTCTCCGAAACTCTACTCTCTAACTCCTCCCAAAACCTCTTATTACCCTTCATAACTTCTGAATCTGTTACCAAGTGACACCTTGAAACAAGTTCTTCTTTGATCCTTTGACCTCCAACAATTCCCTCAGAAAGCACCCTTCCTTGGCTAATAACTTCATTACCTACCTCTTGCTGGTCTTCATAATTATCTGTTGGCGAGACTAACCCAGGAACCTTCAATTTAGAAATATTGGGCTGCCCCATTAAGGAATTAATGAACTCAGAACCAACCATGCCCTCTTCCCCCTTTTTTTACGTATCAGAGATGAGGGGAAAAGTCTCCTTGACGAAAGAAACGGACTCAGACGGCCCAATTACCACCACTTTATCTTGGGCCTTAGAAGCCAAGTGGGCCTTTAAATGCCTATCAAAAGACAACACCTTATCCGTAAAGGATGACTTGGAAGTAGACGCTTTTTCTGACATACCTTAACCTTGTTAACTTTCTTTCTTCCAACATCATTAAAAGCTGAGGTTGACTTGTCACCACTGCTAAGAACTAGATCCTTAACATTTTTCAGAGTACAATCTCCAAAGCCCTTTTCCCCTACCTTAGTCTCATCATGGCCTACTTCTGACACGCTATCAGATGACCCAGACGAGACTAGAGTAGCCTTTCCGCTGCCTGACCTAGTCTTAAGGCTGCTCTGAACAGAACCCCGACAGAAACTCTTGAGCTCCTCATCTTCTCCGGCGGCATCTTCCCCTGAGCTCCACCATCTCTTACAATCCTTGTCCAATGAATCAACCGATACGTTTGAATCAGAATCCGAAGACTCCCTTGAAGTCTTCTCAGCACGATTCCCCCTGAAACCTTTCGTTTCTTCAACCATCCTAATCCTATAGATAAACCCATTAATAGAAATTTTGAAGGTTTCATCAATGGTCAAACCACAGGACGTTCTCAACATCATACTTGCGACATCCATTCTTGAGAAACTCAAGGAATCTTCTTCACAGCTAATATATTTCCAACCTTTGACGCCAGGAACTCGAAAAAATTCACTGACCATGCATGGCAAGGGATCCCGTATAATTTAACCCAAGTTAACCTCTCAGGGTCAACATCCCCTAGCTCCCACCATCTGACTGAGTTAAACCATTGTTCCAACCAGCCTTTAGCGCTCCTTAACAACTCCTCGATTTCTCCTTCCTCTATCTCCTCTAAGAGGCAGAGGTTTTCCCCTAACGGAACGACTTTGATCCCAAAGTAACCTTCTGAGTGGAAGTGCCTTTGAATGTTATACGTCGAGCCTAGAACTATCACTCTCCCAACATACGCCCTATAAAACCTCCCCGTATATTCTTCTTCTACCTCATAGCTCAGGTTCCCCAACTTCTCCTTTTCCCCTTTCTTTACTGCTTCGGCGAACGTTGGCTTAGAATGGTTATCCTTGTATCCTCCTTGTTGAAAGGAATTCTTTTTGTTGCGTCCTGTGTCAGCCCTGTTGACTTCTTCCACCTTAACCTCTTCTTTATTCTTCTTCTGATAAGTTTTGTGCACCTTGTCAAACCTCAGGATGTTTGCAAAGATTTTCCGCCCTTCAATGAATATACTATCCAGTTTCAAACTCATCCGCCTGACGTCTTCTACTCCAAAAAAACGAACGAACCCGTATCTCCGACCCCTCTTGTCACGCTTAAGTGGAATGAAAACTTCATCCACTTCCCCATACTCGGAGAAGACCTTAAACAAATCTTTCGCTCTCATCTTTTCTGGAAACTCTGTTATGAAAAACGACGTCGAATCTTCAGAGCATTTGGTGTATTGACCTTTCCCTCTACCTTCATCATTCCAGTTACAACTTTTCCTCTGTTTGTAATTAACCTTCGTCCATTTCTGATCTTCCATTTTATCGTTTACTAGGGAGCATTGATACATAGTGTAGGACTAGGCACCTTTATGAAAGACACACCACTTGTCCACCTAAAACCTTAAGGCGATATGTGAGTGGGTTCTCCCACTTATAAATGCTCAAGTGGAATTGTTGGAGGAGTTTACTAGGGAGCATTGATACATAATGTAGGACTAAGCACCTTTGTGAGAGACACACCACTTGTCCACCTAAAACCTTAAGGTGATAGGTGAGTGGGTTCTCCCACTTATAAATGTTCAAGTCACCACATTCCTATCCAATGTGGGACTATTTCCCCACTTACTCACACTTGCTATATTATTCCAACAGTTATCAAGGTGTCCATACCTGCACCCATACTCGTTAATTTTTGTGGGTAATTACTCGAGCTCGCACTTATTTTTGCAGGTTTTTACTCTATCTATTATGAGTAATTTTGCGGGTGTCCATTGAGGATATATCAAATTGTCATCCCCAATCTAGTGGTATGTCCGCATTGTTCGCAATTTTTCGCGAGACGGACTAAAGTTTTAAGTTTGCATCATCTAATATGACTGTTCTGTCTCGCTAGTTTTCCGCATACTTTTATAGACGCTGATATTAACATATTTTTTTTGTAATTTTTAGACTAAAAATGTGCAATGCCCCCTATCCCGCTTCGTCTTTATTTTTTGATGGGATAGATCAAGGTTTTTGATTCGCGTCTTCAACAATGTTTGCTTCGTTCGACCCCGTTTTTTTTTATGGCTTTTACGTTATAAGTCTAAACATAACGGACATGCTTGTTTGTCATATCTAACTGTGACCAACCTATAAAAGTCTACGCAAAGATAAACATTTGAAATTTGATTCACCTAAATTTTTAGACATCTATAACGATTGTCATAATTTAGTCCCTAGTTTGTTAAGCGTTGCTTTCGTTTGATTAATATGTTTGCAGTTGCAATGGCCGTGGATGTATACATATTCAGAATTGAATAAATATCAATTGTAAATCAAAGTCAACATTAAAGTTATACTACATAGATGAGATTAACATTTAAGAAGAATGTGCATGGTTGAACCGTGAATTGCGCAAAATCACAAACTTATTGACAGGTTATACGTAGCTACCTTGCTTCCTCGTTAGGCCAACTTTCGCTTTCTAATCTTCTTTGTATTCCTTTTGATGCACCTTCGTCCTCTCAAAATCCATGGTCTATAAACCCGCACGTTGTCTATGACTTATTAAGACAAAACTAAAAATCATAACAAAATCCAAATATTGGCTCTTTCGTGCTTCAAAATTTAAATAATATGTATCTGTTATCAAGTCATGTTCACAAAAGATCGACCATACTAACTGAATTTTAATAAGGTTTATAAAATATCCAACCTAAAAAGAATGTGGATAGGGATGAATCAATTATAAGAAGAGAACAAATCAACCTAAAAAGGTGTCGACAAATTCTAAGTCTCTATCAAAGAATAATTAGTTGCTGATTAGATATATAATTTAGTCCATTGGTTATTAGTTATAAATTAGTCACTTTTAAAATGAAGATTATATTACTACTAATAATATATTTTATTATAAAATTTTCACTTCAATTAATTAAAACCGATGTCAAATGTCCTCAAACGCAACCTTTTAATTATTTATTTTTTAAAAATTAAATTTTATCCCTTGTTTTTTTAGTAAAACTGAGATGAAATGAAGTTTAAGGTTCGAGTTTCGATTCCAAACTCCTGCAATTTCGTATTTTATTTATAACTAAAATAACACACTTATTTTTATTTTATTTTTTAATTACAATATAAATCATTTATTCTCTCGATTATTGGTAAAACCAAAAGGAAATGTAGCTCAGGGTTTGAACTTCGAGTCTTAGCTTTTGCAGAATTTACAATCAAAATGACGCCCTCGTTTTATTTAATTTTTTTAATTACAATATATATCATCTTTTTCCTCGATTTTTTCTACCAACCGAGATATAAATTCTAAACAATATTTTATTCCAACATCAGAATGTTAAGTCTCTTTCACTTTTGCATTATTTCTCATAAATTTTTCGTGCCCTAGCGAACAAACGAAACACCATTATTCATCTTCTCCACCTAACAAACGAAACATTATTCTTCATCTTCTCCACCTAACGAAAAAAGTAAACAAAGGAGGAAGGAAACTCAAATAAGGAAACACGAACCTCAAACCAACACATTTCTTTGACTCTCTCATCACGTTTCTGGTATGTAAAATTTTTGCCATATTTGTACCAGTAATGTTGTTGTTGTTTTTGAGACCTAGGGTATAATGTTGTGTTGTTCTTGTAGTTATTGTCTTTGTTGTGAAACGATGTCGTCAATAACAGAACAATGTTATGAGATAAACATTTAGTTTCTTGAACAAACACAAGAAACCCTATTAGGTTTTACGTAAGAGAAAGAAGAAGGAAGAAGAAGAATAAGAATTGTTTAAAACTGTTTTACTATTCACTTTCTCAATAATGGTTCAAAGATTACAAGTGAATACCAACAATTAACCTCTCTTAACAACCTGAGAGAACTAGTCTATTTATACACTACTAAGCTAACTTAGACTACAAACTAACTTAACAATCGGGCTTACAAGCAAAGCTCAATTCGACATGCTAACTTAAACATAAAGTTAACATATTTCGACAACAGGCTTGAATAAACTTCGACTACAACATGCATATCTCCTGTTGAATCATGAAGCTACCCTTGTTAACACTAGATTTAGATCCAAATACCATGAGTTTCCAACTTGGAACAGACTCTATTCTAATAAGGGAACAAACTAGCTTTCATTAAGCAGTTTTATCAATTGCATACAATGGAAAAACCTTCTACTTGGAAATGTCTTGGTGATCATATAAGCAGCATTGTCATCAGTGAAACCTTCAGCACTTGGACTTCTCCAAGCTCGATTATCTCCCTGACGAAGTGCAGTCTCACATCGATGTGCATGGTGTAACGCCCCGATTCCGATTAATTCCATTTTGTTGAGTCTTTTATTTAAATTGAGTGATAAATTATTTGATTTGTGAAACTGGTGTGTTAATATGCTATGTTGACATGTTATGATATTTTACCGTTTTTTAGAGTTTGCGGGGAAATTAGAATGGAGAGTATTTTAGACATTTCTCAATTAATGATAAGTTAGAAATTTAGTAAAATTGGTAGGAAAGTGATTAAGTGTAGAATTTTGTGAGAAAATGAATTAATTGAATTTGAGTAGAAAATAAGAAAAGAAAAAGAGATAAGAAGAAATAGAGAGAAAAAGGAGAGAAAGAAAGAGGAAGAAGAGAAAAGAGAAGAAAAAGAGGAAAAGCTTGGAAATCTTCAAAACAACTTCTAGGAATCGATTTAATCGGGTAAGGGTGTGAAATCTTATTATCTCATCAATGTATATCATTATGTATGTGTTTGCTTGGATGTTTTCTTGTTTTCCATAGCTTGAGTTTTAGGTTGAAATTGAGATTTTTGTGAGGAATCGATGGTTTTACGGTTGAAAATTGGTGTAAACGTAATAGAATACGTGTCATCATGATTGAATTATGTTTTGATGGTTATTTGACAGTTTGGAAATGTTTTGGGTGGTGAAAACATGATTTTTGGATGAACTGGTGCGCTGCTGGGTTTTTCTGAAAACGCAGGTTCGCACTGCAAGTGGGTAGCGAGCATTCGCTGAGTGTTCGCATTGCGAATGGAGTAGCGAAGGATGCGCTAGCTTCTGCCTTGATTCGCTGGGTGCTTCGCATTGCGAATGGGGTAGCGAGCATTCGCTGAGATGTTCGTACTGCGAACGATGAGAATTTTCTAGGCTATTTTGCTACTGCCTTGGTTCGCTGGTACACTCGCACTGCGAATGAAGTAGCGAAGGACTCGCTAGGAGCTTCGCACTGCGAATGTAGCATATTCTCCCAATTTGTTTTCTATGTAACTTTTGATCTGTGTTTCTGCTTGAGGTGTGGTTTGATGCGTTAGAGAGCTTATGAAATGTACTTTATTATGATGATGTTTTGGAAATGGTTAGCCTATTTAATTATGTCGGAAAGTCGTGAATAGTGTGATTTAGCGACTTTTACCGTTTTATTTGGTGTGTTTTGGATGTGAATCATACAATAGTGCATTGATGTGAATGTATATAGATTGTATGTGATGGTATGAGATGAATGCATGAATATATTTGTGAATATGTATGCATTTCAAGAATGTCTTGAGTCATTTTGTATGTGAAGCATAATGATGTACATTCTTGTGTTGTGTGATTCCAACGAGAATTCGTTGTAACGTCGTGTGCCTATGTGAGGTGTGAGCGATGATTACAAACGATTGTGTGCCCATGTGGGGTGTGAGCAATCGGATTTTGTGCCTATGTGAGGTGTGAGCAATCCATAAACATTGTGTGCCTATGTGAGGTGTGAGCAATGGGTGAACATCGTAGGCCCGACGGGGAGTTACATTGGTAACGAGCGATGGTTCCAATAAGTTCCTGAGTGAACTTGAGATGATTGAGTCGGTACCGCATTGCATTTTCATAGAGTCGTGAGTCGGTCTCTATGATTTGCATTTATCATCTTTATAATTGTGCATTGATGAATAAACATGAATATGTATGTTTATGTGGAATGATAAGAATTGTGAAAGTATGCATGATGAATATGCTTGGTTTTACATATATATATATATATACATTGTGATGTATATGAGTGAGTTGTGATGAATTGTGGTGAGAATGTAGAATATGTGTATTTTTATGCTAAGATATATAATTATATGCATTGTTATTATGATAATATTTCTCACCCTTCTGCTGTTTTATGATGCTCTATGAGGCATTGCAGAGTAGGTATGCTGGTGGTCTTTTTGTGAAGCATGTCTTCATTCTTTTGGTCGGTCGGCTCTGATATGTAGCACCGGGTAGCTAGGATGTATATGATTCTTTTGTGATACATTTATACATGTATCTTGTTGATGAATGTTTATGTAAACATGAATTATGTTAGTGGATAATACTTGATGATATATATATATATATATATATATATATATATGTATACATGGTTGATGTTATTCAATGTTTAGATTTTCCGCTTTTATTCTAAATATTGAGACGTGGGTGTAAGGACTAAGTTCCTCTGTTGCAAAGTTACCCCACTGTTGCATATCAATTGTTGAGCAGGCGTTGAATGTTTTAATTTAATGTATAATGTGACAAACCTTTTCTATACTATGTTTATAATTATACTCTGATGGAATTTTTAATATGTGCCTAAATGATTATGTGATTATTTGGGGGTATAGAAAAGGGGTGTTACACTTGGTTCGCTCATGATAGGATGAATTATTCGACAGGTGTATTGTACTTTGACTATCACATTTAACAATGATAACTCGACCTTGAAGTTTTAGCTACTTAGAAAAACCTTCAAGCCACAATGTTTCTTTCACAACCTCAGTGAGGGCGATATACTTCGCTTCAGTAGTTGATAAGGAAAAAACCTTCTGAAGTGTTGCTTTCAACTGATTGATGTGCCAAACATAGTGAACACATATCCATATATAGATTTTCTAGAATCCATACAACCTACATAATCAGAATTGACAAATCTTTCGATTTCGACTTTGCTATCATCACCACAGGCTCTACCATAAATTAGGACTCTGCTCAGAGACCCATTGATGTACCTAAGAATTCACTTTAATGCTTGCTAGTGTGCCTTCCCAGGATTGGCCATATACCTGCTTATAAGGCTTACTCTGTACGCTATGACTGGCCTCGTACAGACCATAACATACATAAAGGAACCTACTATGCTAGCATATGGAATGCTATTCATATAGGCTCTTTTGACTTCTGTACTAGGACTTTGAGTCGTACTCAACTTGTATTGGGAATTAGTCGGTGTTAGAACAGTCTTCAAAATCGACATACCAAACTTGTCGAGAATCTTTTTCAGGTATGTCTCTTGAGATCAGCATAATCTTGACTATTTTCTATCTCTCCGGATGTCAATTCCAAGAATTTTGGAGGCAACTCCCAAATCCTTCATGTCGAACTCCTTATCGAGTTCAGCCTCCACCTTCATAACATCTTCGACACTGTTGCTTGCTATGAGGATGTAATCCACATAGAGAAACAAAATAACAAGTGAATTTCCAGGTCAAAATCTGAAGTAAAAATAGTGGTCGAACTGGCTCCTAGTGAAACCAATGCATGCCATAAACTTTTTGAATCTGCTATTCCATTATCGAGGAGATTGTTTCAGGCCATACAAATACCTATTCAGCTTGCACACATAATCCTCCTTTCCCTTTTATGTATACCCTTCAGGTTTCCTCATCGGGATTGTTTCATCTAGATCACCATATATGAAAACTGTCTTCACATCCATCTATTCAAGTTCTAAGTCAAACTTTGCAACCATAGTAAGAAGCATTCAAATGGATCTATGCTTTACAACAAGTGATAACATATCATTGAAGTTGGCACCTTCTTTCTGAGTGAACCACCTAACAACCAACCTTTCCTTAAATCGCTTTAACATCACTCATTCAATTCCTTCCTTAACCTTGAAAATCCACTTACACCCGACTAATCTGGCTCCAACAGGTTTTTTAATCAGCTCCCAATTATTATTACCATGAAGAGATTTTATCTCATCATCCATGACTTTCATCCATTCAGTCTTGTCTCGACTCCTCATAACTTCTTTATATCTCTAAGTTCTTTGTCCAAAACCTCACTTGCATAGACTAAGGCATAAGCTATAAAATCTACATAACTAAGTCTCTGAGGTTGCTTGATGACTCTTCTCGATCTGTCTCTTGCCAGCAGGTAGTCATTATCAGTCTCCTCAACTTTGACAACAACTTCTGCTTCTTCTTCGACTTCATCTAGGTTATGCAATTCAGTATCACTATGCTCGACCTCAACAGTAATATCTTCGTGTTCCAGATATTCTTCAAGGATCTTTAAACTTCGACCAATGTCATCAATTTTCTTTAATTCCATCTCAACTTCATTGAAAACTACATCTCGACTTGTGATACACCACCTGTGACCTAGCTCTAGGCACCACAACCCATAAGATTTTACTCCTACAGGGTATCCAATGAACATACATTTCAGAGCTCTAAGTTCGACATTGTCTTGCCTAATTTGAGCATAGACTAAGTATCCAAATACTCTAAGTCTGTCGAGATTAGGTGTATGTTTCGACCAGACTTCTTCAGGTGTTTTCATCCCCAAAGTTGTCGAGGGATATCTATTTATCAGGTAAGCTGCAATCATGACTGCCTCGGCCCAAAACACCTTCTTCAATCCTGAACTAACTAACATGCACCTTACTCGTTCTAAAATGGTTCGATTAAACATTTCAGCCAAACCATTTTTTTGGGGAGTACCTGCAGTAGTTATGTGCCTTACAATACTAGATGCGGCATAATAGTTGTCGAAAGCCTCATTGAAAAATTCAAGACCATTGTCGGTCTTCAACCTCTTGACCTTCCTTCTAGTTTAGTTTTTGACCAAAGTCTTCCAACTTTTGAAATTTCCAAAATTTTCATCCTTAGTCTTCTGGAAGAATACCCATAATTTTCTGAAGTAATCATCATCTATGGATAGAAAATATTTTGTACCTGAGTGTGTAGGATTCCTTCCAGGCCCCCAAACATCAGCATGAATGTAATCAAGGGATCCATGTGTTTTTTGTTTACCTTTGTTAAACTTCACTCTACAGGAATTACCAAATACACAAGATTAACAAAACTCCAGTTTTTCGACCTTGTCACCACACAACAGATTTTTTTTCGATAATTCAACCAGGCCTCTTTCACTAACATGGCCAATTCTCTTGTGCCATAGCTCAGTCTTCGACATAGGATTTGTGGATACCTCATCTGCTAAACCACTTAAAACCTCAGTCTCAAGGGTATACGAGCCTTGTTTCTTCACGCCTCTCAAGACTTCCTTTGATCCTTTCATTACTCTTAGGATACTTTCCTCTCATTTGAAAACATATCCTTTCTTGTAGAATTCACCATGAGAAATCAAATTTCTCTTAAGATCAGGTACATACCTAACATCAATCAATAGCGCCTTATTGACTCATGATGGAGCTTGAATCTCATAGATCCAATGTCTGCAATTTTGCAAGATTTGTTGTTTCTTAGCGGCACTGATCCCCCATCTTGATCACACAATTCCTCAAACACGTCTTTGTTTGGAGTCATGTGCCAAGTACACCCTGAATACATAATCCGCTCCTTGCTAGAGTCGCTGCTTGAAACCACCAGGATGTCAGATGATTCATAATCATCTTGCACAATGGCTGCACTACCATTATCATTTCCATCATTATTGTTCTTTCAATCAGGGCACGCCATTCTTGTATGACCTGTTGAGACAAATTTGGTTCATACCATGTATCCTCTAAAGTTTTGATGATAACAAAGTATTTGAAAAATAATTAGGATTTCTAACTAGCTGATTCATGTATGCAGAATTATATTTATTTGATGTAACTAGTTCTGACACAAAAGTAGCTTTGGTTCGGTTCTGATTATACACTAGTGAGAGAGTGTCGCAACTGCGAAAAAATAACCGGCGGAAACAAGAACAGAAGAGTCGCCACCGAACGTTATTTATCCCAACGCAGGGAAAAGAAACGGTCGAAGAAAACCTAAACAGAGGGAAAGACACGATCATCGCAACCATAGTCCGAGTTCGGGAGTCGGTTACGCGAGGGGAAGGTATAAGCACCCCCACACGTCCATCGTACTCGATGGGATCCACGCTTGTTGTCTAATCAAAGGGTGAGTTATCTAAAGCCTACTGCGAAACGGAAATGGGAAAGGCAAAAACAAAAACAGACTCGCAAAGATTATCACAATCTTATGCCTACGTATCTTCGTGGATGAACGAAGAATCAGAGTCGACGTAGTTCGACGGACTACGCACTAAAGGGGGGAGGTTGCTCGCCAAGACATCGCCGTCTTGTGCCTACGTATCCTCAATTGGACGAGAGAGAGGAAATCAGAGCAAACGTAGTTCGACGTACGAGTCAATGAGTGTTTTTTATGTGAGCGATGAGCTCTTTTCTGAAAATAATTTGAAACCCAACAATCCCGAAGGATAAAAATATTTGAATTTGTTTTTGTGTTTTTTAGACAGAAGTGGATTGAAGTTAGTTTGAAACTCGCATTGCACTAAAGTCTATGACATAGGAGTGAATGCGCCGCAAATCTTCCCAAGACGGGACGTCCGCTAAACACTCTAGAAAAATGAAGGGAAACCTTCCATTCTTCATTTCCTATGTACTTAAGGCTCATGGCGCACAATGCTCATTGCATTTATTAAGTGTTTTAGACTTGTTATTGAGATGAGAGGAGAAGACTCAAAGTTGAAAAGGAAAACACTAAGGGAACTCTATCCTAATGTTATCATACAAAATGGCCCCCAAAGGTTGGGATGAAAGAGAAGTCTACCTAATGTTAGCATACATGGATTAGCTCCTAATGTCTATCCTACTCGAAGCTTAATCAAAGATTAAATTGGACTAGGGAATCCTAAGGGAACATGCAAAAGCAAATCTAAGACTTAAACAAGTCTTAAGACTTAGGGGAGAAGAAAGAAGTAAGAGATGAAGAATAAGATGCACCAAAGTGAACCAACATGAAGTTCAACTCAAGAAGTAAAGCAACATGGCAAACATCATGCTCATACCAAGCAACCACCAATCATTATGTCCAAGCAAACAAGATTATGCAAGACAAAGTGTCCAAACAAACTCAAGTGATCTAGAATTCCATAAGAGATGCAATAAGACATAGAACAATGATAAATGAGACCAAATGAGGTGAGATACAAGATAGGGCAGCAAGCACATCATGTCATAGTAAGCTCAAATCATCAAAGAAGGAACATCTTCCATCGCACTCAAAACATGTGTCAAAACTAGGCAAAACATTCACTTATGTCATTCATGAAAGCAACAAAAGATCATGTGAGGTAAGAAGTGAGAAAATGTCACTCAATGGACACCATATAAAGAGGATCAGAACCTTATACATGTTATTCAAAGCAAACAATAGTCACCAAGGATTCATGAGATCATACGAGAAGGCATTACAAAGAAACTAATTCAAAACATCCAAAGAGTAGTGCCAAAACATTGTCAACTTGGAAAATCCACCATAAATAGAAAAATGATTAAATGAAAATGATTCCAAATCCAAAAACAAGCCAAGACAGTACATGATCACATCATATAATCATTTCAAGCTTCACTTAAGCACAAGTGGTTAAAAAGATCCAAACTAGGTCAAGTACCCAAAACATTCTATTCAAAGTTCAAGTCACATATAAACATCAACCAAAAATAGAAGAATGCCTTATAAAAATCCAAATAAATTCCAAAATCATTTTGTCTCCATCAGAATGTATTTACAAAAGATCTATACAAGAATCACAAAATTTCATCATCAAATAAATCAAACATCACACATATCAAGCTAACCGAACAATAATCGAGGAGTAATGAAAACTACATGCAAAATAATAAAAAATTAATCACCAAGGCAGTAACTTGAAACTCAAACATTTCTCATCCAAGTATGAACACATGGTAAAAATTTCATCTCAAGAAAGCATGGCAAAGTCACTAAACATAAGCATGAATCACATGAGTAGGCATGGAAGACACTTTGGAAAAGAAAATCAGAATTAATTATCAAAATAAAAGGAAAATAAAAATAAAATTCATGTAAAATTAAATAAAACATTAAAATACGCACATGATTTTTTTTAGAATTTTTTAATAAAAGGAAGTATTTTTAATTTTTAAAAAAGAAACAAAAATAAAAAAAGAAAATAAAATAAGTGTTAAGAAAATGGAGGTGCATTAGTAATGAAGAATAAAGGCCACACGGTTTGGGCCTGTATAGGGGGTGCGAAGAGAAAACTCTCGCTGGGCCCAGGGAAGAGAAATCTATGTTCAGAGTTTTACTTTATAAAAAGAAAAAAAAAGTAACACAAAACATGTAGACATGCCATCAATTGGTCACACATGAACTTAAATGACTAAAGGACAAAAAACAAATAACACATCACACACCCATCCGCCACGTCATCACCTTCATCAAGCTCATGCATGCTGTTCCTTACGTGAACAGTGCCGAAGCCAGAAATAGCACCCAGGTTGCCAGAACATGCATTCCCGTCCGGACAGCCACCGCCGGCCGCGGCTGGCTCGGCCGGAGTCATTAAAAATGCCCCCCCTATTTTTTTAGGTAGATTCCAAAAATGGCCTTGGTTTCTCTTAAAACTCCCTCTAAACCCATGAAAAGAAAGCTTCAAGAATGGGCACTCATGGAACCTCAATCACAAATCAAAACAACTTACATACCACAATGTAGTGCACTCCATGGTGAGTTCAAATATGCAAAAATAATTGAAAAGTAACCACTAAAACTCAAGAAAACAAGGATTAAAATTTGTACACCTTAAATGAAACTCCATTAAAACACACAAATAATTATGCAAACATTGTCTACCTTAAGGTAGGACTTCAGATGCACCCAACATGAACCTAAAACAGAGCTAAAATGCAAACTTAGAGTTGAAGAAAATTACTCAACGGAGTGGCTCCGTTGGCCCTGGAAACTATGTAGCAACTTCAAAAAAATGCTTCCAATGGTCTCCTTGTGTCTCAGTGATGAAGAACCAAACGAAAAAATACAGAGAAACTTGAAGGAAATTAAAGTTTCAAAGAGAGAGGTTTTCAGAGTGAGAGAGAGTTCTTGAGTTGGTGGCTGCTGAGAATGAGTATCTGATGCTAAGGTTTGCACATTTAGCTTATATATGAAGCTTTGGTGTGGTAAAAACAAACTTATTGTGGTTAAAACTTATGGTTGAAGTTTTGAGGAAAATTTGAAAAAAAGAAGTGAAAATGGCGGTGGTACAATCTCACATGGCATGGTGTGGTTTTTTTTTTCTGTCATCTTGTGTGGACAATAGCTGAGGAAAATGCTCAGAATGGATCAGTGGAACATGAATCCTTGTTGTGCAAGTTTTGAAGATTTTCATTTTTGGAAAATGCTCAGAATGGATCAGTGGAACATGAATCCTGATTGACTGATATTTCTTGTGGTACATAAGCAGCATTCAAAACTTTCAACAAAGCATTTCTGTGCGCCTTTAAACACAACAATAAGGACATAATGGAGATCTTCGACAGAGTTTGATTGAGCTGGTCTACAATCTTATAGTCACTCTTTCTTATCAACCTCATGAATTCTTCTACATTTTCTGAAAAAGAATTATCAACCTACTTTGACACTGAATCATTCACGACTTGTCTCTGTACGGAATCATCAACTACTTGTTTTCCCTTGTCTTGTCTTGAACTACCCACTTGATCATCAGATGGAGAAAAAACTCTATAACTCCTTGTGATAGCTCCAGCCTCAATCGTATTTTCAATTTCTGAACCCACAACTGATGGTCCTACCAACTCTTGCTTCTTCCCATTACAGAACACCTCGGCCCCATTATTCCATGGAATGGCTTTGGTACTCTCATAAGGAACTGGTCCTGGGACAGTGATGATAACCGGCACTGGTCTCGCCGGTGCTGATATATTGATCGTTCTGTATGGAATAGATATTGTGACAATATCATTCCCCTCATCAACAACTTTCCTCTGACTGTTAATCCGGTCAAATTGCAACCGCCCTTCATTGATCATCTTCTGAATTCCTGACTTTATTAAAGCGCAACCCTCAGACTGTAGCAAACATTCTGAACAACCCTCTGCGCAACCGGGAAATACTCCCCCTTTCAACAACCTTTCTTTAACCATCGACAAAGGATTCTTCAACTTATTTACATCCATTATTAAATCCAAAGGTTCCCCATCTTCAACAGCATTAACCCTCGGCCCCCCATGGTTTGGCATAGGGATTTGAATGACATTCGTAGCATCATTGGTGAAGTTTATAGTCTTTGAATCCACCAAATCATGTACTTTATGGTGAAAAGCCCTACATCTTTCAATTGTGTGTCCCGGAGCACCAGAGTGGAAATCACAGTGCGCATTAGCATCATTGCCCGACGGTAGCTTCCTAGTAGGTGGGGCTAAAGTACAGAGCTCAACTAATTGTAGTTGCAGCAAGTGTTGCAACAACTGGGCATAAGGCATAGGTGGTGGATCAAAGTGCCTTTCAGCATTCCTCTATCTGTTCTGGTACTGATTAGGCTGTCTGCTCTGATACTGGTTAGGAGCATTTCTCTGTTGTTGAGGTGCTGTCTGTTGCTGAGGTGCTGCCGGAATAGTCACTGAAGCAACCTGTTGGTTAAAGTTCTGACGAGCTTTTCCTTTACCATGATAAGATGAAACAGAATTTGTATCCCCTTCCTTCTTCTTATAATTCCCAGCATATGGTTTATTTCCTCCTCCAGACGAGGATCCGTCGTTAGTCGGTATCTTTCCAGCCTTAACTCCACTCTCCACTCTTTCACCAACTATAACCAAATCAGAAAACCCACCGGACATACAACTCACCAACCTTTCATAATAAGGCCCCTGAAGAGTGGCCATGAACATATCAATCAGTTCCCTTTCCACCATGGGAGGTTGGACCCTAGCAGCCAGCTCACACCACCTCTGGGCGTACTCCTTGAAATTTTTGTTATTCTTTTAAGAAAGGCTCTGCAACTGCATTCAGTTAGGAGCCAGGTTTGTGTTGTATTGATAATGCCTGACAAACGCTTCAACCAGCTCGTGCCAACTACGGATACGACTTCTTTCCAACTGCATGTACCACTCAAAGGATGCCCCAGACAGACTGTCCTGGAAGAAATGCATTAACAACTTCTCGTCCTTTGAGTAGGCAGACATTTTCCTGTAACAGGCCCTAACATGAGTCTTAGGGCATATAACACCGGTATATTTGTCAAAAGTAGGCACTTGGAACTTATGAGGAACCTTCACACCAGGAACCAATCCCAAATCCTCCATATCCAGACCCATCGAGTTCTGACTCTCATAAGCCTTCATCTTTTCCTCAATCATCTTGAACCTCCTGTCAGTATCAGATGCGTGACCAGCATCCCCTCCTTGCATAGAGAAAACATCTTCTTGCTGATCTTCCATCCAGTGATGGCCCCCAACACCATGAACTCCAACCACTGCAGGGATCTCAACATATGCTCCTCCGCCCGAAGGAATAACAACATTAGGGATAGGAATACCTCCACCCGGAGGATCATCAGGGACACCATTACCATTACCACCTCCGCCCAGAGGAATAACATTAGTCTAAACACCCCCATGAAGGACTCCATCTTCATCAACCCTAGCAATCAAAGGCTGGACAAAAGTCCTCAACTGTTCTTGGCCTTGGGCAACGTTCTGCATTAAGTCTATAAATTGATTCATGCGGTTGCGGACTTCCTGAAGCTCAGCTTGAACTTAATCCATGACTTTTCGGTGATTGTTGCGAGTACCGTAGCAGTGAGTATGAAATTCAGTAATCCTGCAAATAAAATCAGGCAGAGATAAGGAACCGAACGGAAACACCTGTTATGCATATGAGTATGAGAATGCAAATGCAAATGACATGTTTGAGTATTTACAAGGTGATCCACCCCTTGATTCCAGTTTAACAATAAGCAACAAGACAGAACAGAATGCCAATAATATCTGCTTATATATTAGAAAGTCGGAGGATAATCATCTGTCAATACATACAGCCCAAAATAAATGAAGATGTTCGAATATAAAAATAAGGGATCCCAACCAATAAGCCTGGCAGTGATCAAGATACAACAAAGAAAGAAAACTAAGGCATATCGTCAAAGTCCACCATGGTCAGCCTTTTCCAATTTCCTCGCTCCTCGCACCAAGCTTGCACTTCTTTGAAGAGCTCTCTCGTATCAGGATGCTTCGGCTTCTCAATCAATTCTTGAATAAGCAAATCATGCTTGCGCATTACTTCTTCTAAGTACTGACATCGTTCTTCCCAAGCGTTTTCACCAAAACATCTTCCAATCTAGGACCCTCACCTCTTGGCTTCTTTACCTCTGCTCGAATGTTAAGCTCTTCTATAGCTGATAAGGCTTTATTAAGTCGATCTTCATTTGTCCGCCTCTGAAATATATCTGTCCTAATTTCTTCCTCTTTCTTCCTAAGCTTCATCTTCAAATCCTCGATTTGATCCAGAAACTCGTCTTCTTTTTGCTTGTTAGCAGCCATTGCGGTGTTTCGGTGAGCATCGAACTTTTGAATCCTAACCAAGGCTTTAGTCAACTCTTCCTTCTTGGACTTAAGCACACTACTAGTGCCTTCCAAACCTTGATCTACCCGTTGTCTGGCTGCGGCCTCTTCAGCTAACTCTTTCTCCTTCTTGGCCAGAAGTTCTGTCTTCACCTTAGCAGTGTAGATAGCTTCGCCTCGATCATGCTTCAACTGGATGATCTCTCTCTGCAATTCATTATTCTCTTCACGTAGCTTTTCTTTCTCAGCCCACAACTTGTTATACTTTTCCATCTCAATTGTAGTGGGTTGTTCAATCATCGGCGGGTACAAAGGCGGCTCTATTGAGAAGGGTAAGAGCTCCTCTTCTGCTCTTCTCCGAATCCACTCCACATACGGAGAAAAAGCTTTGTTATTACTCTTCCCAAAAAAGGTCTTCCCTTTCTTATGAACTTGTCCCCAAGCATTCACGACTCTCCTCAACACCTCCCGGTCTTTGGTACCATTAAAGAACAGGGATTCCTTGACATATTGATCTTCGGGGGGACCTCTCAAAGCATACCTGAACTGCCTGATGGTGAGGGAAGGGTTATAATTAATTCTGCCTCTCCTACCCACTAAAGGCACGTTTGGGAACTCTCCACAGCTGGAAATGAGCTATATACCCAGCAGACGATGATCAAACCAGACAATGTTTTTTTTTTCGAAATCTTGGTATCCGGTCTTGCGACCGACTAATCCAAGAGAGACCAATCCCACTGTCCACTAGTGAGGGCCCCGTTTAAAGCCGGAGCAAAGCTCCGTATGGACTGGCCCACACAAGAGTTGATTGCACCTAGTAGGATTCGAACCTGAGACCTTGAGAGGAGCACACTCTCAAGACCCAAGCCTCCACCACTAGGCCAACCCTTGGGAGTTACAAACCAGATAATGTTATCAGCGGTCAACCTCATCAACCTTTTGTACCTCTTCAAAGAGCCCTTCGTATCAACAAATGCCCCGGTTTGAGGAAGATGATTCAGGAACCATGTAGATAGGAGTAGCGTACAACACCTTACAGTCTTTCCTCTTCTTTTATCATTTTTATAGCGGACAGAATGATATACATCACCAAGGAGAGTGGGTATAGGATTTTTCAAGACAATGATTCTGACGGCGTGCATATCCACAAAATTAGGGATGTTGAGGAACAAAACAATCCCGTAAATGCACAGAGCTAAGATAGCGTTGAAAGCGGTCAAACTTTTTGCATCAGCATACATGCTAACTAGGGCAACTAGAAACTCCAATAGAAAACCCTTAGATCCTTGTTTGTCGATAACATTATCACTCAGAATGGATTGACCCACATGAAGAGCAGCTGTAACTTCTTCTAAGTCCGGACATTCTTCAGAAAAGAAAGGTATCAATTTTTCGATGGGGATCCCCGGAATAAAGGAGAACTCTTCCAACGTTGGGGCTAGAACATAATCTGGGAAGGTAAAGCAGCGCAATGGAGGATCATAAAATTGCAAGAGCGTATGAATGGCGTTATGTTCATACTTCGTGATATTACGAACAACCTTTAATAACCTCCCGTACTCATTTCTAAAATCAGTGAGAACCCCAGGATCAGCCATAGAAATCATCTTGTGAAGCAACTCCAGAGTCGGCCTCGGAAACGTGTACGCCACATTCTTCTTCCTCTGGGTGTCCATGTCGAGAGAACTTCAACAACCGAAATCAAGGATAAGATGCAAGCCCTGAAAATGCCAAACATGTTAGAATGCGAGAAATGATGCAGATGCAAACATGGGATCAAGGTATCAAGTTGCTCTGAACATATGTTGTGTTGTCAACTGAACAGGGACCAGAAATCCAGAAACCCAGAATACCAGAATATCGGATCACTGAGATAATAAAAAAAATGGGTTGATAAGTCCACATTGACAAGAAAACCAGAAAACCAGGTAGGTTAAAGGTCAAGGTTACCTGCAAACCTGTAAACACCTAGCACCTCTCACATGTGGGTTCTAAAAAAAATCGAGGTTCCTCGGCATCACGGGCTCTCAGGTCAAGAAATGATGATACGGTCATTATTTCTGGTTTGGCATCATCGTCAATCGAGGAGGCCTCAACTGATTCCCTTCAAAAAGGTCATCCTATGATAAGTTCCCAGCTTCGGGTCCACGTATCAAGAAGCATAATGGGTTTGCCATTTCTAGTCTGCCATTATTACCTCTTGGGAGGAGTGCCTCAACTGAGTCCTCGGGGAATGGCCGCCAGAGTCGACAGCTCCCAAGGTTAACACCCCGAAATGCACAAGATGTGCAAATCAGAATATCTCCCAAGAAAACCTCGTCTGGATGTGGATTTGGTGTAAACCAAACGTACCAAGACGCTACGTAGGCCACGCTACTTTCCACTCTAGTCCTAGGTGTATGCTCAAGCCTGGGTATTGGGCTTATCTCTCATGAATCCAACCCACCCAACAACACAACAGCGGCAGAGACATATGATAACAATAATAAAAAATGCAATAAATGCGGTAAAATACAATAATATACAACAAATAATGCACAACAGTAAACACCCAATAAAACAGACAAGCGCTAGGATTGACTCGCATAGGGAACCAGAGACCCCAGCAGAGTCGCCAGCTGTCGCAACTGCGAAAAAACAACCGGCGGAAACAAGAACAAAAGAGTCGCCACCGAACATTATTTATCCCAATGCAGGGAAAAGAAACGATCAAAGAAAACCTAAGAAGAGGGAAAGACACGGTCATCGCAAACATAGTCCGAGTTCGGGAGTCGATTACGCGAGGGGAAGGTATTAGCACCCCCACGCGTCCATCGTACTCGATGGGATCCATGCTTGTTGTCAAATCAAAGGGTGAGTTATCTAAAGTCTATTGCTAAACGGAAACGGGAAAGGGAAAAACAAAAACGGACTCGCAAAGATTATCGCAATCTTATGCCTACATATCTTCGTGGATGAACGAAGAATCAGAGTCGACGTAGTTCGACGGACTACGCACTAAAGGGGGGAGTTTTCTCGCCAATACATTGTCGTCTTGTGCCTATGTATCCTCAATCGGATGAGAGAGCGAGAGAGGGAGTCAGAGCAAACGTAGTTTGACGTACGAGTCAATGAGTGTTTTTTATGTGAGCGACGAGCTCTTTTCTGAAAATGATTTGAAACCCAACAATCCCAAAGGATAAAAAGATTTGAATTTGTTTTTGTTTTTTTTAGACAGAAGTGGATTGAAGTTAGTTTGAAACTCGCATTGCATTAAAGTCTAAGACATAGGAACGAATGCATCGCAAATCGACCCAAGACGGGAGGTCCGCTAAACACTCTAGAAAAATGAAGGGAAACCTTCCATTCTTCATTTCCTATGTACTTAAGGCTCATGACGCACAATGCTCGTTGCATTTATTAAGTGTTTTAGACTTGTTATTGAGATGAGAGGAGAAGACTCAAAGTTGAAAAGGAAAACACTAAGGGAACTCTATCCTAATGTTATCATACAAAATGGCCCCCAAAAGTTGGGATGAAAGGGAAGTCTACCTAATGTTAGTATATGTAGGTTAGCTCCTAATTTTTATCCTATTCTAAGCTTAATCAAAGATTAAATTGGACTAGGGAATCCTAAGGGAACATGTAAAAGCAAATCTAAGACTTAAACAAGTCATAAGACTTAGGGGTGAAGAAAGAAGTAAGAGATGAAGAAGAAGATGCACCAAAGTGAACCAACATGAAGTTCAACTCAAGAAGTAAAGCAACATGGCAAACATCATACTCATACCAAGCAACCACCAATCATTATGTCCAAGCAAACAAGATTATGCAAGACAAAGTGTCCAAACAAACTCAAGTGATCTAGAATTCCATAAGAGATGCAATAAGACATAAAACAATGATAAATGAGACCAAATGAGGTGAGATACAAGATAGGGCAGCAAGCACATTATGTCATAGTAAGCTCAAATCATCAAAGAAGGAACATCATCCATCGCACTCAAAACATGTGTCAAAACTAGGCTAAACATTCACTTATGTCATTCATGCAAGCAACAAAAGATCATGTGAGGCAAGAAGTGAGAAAATGTCACTCAATGGACACCATATCAAGAGGATCAAAACCTCATACATGTTATTCAAAGCAAACAAGAGTCACCAAGCATTCATGAGATCATAGGAGAAGGTATCACAAAGAAACTAGTTCAAGACATCCAAAGAGTAGTGCCAAAACATTGTCAACTTGGAAAATCCACCATAAATAGAAAAATGATTAAATGAAATTGATTCTAAAGAAACAAACAATCCATGATAGTACATGATCACATCATATAATCATTTCAAGCTTCACTTAAGCATAAGTGGTCAAAAAGATCCAAACTAGGTCAAGTACCCAAAACATTCCATTCAAAGTTCAAGTCACATATAAACTTCAGCCAAATATAGAAGCATGCCTTATAAAAATCCAAATAAATTCCACAATCATTTTGTATCCATCAAGAATGTATTTATAAAATATATCAACAATAATCACAAAATTTTATCATTAAATGAATCAAACATCACACATATCAAGCTAACCGAACAATAATCGAGGAGTAATGAAAACTACATGGAAAATAATAAAAAATTAATCACCAAGGCAGAAACTTGACACTCAAACATTTCTCATACAAGTATGAACACATGGTAAAAATTTCAGCTCAAGAAAGCATGGCAAAGTCACTAAACATAAGCATGAATCACATGAGTAGGCATGGAAGACACTTTGGAAAATAAAATCAGAATTAATTATCAAAATAAAAGGAAAATAAAAATAAAATTCATGGAAAATTAAATAAAACATTAAAATACACACGTAATTTTGTTTTAGAATTTTTTTTTTATAAAAGGAAGTATTTTTAATAATTAAAAAAGAAACGAAAATAAAAAAAAGTGTTAAGAAATGGGAGGTGCATTAGTAATGAAGAATCAAGGCCACACGGTTTGGGCCTGTACAGGGGATGCGAAGAGAAAACTCTCGCTGGGCCCAGGGAAGTGAAATCTATGTTCAGAATTTTACTTTATAAAAAGAAAAAAAAAGTAACACAAAACATGTAGACATGCCATCAATTGGTCACACATGAACTTAAATGACTAAAGGACAAAAAAAATAACACATGACACACCCATCCACCACGTCATCACCTTCATCAAGCTCATGCATGCTGTTCCTTACGTGAACAGTGCCGACGCCAAAAACAGCACCCAGGCTGCTGGAAAATGCATTCCCGTCCGGCCAGCCACCGCCAATGGACACTCATGGAACCTCGTGGACACTCATGGAACCTCAATCACAAATCAAAACAACTTACATACCACAATGTAGTGCACTCCTTGGTGAGTTCAAATATGCAAAAATAATTGAAAAGCAACCACTAAAACTCAAGAAAGTAAGGATTAAAGTTTGTACACCTTAAATGAAACTCCATTAAAACACACAAATAAATATGCAAACATTGCCTACCCTAAGGTAGGACTTCAGATGCACCCAACATGAACCTAAAACAGAGCTAAAATGCAAGCTTAGAGTTGAAGAAAATTATTCAACGAAGTGGCTCCGTTGGGCCTTGAAACTATGTAGCAATTTCAAAAAAATGCTTCCAATGGTCTCCTTATGTCTCAGTGATGAAGAACCAAACGAAAAAATACAGAGAAACTTGAAGGAAATGAAATTTTCAAAGAAAGAGGTTTTGAGAGTGAGAGAGAGTTCATGAGTTTGTGGCTGCTGAGAATGAGTATCTGATGCTAGGGTTTGCACATTTGGCTTATATATGAAGCCTTGGTGTGGTAAAAACAAACTTATTGTGGTTAAAACTTAAGGTTGAAGTTTTGAGGAAAATTTGAAAAAAAGAAGTGAAAATTGTGGTGGTACAATCTCATATGGCATGGTGTGGTTTTTTATGTCATCTTGTATGGACAATGGATGAGGAAAATTCTCAGAGTGGATTAGTGAAACATGAACCCTTGTTGAGCAAGTTTTGAAGATTTTCATTTTTGGCAAAAATATTCAAAAGTTGGCATGCATGGTACATACAAGGTTTGATTACTTATGGCAATGTTTTGGTATCACAAAATGAAGTCTCTTACGTGTAGAATTGGTAGCAAAGCCATGCTGCAAGCATTGGTTCATAACATGCCAAGAATACTTTGAAAAATTCAAAGTTATGGCAACTTTCACATCATTGGTACCTCAACTTTGAAGCAACATAACTTGGTGAGTTTTGATCCAATGAACATGTTCTAGTAATGGTTGTAAAGCTTAGAACAAGGCCTACAACTTTGATGCTTGAGAAAGATTGAAATGAAGTTGGGATCATGATGAAAAGGCCATGGAAAGTAGCCAAAAAATTATGTCCAAAACTTAGTAAAAAATCCACTAAGTTACCAACTTCAAAACCCTAACTTTTGAGAATCATAACTTGAGCTTCACACATCCAATGAAGGCGTTCTAGTACTCAAAAGAAAGCTAAGAGAATGATCTACATCTTTGATGTTGGGGGAAAATTGAAATGAAGTCTAGATCATGGAGAAAATTGGCCATGAAGTAGACTGATTTTGGCCTAGAACTTTCCAAAAATGGAAACTCTCTAAAACCCTAACTTTCCATAAATGGCAAATTTCCCAAATTCTTGATTTTTGATGAATCCCTTGACATTTCTTGACCAAAATCCATCCATTGATCCATTTGACATGATGAACAATAATTGACCTCAAAAGTCAGGAGTTGACTTTTTCACCTTTATCCCCAATTCTCCTGATTTCCAATCCTCTGATCAATTGAAATCCTTCTGAATCAAATGGATGGCCCATCTTACATACCCAGACACCTTAGGACATATAGAACACTATGGAACCAAGTATTGCTAAAAAAAATCAGAAATAAACTGATTTTACCACAAACTCTAGTTTTGGCACCCACAGTCTAGGAGAAATCGACTCAAGCTCAAAACTCAAATTCCTCTGATCATGATGTGAATCCTCTTAAACAAAGATGAAATATGCCACATAATGTTGATAAAGCTTCAAAGATCTTGTCCATTGGAGCAATTCATTCCCAGATATCCCCAACCCTAGTTTGATAACCACCAGATATAAAGCAGCAATCCACTTCAAAACTCTTGCCAAATCTAATCACCTTGAACAAGGCTCCTCTATGCACACACGATCTCTTGCTTGAACCTCTAAAAAAACATATTCTTCTTTTGAGCCGACCAAGATACCTTGACCCATGCAAAAAACCAATGATATGCACAGATGACAATGCGAAATGAAATGAAACATAAGCCGGTTAGAGTTAGAAAACGGAGGGCAAATTTTGGGGTGCTACAGAGAATCTGGTCAGAAAGTTATTGCTAGTACATTTTAGAATCAGAAGCGTGTTGTGGATGCCTCAGAAACTGAGTAGTGTCAACTCAAGCTATGCTAACACGGGACTCGAGATATGTTGACATTATCTTCAAAAGATTGTGTTGTACTTGTTTCATAGAAGTGTTCTCCAAACAAAGGCCTTGTTCTGTGGATAATTTCTTGACTACAAGTTCCAACATCCACTTTCTTGGAAAAGAAGATGTACTAGGAGATTTAATCTGATTATAGTCGTTGTGGATACTTTGAACGACTATATTTATTCAGCTATAAGAGGAGCAGAAGATTGGAAGATCAACTCAAGAAATAATGCTGCAACTACAATTGAGATATACACGCACTATAGCTCAAGAGAGGCTAATCTGTTAAAGTGTTATTATTCTTGAATAGCTTAAAAATCCTTTGTGTAAAAGTGTGTTGTATTTAACACCTTTGATTATTAATCAAGTGTTGTTGTAAGTTATTCCTTCTCTAAACAGTCAGTTTGGATAAAAGTCTCTTGCCTTTGCCTCGAGCCCTGAAGTCTTGGATTGTAAATCTGAGCAAAGGAGTATTAGACGGTGCGTCTGAGCAGAGAAGTATTAGGCAGAGTGTCTAAGCAGTGAAGTCTTGAACCAGGAGGGTTTAAATAATGAAAGACTTAGGATCTGAGGATCTAAGTAGAGAAGTCTTGATCAGGTGCTGATTAAGCAGGAAAGTCATAGACTGTAGGTCTGAGCAGGGAAAGTCTTATACTGGTGAGTATAAGAGGTTGTAATCTAGTTGATTATAGTGGAAATATCATGCACGACAAGGGGACTGGAGTACTCTCAATTGGAGAGCAACCAAGATAACTATTGTGTGTTTTTTTGCTGTATTTATTTACTTCTGTTACACTTTCCACTGCATTCATTATCAGTCTGAACTGTGGTTTAGAATCTGAACTGTGGTTTAGAATCTGAACTCTAGTTCATAAGTAAAAAGAATTTTGCAAACACAATTCAACCCCCCTTTTTGTGTATTTTTCTCACCTTCAGTTGGCATCAAAGCAAGGTCTATACGTAACACTTAACAGTGGTACAGTCAAAGATCCAACGAGAAAAATATGACTACTGAGGACATTAATGATAGTTCCTAAGTAAAGGGATTTCCCTATGAATATAGTAGCTCTGAGAGAAATCATTAATCTGCTAAACCTCTTGTATTCAGTGTTGACTCCACTGAGTTTGAGTGGTGGAAAAACAAGATGTACACGTATATCATTGGACTCGATGATGAGCCACGGGACATACTTGAAAATGTAATTTTTGTTAACAGTATTTGTATGGTATCTGACAGGAAAACTATGACTCCAGCTCAAAATAAAATCTATAGAAAACATCATAGAGTCAGAGGTATTCTGGTTAATGTTCTACGACATGGTAAGTACTTGAAAATCATTGATAAGTCTTCTGCAAAGACTATATTTGAATCTTTGTGCTCTACATATGAAGGGAATCAACAAGTTAGAGAAGCAAAAGCTAACTTGCTGATACATAAATACGAGTTGTTCAAAATGAAGGATGATAAGGATATCGAAACCATGTTCTCCAGGTTTCAGATTCTGGTATCAAGCCTTCAAGTGCTAAACAAGATATACTCCTCTTCATATCATGTTAAGAAGATTCTGAGAAGTCTCCCTCTAAAGTTTAGACCTAAAGTAACAACTATTCAGGAAGCTAAGGACCTAGATATGGTGTCTCTTGAAAGTCTAATCATCAATCTTAAAAGCCATGAGATTGAACTAAATGGAGACAAGTCTTCAAAGAAACTTAAGTCTCCTGCCTTTAGATATGCTTTTGAAATTTTTTGTGAAAAGTCCAAAAAATCCTCAAAGAGCAGTAAATTTGATGAAACTTCTGAAGAAGATTCTGATGGTAGATCTGATGATGATGATATGGCATGTTTCATCAGAGGATTTCAGCAAATGGCCAGAAGGAACATGAGATTTTTTAGAAGAAATAGGAGATCCAACTTCAAAGAAAAATGATGACAAGATCTGCTACAACTGCAACAAACCTGGTCACTTCAAAACTGAATGTCCTGATATTCAGAAAGATAATCAGAAGAGAGGAAATCATTAGAAGGACAACTTCAGAAACAGATTCAAGAAGAACTTTATGACTACATGGGAAGAGTTGGATGATGAAGATTCAGAAAAGAAAGGTGATGCCAATCTTGCATTGATGGCACACTCATTTGATGAAGGACACTTATCTGAATCTGAAGATGAAGATGAGATATTCCCAAAGGAAAGGATGGAAAGCCAATCATGGTACCTGGAGAGTGGCTGCTTACGACATATGACTGGAGAAAAGCATATGTTCCAAACCTTGAATCTGAGAGAGGAAAGAAATATGGGTTTTGGAGGTGGCCAGAAGGGGAAAATAATTGGTACATGTACCATTGGTAATTCTCAAACTCTTATAAATAAAGTTTGGCTGGTAGATGGCTTGAATCATAATCCACTTAGCACAAGCCATTTGTGTGATAGTGATTGTGAAGTATTGTTCAATAAGAATTTTTGCTCTGTTGTTAATTATGACAAACCTATTATATTCAATGGGAAAAGAATGGGAAATGTTTATAAAATAAATCTTTCTGAATTGGATGATCAGAAGGTCGTTTGCCTAATGACAATGAGTGATAAGAAATGGATTTTACACAAAAGGTTAAGTCATGCTAATTGGAGGTTAATCTTTAAACTTTGCAAGCAAAAACTTATTAAAGGGCTGTCAGATCTTGACTATCACTCAGATGCCCCCCTGTGGAGCATGTCAACTTAGAAAGATTGTGAAAACCTCTTTTAAAACTAAAAATATTGTCTTTATCTCTAGACCCTTGGAATTGCTTCATATTGATCTGTTTGGTCCTATTGGGACTGCTTTAATCCGTGGGAAGAAATATGGTTTGGTCATTGTTGACGACTTCAGCAAATGGACTTCGGTAAAATTTCTCAGATCTAAAGATGAAACGTACAAAGTATTTAACATCTTCTGCATTCAAGTACAATCTGAGATGGAAGTAAAGATTTTGAAAGTCAGAAGTGACCATGTGGGAGAATTTGAAAATGAACCATTTGAGTCCTTTTGTGAAAGATATGGAATTATCCATGAGTTCTCCTCTCATAGAACTCCACAACATAATGGGGTTGTTGAGAGAAAGAACAGATCTTTGCAAGAAATGGCAAGAACGATAATTCATGAAAATAAACTCCCTAAGTACTTGTGGGAAAAAGTTGTTAATACTGCATGTTATATTCAGAACAAAATCTATATTAGACCAATTTTGAATAAAACATTGTATGAATTATTTAAAGGTAGAATACCAAGTATTTCTTATTTTCATCAATTCGGATGTACTTGTTACATTTTGAACAATAAGGTCTACCTAAAGAAATTTGACGCTAAAGCTCAATAGGGTATCTTCTTAGGATACTATGAATGCTCAAAAACATACAAAGTGTATAACTCAGAAACCAGAATAGTTGAAGAGTCTATGCACGTTAAATTTGATGACAAAATACCTGACTACGACAAGTCAGAGTCTTTGGCCTAGAATGATAACACTGCAGGTACTTAGAACTCTAAAGAACAACTTGTAGTATGTGTTCCTAAGGAAAAGAGTATAGATAATGATACTTCAGAATCTATTACTATTATTGAAGGATTACTAGAGGCCGCAGAAACTAAAGTTACTCCAACTGGTCCTACTACTTCTGATTCAGTGATTGCTCAAAATGGTACTGAAGTCTCTGCTCCACCAAAGAGACCGTTTAAATATAAAGAATTTCATCTAGAAGGAAAAATAATTGGAAATAAAGACGAGCCATTAAGAACTAGATCTGCTTTCAGAAATGATCAATCAATGCTTGGACTTATTTCATTGACATAACTTACTTCTATTGATGATGCTTTATCAAATAATGAGTGGATCATGGCTATGCAAGATGAACTAAATGAGTTTCAGAGAAATAATGTGTGGGGTCTTGTTCCAAGACCACAGAAGAAAAACATCATTGGGACTAAGTGGATCTTCATAAACAAGCTGAATGAACTTGGAGAAGTTGGTAGAAACAAAGCTAGACTTGTAGCTCAAGGCTATAGTTAGCAAGAGGGAATTGACTTCTTTGAAACCTTTACTCCTGTGGCAAGGTTAGAAGCCATAAGACTTATTCTCTTTTATGCCATCAACCATGACATTGTACTCTATCAGATGGACATAAAAAGTACTTTTCTGAATGGAGTTATTACTTAAGAAGTGTATGTCAAGCAACCTCCTGGATTTGAAGCTCCAAACCATCCCTACTTTTAGGTTGACACTACACTATTTAGGAAAACCCTAGAATAAGAAATCTTGATTGTTCAATTTTATGTTGATGACATAATTTTTGGTTCCACAAATTATCATACCCCAAATTTTGACCACAAGATTTCCCATCATTGTGTAAATCATCACCACAATGTGGATGTACCTTTATGCCTCATCAATCTCCTCAGAGATGGTTGAGCATTCACTATAATCAAGAATTAGGCTTTCCATCCCTCTCTGAGCACTTAGACAAAAGATCAATCAAGAAATGACATGATCTTCAACTTGTCTAACCTCTCAAACACCCATAAGGGATCAAGAGGACTCCCACATCAAGAATCAAGCACAAAGTTACAACATTCCAAGTGGATCAAGCCTCGAGATCGCCAGTGTCACCAAATTAGGGTTTTGGTCGACCAAGGCCTCCGGATGGAAATTTTATTCTAGGCATGAGCCAATTCTTCAAAGCACAACCCAAGATACTCAAAGGGACCTCATGGACCTACTCATAAAGTCAAAATAACCTCAGGGGATGCATTCATAAAAAATCAGGAATTAGGGTTTCTTGACCTAATTCACCCCTAAGATGACTTTTGAGGCAAGACATGAGCCAAAACCTCAAGACATGATTTGAGGGCCTCAAATACACTACATTGATCCATTTACAACAATGGATTGATCCAAGAAACTTGATTCACAAGTTTCAATCTCATCTGGACCACAATTAGGGTTTTGAAGAAAAAAGTCAACTGTGCCTTTGACTTTTGACCAAGACATGCTCCCAAACCTTGGGACATGATTCAAGACACCCTAAAACACCTATGGAATCCATCCATTAGGTTTGAATTGGGTCAAGAACTTGATTGCACAAAGGATCAGACAGTTTGGATTTCATATGACAAAAAGTCAACTGTGCCCAGAATCAAGTTTGACTTTTTGGAATTTTTCACAAATATGGTTCCCCTAAGTCAAAAACAATGTTAATGTATGATATTAATCATCATTCATTAAGAAAAATCAAGAAAAGTAAGGTTTCTTGCAAAAGGGGCAACCATGAGAAACCAAAAATTGATTTTGTACCAACTTTGCAAGGTCATAACTCCTAAAAGTGATTTTGTACCAACTTTGCAAGGTTATGGAACAAAAGTGATTTTGTACCAACTTTGCAAGGTCATAACTCCTAAACCACTAGGCTTTTTTCTCCCATCCAAAGCTCAAATGAAATTTCACATGACATACTTCAAATATGTCAACTACAAAAGATTCCAAATCCTCATGGATTTTGAGTTATGAATTGATCAAAATCACAAAAATGGGAAATGGCCACTTTTTCCAACACTTAGTGAAATTTTCAACAAGTCAGAATTTGTTTCACTTTTTCCAAACTTTGAGGTCATCTTTCATCATGATCCAAGCTGAACCAGGTCCATTTGTGAACATAAAAGTTGAAGTATGTCATGAGAGCTTTCCAAAGAGTACAAGAACTCTCAAAAACTCCATGTGAGCAAGGAGTTATGATCCTCCAAAGTCACCCTGCTACAACTGTCTTCAAGACAGATTTTGGAACATTTCTTGCTAGCCACGATTTTTGGAGTCAAGTGCAATGTTCATGAGTAAACCAACTCAATGTGATCAGAGTGAGTCATAACAAACCTGCAAATACCAAGCATTTAGTCAAAAGGAATCACACTTGGAATTTATGAGTTTTGTCACATTATGTTGAATTCAAAAGATGAATTTATGTACAATAGTGAACTTTCAACAAAGCCACTCTCCTCAGTCAAGGTTCATGCATAAACAACAATAAAAACATCTGAGGAATGTGGAATTGGTCAAAAGTTGGCTATGCTACTTAGATAGCTATTGTACCTTGCATGAGAAGTAAGCACACCTTGCCAAAATGCATTTATTGAGCTCTTATCCATTGCTGCAACACTATTCCACCAAGACAAACTTAGTCACCTATAAATAGAGACCACATCTGATGATTCAAAACACACCAAAATAATACGAAACTTGTTTTCACACTCTTCCGACTCTCACTCTAATTTTCAAAAACCTAGAGAGTGAGAAATCGAATTTCACATATCTGAGCAATTCCATCCAAACCAACCACTCAAACACTTCATATACTTCATATAGAAGTGATCCAAACACTCACCAAGTTTCTGAAACATCAAAATCATCAACTCACACCTCAATTGCTCAAAGTTATAAGGTAGCTGCATGTTGGATCGAGTTGACCAATCCAGAGGTTTTCAAATCAATCTAAGCACTGGAACACCATCCATAGAGGTCAAGGAAGCTGTCCAGATCATTGGAACACATCTATAACACCTCCAAGCCAGAATTCAATTCTCACTTGCAAGGTAAGCTTCCTTAAAACTGAACTCATTAATGCATGCATCATACATAAGTTTTCAAGTTACCAATGTGTTTCTGGATGTTCATAGATCATTTTCCCTCAATTAATTGTTATTTCTCTTGCGTGTATAAGATTTCATATAGCTCTTGCATTTTTTAGGGTTCATCTGATTATAACATGTTATCTCTTGATTCTTTGAATTTAAATAAAATTAAGTAATGCCATTCTATTCCTCGTCCAAAAATGGTCAAGTTTCATTTTTACATCTTCCAAAATGGTTGAGAAACGAGGGAGATAACTTGCTTCATGCAAGTCTGATGTTGGCCCAAGGAAGAAGATGGCCATGGCGCCATTCTTCAGAATCAAACATAGTTTTAGTATATATCATTTCATTGCCACTATATATTTGAATTGGCATTGCGCCCTAGTGGTTGATCAGCTGGTTTTGTGTGTGTAGCGAGCTAAGGGTCTGGGGTTCGAATCCCCCTCGCCCCAGACCTTTTGGTTTTATTTTTTTAACCATTTTCAAAAGTATTTTTCATATATTATTATCACTTTCCATTCTCTATCAGCCACACACAAGTGACTCAGTTGGTAAACTTTTAATCTCACCACCCCAAGGGTGTGGGTTCAAACCTTGGGAGGACCATCCCATTCTTTTTACCACTATTTTTTTTCATTTTTTTTCACAAATTCTTAATAACTTCAAAAATTAATTTCTCTCTCATTTTTTATCATTTTTGAATGGTTATTTCTTTCAAAATTCACAAAAATGTTAAAGTATTTTATTCCACAAAAAGATAAAAAAATATATTATTTATTTAATATATTTTGAACATTTTGAAAAGAATTCCTTTTATTTGTTTTTAAACATTTTAATAAATTCTTTTTCTTGATTTCTTTTATTTAAATGATTTTCAAATCAATCTATGAACGAAACATGATTTTTAAAATACTTATCCAAGATCAAAACTTGTTTTTCACACATGTTTGATAACTTTGGTCATTTTAATTGCAATTTATTCAATTAAAATACATTTTTAAAAGTCAAGTTAGGGTTTTGATTATTTTTCACCCTGACAAATCTTTTTCAAAACACTTTGGGCCTCTAATAGAGTGTAAGACCCATCCCTTTGTAAATAAAATAATTTGGGCCTCAGTCATTGTATAAGTCCCAATACGATTTCAAAAAATATCGACGCGATCGCCGCTTTCAAAACAAAGATCATCTGGGCCTCTCCTTGAGTTGTACGCCCCATATTTTTGTATAAAATTCAACACTTTGGGCCTCTAATAGAGTGTAAGACCCATCCCTTTGTACATAAAATAAATTTGGGCCTCAACCATTGTATAAGTCCCGGTACGATTCTCAAAATAACGATTTGATCGTTATTTTTCATCTGGGCCTCTCTTTGAGTTGTAAGCCCCATCTCTTGTATAAAAATATATTTGGGCCTCTATTAGAGTGTAAGACCTAACCTCTTTTGTAAATACAATAAATTTGGGTCTCAGTCATTGTATAAGTCCCTTTGTGCTTTTCAAAACTACGACGCGATCGTCGCCTTTTCAAAAGAATTCATCTGGGTCTCTCCTTAAGTATAAGCCCCAAACTTCCTTTCAGAATAACTTCCCTTTTGATTTAGATTCAAATTCATAGTTGTTATCAAAACTTTCTTCAATTTCTTGAATAATTAACTATGCAGTTGTGTTTATAACACTGGAAGCTTGCTCACCTGTAAGTTCTATCAGCTTTCTTTTATATACTTGCTTATATATTTCATCTGTATATATATATATATATATATATATATATATATATATATATATGCCTGTATATTATTTGCTTAGAGTCTTCCCCAGCAATTAGGTCTAAGATTAGATCAAGCCAATGGTCACTCTTTCAACACAGTCAAAACTACTTTCCCATAGGAAATTCCAGATACAGTCTTGCCTCCTCTTGGGCTTATACAATATGGAACAAAGAAAGGCATTATTCCCGGTGAAACTTTTCTCAAGACTGTCACTACTAGAAATTTGTCTAAGAAATTCATTTTCCCAGAGAGGATTAATTCCCGGTGAAACCTCTCTTGAATTTCTTCAAACCCTAGAACTGTTCACTAAAGAAAGGATTATTCCCGGTGAAACCTTTCTTGAACTTTACTTAGGTTTGGACCCACAGGCTTCCTAAAAGTATCCCCAGCCTCCTCTTGGGCTTTGTACAAGGACCCTCTGGCTTCTTAGAGGTTCTCATGCATCCTCTTGGGCTTAGTACAAGGACCCAAAGACCTCCTACAGGTATAGGACAGAACTTAGTCATCCTTTGTTAGTTCAATCCTCCAGAGAGTCAGAATCTCAAAACATCAGAACAATTTAGGGTTGATTCTCATCCCTTAAAACACCAGCCTCCTCCTGGGCATCATACAAAGATAAACCTTTTCGTACCAGTAGACTTGGACAGTCTCACCTCCTTTTGGATCTCCAGAAACCCTCAAATTTCCTAAAAGCACAGGAAAAAACCCTGATTAATCACCAGCAGAGTTAAAACCTCCAAAGGTTAAAAAACTCAATCTTTAAGCTTTCACTTTAAATTCCCCCAGCTAGGGTCATATCACTATCAATAAACCCTCAATCAGAGCCTCAAGGCATCTGATATTTCAACTCTTCTATAAATCCTCAGCAAGAGTTGATCCCCCAGTTTGGACCTGCCTCTGGATCTCAATAATCCTCTGCAGAAGCTAGCCTCCTCTTAGGCTTTATATAAGAAATTCCCCCAACCAACCTCCTCTTAGGCTTTGTATAATGATCATACCTTAACACCTTTTAGCATCAATCTTGGGCTTTGTGCAAGACACCTATAAAAATTCTTCAGCTGTGTCAGTTAACCCTTTTTAGCCTCAATCTTGGGCTTGTACAAGACACATATGGAACCTCCCCAGTGGAGTCAATCCTCTTTTAGCCTCAATCTTGGGCTTTGTACAAGACAGATAAAACTTCTCACCAGTAGAGTCAATCCTTTTTAGCCTCAATCTTGGGCTTTGTACAAGACAGACTAAATATTCCCCGAAAGAGTCAATTACTTCTAGCCTTCTCTTAGGCTTTGTATAATGATCTCCCCAAAAGAGTCAATCTCTTTTCTGCCTCAATCTTGGGCATTGTACAAGACAGAAATAAAACTCACTAAACAGAGTCAACCTTTTAGCTTCAACCTTGGGCTTTGATCAAGGCACACAAAAATCCCCTCAGAGGAAATCAAAAATCTCTCTGTAGGAAGACATTTCTCTGTACATCACACATCAAAATAGACAATCAAAACAAACCTAATTCCAGATAACTGTTGTAAGTGGCACACTTGTTGATTCAAAAATCCATGTTGTAGTCCCTCTTTATCCTGGTAAAACCCTCTTTCATCTAATTGCCACAAGTGGCAAGCCTCTGGATTATTTACATCCAAGCCAATGTCCCTCTCTTAGCATGAAAGATTCCTAAGGAAAAATGGCATTGCTCAACACTGAGTTAAAGTTTTCTCCTTCAGAACAAATCCCCTATAAAGGAAATTATGGCATTGCTGGATTCCATATATTCCAGTTAAAGTAATTCTCCTTTATAATCAGTCACCCAACAACTGTGATAAACAGATGAGATATCTCCCTTTAGAGATGATAAATTATCCCTCATTAAAAATCTTTAGCTTCAATCTTGGGATTTGAACAAGACACAAATAACCTTTAACTTCAATCTTGGGCTTTGAATAAGACACCAAACAACTTTTCCTCCTATTCTATAGGAGGAACTACGATTGCTCTAATTTTCCCTGTTTTCTTTAACGGGAATACGTAGGCATAAGATTGCGAAATCTTAGCGAGCACACATAACAAAAACTTTAGGTCCAGTACCTTACCAAAAACATCGAAAAACCCCAAAAACAACAAAAATACTCTCTCAAACATTCCCAAAGGAGAAAATTTCCCTTTTGTGACAGATAAACACCAGTAAGTAGATAACAGTAGAATTTTCTAAACGATATATGGATAAACATATATAGGATGGGTAATTGATAACTCCCCATTGTATAACCTGACCCCAGACCCCCTAATCTCTTAGCATTTGTTAAGGAAAACATTTGCGTGCAAGGTTAGTTTTAGATAGCTTCCCTTTCCTTTCCAGCTTCATAGGATAAATAAGAAATCAGAAAGTAGCACCCAATTCCAACCAATGGCGATAAGGTGGTCGTGTCACCGACAAAAATCGCACACTACACTAATGCATCTCTTTGTCAAGATTTTTCAAAAATAATGCAGGCTGAATTTAAGATAAGCATGACGGGGGAATTGAAATACTTCCTTGGAATTCAAATTAATTAAAAGGAAGAAGGTATATACATTCATCAGTCTAACTATACAAGAGAGTTCTTGAAAAAGTTCAATCTTAACGAATTCAAAGTCATGTTAACTCATATTCATCCAACATGCAACCTGAATGATGAAGAATGCAGTGCTAAAGTGGATCCAACTAAATATCATGGTATGATAGGTTCCTTACTCTATCTCACTGCTTCCAGACCAGATATTCTATTCAGTGTATGTTTGTGTGCAAGATTACAATCATATCCTAGAGAGACTCATTTAACTGTTGTTAATAGGATCTTCAGGTATCTGAAAGGAACAACAAATCTTGGACTTCTTTATAAGAAATCCTTATAGTATAAGCTAGTTGGATTTTGTGATGCTGACTATGCCGGAGATAAAATTGAAGGTAAATCCACTAGTGGAACTTGTCAAGTCTTAGGTGAAAACCTTATCTCTTGGGGTAGTAAAAGACAAACAGCTATTGCTCTGTCTATAGCAGAAGTGTTGTACCCCAAATTTTACCCCTTAGATGTCATAACATCTTGCACTTGCATTTAGGTTTAATCATCTATGCATTGTTAACTAACTACTTCATCTTGCAAGTTGCTCCTTTGTGTGAAAGCCAGGGTTTGCACAGAAAGAGGGCAAGGTCTCCTAAGCCAGGCTCTCACATGTTCCAATGTCTCATAAAACATCCTTTGGCTCCATATAACCATCACAAGTGTCCACCAATTTGAGTGAGATTGGTATGAGAAGTCATCTGCTCAAGACAAGATAACCATTGCCCTTGATCTTGATCAGGACATGTTCCTAAACCCAGGGACATGATTCCATATGATACTAGACATCCTTGAAGGCCATCTATGGGCCTTGGAAGAGATTGACGAAGCAAGACCATCAGAGATCATCCAGTTGTATTCTTGAGTAATTAGGGTTTTGATTGAGGCCTTTGACTTTTGAGATGTTGATCCAAAGTGAAGAATTCAAGTCATTCTCCATCAAGACATGTCTAATTTTTAAGTTAGAGCATGAGAAGTCAAGTTTTGAGAGGTTTCTTGCAAAGAGGGCAATGCTTGGTCCTTGAAACTTTCTAAGTGTGGAAAATTCACTCCTTGTGCAAAATTGGGAAGGCCATAACTTTCAAACCACACATCCAGGTTGAGTGACTCAAAGCTCAAATGTAAGCTCTCATCATGAACTTCAAAGTATATTAGAAGGTCCTTTTTCAAAAGGGGTTTGGTTTTTAAGTTATAAGACTTGGAAGTTTTGGTTAAGCTAAAATACTTTGTGAAATATCATGTTTTTCTCCTTTTTTACAACCAACTTCAACCTCATTTTACACTATGACCCAAGTCTTATCCTAATCATCTTTGGGCATGAAAGTTATAGAGGATTCTCCTAGCTTTCTTTTGAGTGCTAGAATTCTCCATTTGGATGGATATTCACCAATTTACAATGTCCTAAAGTTGGTGTCATGGAAAGGTTAAGTTTCATAACTTATAATTTTCTAAGTTTGTTTCTTTGACATATTCATGGACAAGTTTTGCTTCACATTTTTCTCATGGAAATATGCTTTGTTTCAAGTTGAATCAAACAAGAAATTTTCTCCCAATTCTACCTAGTTTCCATTTGATCCAAAACTTTGTCATTTGAATCAAAGATCATGAAGTTATGCAGATCCAAAGTAGTGGCCACAGTTGGTTTAACAACAAGGAATTATGCACATAATTCACTTCATTTGTTATGCCTCATGTTATTTCTTGAGAAATCTGAGATACCATGCATGTAATGCACCCTTTTTGTGAGTTTCTAAACATTACCTCTTTAAGCTCACTCTCCCATGACATAACCAAAAGAGCTTTTGGACACTATATTGGATTAGTGAAATAGGATGCAACATGAAAGACTGTCCCCATGATGCGTAGGGATCCATGATCCTCAGTCCCAACTATTACCTCTTTTAACTCTCTCTCTCATGACACAACAAAAAGAGTTTTTGGAATATATGTTGAAGTGTGAAAACAATAGACATGCACCCTATTCTCTACTGTTTTTGTTCAGCAAATGAAGCATTGTGTTCTCCAACGTTGACTAGAATAAGCCAGGTACAATGACTAAAGGAAGATTCATACAAACCCTACTTTTTTCTCCTATGGACAAAACATATGTCCACTGTACTTCTAAGACTCAGACCAAGCTACTATGGCTATAAAAGGAGGGCTCTTCTGCTTTGTTTTCACAACGGAAAAAACATTAGAAAAATCTCTCAAGAATCTCTCTACCTTTCCGCTCCATAATCTTGCAAGAAACTTTCAAAAACTTGTAAGAACTTGCTCTGCTCCAATCCCTTCGAGCTATCCACCAACAAATTCTTTAAATCTTCCATCAATAAAACATCAGAACATCCATTATTACTTCCAAAAATAAACACTACTTGAGAGAGAGAACTTGTGGAGAGTCAAGGAACCAGAAGCAAGAAAAGTACGAGCATCTTGAGGAGGAAGAGGCTTAGTTCTGTTGGATTTTCAAGCTCTTGGATTAAGAAGGTGCAGTGGACTTATTCCACTAGGTAACCCTTATTCTTTTTCCGCCATGCTCAAAATATCATGATCATGTAGCCAGGTCTTTTTGTTTTCTATACTGTTATCATGTTGGTGCTTTGTACTCGAGTCAGTTTTTATTTATGATGTAGATGAATGTTGAGTTTAGATGATGCACTTTTATCACTGCCAGTTGTTGATAGATTGGACCATATGATATTCATGTCTTCATGTTAATTTGAATACTTGAAACTACTCTCAGGCTATGTGTATCGTGTTGATGTTGGTTAGAATAATGTTTGGGCAGAGTTCTTGTTGGTTTATTTTTATCCATGAAGTTAACGAGTGCATGAATGTCCTGGTGTATTTTACCCATGTTTAACCTTAGAGGAGGCAATGTTACTCTACCCATCGAGTGCTATGATCTGTTTATTTTGGTTCATGATTTTGATAAAAAAACTGAATAAGGAGGTGTTGAAATAGTGGCGGCTGCCATGTTGGTTCCAAGTGGCGACCGCCATGTTCTTATTTTGGGTTTATACGCTGGAGTGTTGGCTTCATGGCAACTGCCATTGTTAACATTAAGGTTGATGGCTTCATGTGCATAGCGACTGCCATGGTTGAAACAATGGTGACTGCCATTTTGCTTGTTTGGTTTTATATGATAGGATTGGTAGTTTCATGTATGTGGAGAGGATAGATACGTGGCAAAATAGGGGTGGCGGGACAAGTCCTTTGTCGCGTAGTCACTTAAGTTTAAGTGACCAGTTGATCTCATATCACATGAATTTTATACAATGTCACGTTTTTGTTTTTTTTTATTATTTTATGTTTGGCTGATGATTATTCACTTGGATCATTTTGCTGTATCTTTTTGTTAACCACATCTCCCGCCAAAATGCCCATGCGCCTTACAATGCATTTAACTCATGCCAGCATTTTCTAATACACCCCCTGCCTTGTTTAATTCAACACCTTCTTATTTTCTTTTTCTAAATTACCTTTATTTAAAATAGTTTCTTACACCAAAAAATTTCCAAAAAATTCACAAAGACTTTTCAGTACTTAATTTTAATTTCTATAATTTTTACTTCCACTTGTATTTAATTTTTACATTTATTTCTAAATTTACAAAAATGAACAAACCTTTTATTCAAGTCTTGAACTTCCTTTAAAAACCAATCTTTTCTTGAGAACCTTTTGAGAGTATTTCTTGGAATGATTTATAGCATATGAGAGGGTTGTTTGAGAGTAGTTCCTTTACCTTGGATAAGGTCATTCTATTAGGGTTTTGTTTGTACTTTTTAACCTTTGTTGCTAAGTCTCATAGCTCTGACATGTCTTTGATTTCAAATTTAAGGATGTTATCTTTTCCATACTTATGTGTTCACTTATCCATGTTTGCCATGTCCATACTTGGAACTTTATTTCATATGTTGATTAATGTTTACCATCTTTGAATCTTTGAACTCATATTGTTCACATATTTCAATCCCTCTTCAACTCTTGCTAATAAGATGTTGTCTCCCCCTCCTTCCAAAGGAAAAGTCTCTCTATTGACCTCAAAGTCATAGATAGCTCATTATCTCTTCAACCTTGACCTAGCCATCATCCTCTTTGACCTCATAGCCATAGGATTCACTCTTGACCTCATAGTCATAGCCATTATGCTCTTTGACCTCATAGTCATAGGATTCCCTCTTGACCTCATAGTCTTAGATCCATTTCCTACCCTTGACCTCATAGTCATTGGTATATCTCCTTCCCTTGACCTCATAGTCATAGGATCCTCCCCATGGCCTCATAGCCATTCAATCTTACAACTTAGACTTAGAGAGTTTCTTAAACTCTATATGAGCTCATACTCATTCCCCTTGGAACTTTGGCCATAGTCAACGGTTCCTCTCACCCTTAGTTAGGTGAACAACGGTTGCTCTGATTCTTTAGTCAGGATACGTAGGCACAAGATGCGACGTCTTGGCGAGCATACTTAGCGTATATACCCTTAGGTCTTTATCTTTACCTTAGCACAGTTCCCTTAGCAAGTAAACATAACATAACACAATCCAAACAAGAGGTTCCTGTAGAGTACTACGAGGACTACGAGGGAGTCTATTCCCGAATTGATTGCTACGCGATACTACACTCAGATGAGATCTATTAAGAATATTATTGATTACCGAGTCATTCAGGAAGTCAATAATATCCGAAAGATGGGTTGTCGACTCTGGGAACTTTTAAGAACCCTATTCTATAGACCGTGAACCCATAATACACACCTTATTGGGATGGGTATGACCATGGTTCCATTCATGTGATCCCTAAACCTAGGGCTTGTGTGTTTTGTTGCGTGTACATATGTGTGTGCGTGTTTTGTGCATTGCATACATCTCACTGCATCCATTGTTGGTTTCAAGGAACTCAGACGTTCTTTCCTTTGGCAGGATCAATAGAGATCATGGTTTTAAAAAAATGAAACTTTTCAGTTTTTCAAAAAATTTTGCAACTCGCTTTTGAGTTTCTTGAAACCATTTGGCTTGCATTTGCATTGCATGTGCATCGTCATCACATTTGCATTGCATTCGCATTTCTCAGCCTAGAGTCTCATCCATCCTTTGTCTGTAACCCAGCAGTTCACCTCCCGAAGCCAGCATTTGACTTGAGGTAGCTTTTGAAGGATCCTGAACTCAGGAGAACTGTGCCAGTTTGTGACAAGAGCGGATTTTGACTTGTTAAAAAGGCCAATTAGATCAGATTGTGGAAACTCTGACAACCTTGGCAAAGAAAGATGACAATATCCAGAGGACTTCCGTGAACGATGTTGTTCAAGCTCAGCCTATGCAGATTCCTGTTGAGAACCAGGCCATACAAGAATGTGTCATTTGCCCGAGATGGACATTTCTCTTTTGTTGATGCCATGGAATATCGTAGCTTCACGTTCTCTGAGCTAGATTCCCAAGAGTTAGTCCCTGTGGTGAAAATCAAGGATCCACGATATGTTGAGATTATGGTAAAATCTCGTGCCTTGGAAGAAAAGCTTAATGCACTTAAGGGTCGTGACTCTGCTGATCTGAATGCTTTGAACATGTGTTTGGTACCCGACCTTGTGATACCTCCTAAGTTCAAGACACCAAAATTTGGGAAGTACAAAGGGGATAGTTGTCCAAAACAACATTTGGTGATGTATTGCAGAAGAATGACCTCACATGTCCGTAACGACAAGCTCATGATCCACTATTTCCAAGACAGTCTGAGTGGGGCGTCACTGAGTTGGTACATGCAGCTAGAAAGCAATCACATCCAATCATGGTCAGACCTAGCCAATGCCTTTGTGAAGCAATACTATTATAATCTTGACGTGACTCCCAGCCGTCTGCATTTACTAGACTTATCTCAAGAAGACAATGAATCCTTCAGAGGATAAGCTCAGAGGTGGAGAGAAATAGCTACTCATGTTCAACCACCACTCTTGGATAAGGAATTGGTTGACTGGTTCGTGGATACTCTGCAAGATCCGTATCGAGAAAAGTTGTTTAGCATTGTGACGTCAAACTTCTCCGACTTGGTAATAGCTAGAGAGCGTATTGAGAGCAGTCTCAAGAACAGAAAAATCCGAGGCATCTTGAACATCCCAGCTAGTGAGAGTGAATCAATTGTAAGTTCTCAAGAAGAATGGGAGAAAGAAAGTAATTCCACTTGGGAGTCTCCGATGCCTCAGCGCACATACAACTCAATTGTTCAGAGTCAGCAATCTTTTGGGTCTCCGCGTCAGACACCAATCTCTTCACAAGGACATTATTCTTCTCCAAATCGAAGACCTCCTCAGTATCAACGGTCCTGTCGCCGTCAGCCGCGTCAGTATGCATGACAAAGGCCAAGAAAGCCAGAGAGGAATTTAACTCCATTGCCAATACCATACAGTAAGTTCTTTCTAGTAAGTTCTTTCCAGTGCCTTTTTCATACCCGCCAGGCTTTGACGCCAATGCCCGATGTGACTACCATGTTGGGGCACATGGGCATGCAACTAAAGACTGTAAGGTACTCTGAAACAAGGTTCAAACTCTGCTTGACTCCAATATATTCTCGTTCACGCCTCAAGGCATTCAAATCAACAATCCTTCACCTAATCAAGCGGATTCATCAAACTCTGAAATGGAAGAAATTGCTGAGAGTGGATGTGAAGATGATTCTCAGACTGATCTCGACAGTCAACTCTAAAGATGATTATCTCGGTTTGGTAAATCAAGAAAGGAAAGCCCAGTTCCCCGAAGCTGACAATCTTTTGGTTGTTTCACCATTTTTGTTGTAATTTTCGTTGCATGTTGAATTTGTATTTGCTTGTAAGCAGTTGAACTTTCAAATTGGCAATATCAATGAAATATTTATGCATCTGTTGATTAAGTCCATTCGTTTCACTCATTTATGTTCATAAAAGCAAAAAATATATATCTTTATCTTGTTTCATTCCACTTGTCAAATTGTTGTTAAGCAAAGATTGAGGAGGATGATGAAAACATAATATCCATAATTGATGTGGTATGCTTCCAATTAAACCTTGTCGATGATGTAAGGCATTGTTTCAATTCCTAAACACTGGAGAAATAAGGAAGATAATCCCTCGTTCACCCCTTCGAGCCTAGAAGTAGGAGTTTTCTTTCCTTACAAAAAACCCTTAAATCTCAACCTTGGGGTGGGTAGTTCTCAGTTTAACTTAGGTATGCAATCGAATGCAAGCGCTTCATGCAAGACACCAGTCAGTTCTCTCAAATCAAACGATAGACAAAAAGAAGAGGTCTCATAACCTCAGCAAAGACGAGAAAAGGTCCCAAAACCTCAGCCAAAGACGAGAAGAGGTCCCAAAACCTCAACAAAGACAAGAAGAGGTCTCAAAACTTCAACAAAGACGAGAAGAGGTCCCAAAACTTCAACAAAGACAAGAAGAGGTCTCAAAACCTCAACAATAAAGGATAACCAAATGTTGTAAGGGAGTAGTGACTACCAAGGTGTCTGAATCATCACCAACTATCATCAGCTCAATTCCTAGACCATGGGAATATGAATGTATAGCCTGAGGTAACTGAGCGTAGGATTGGAGTTCATCACGAAGATTAGGTGGGGACAAACAAATTTCGAGCCTTTATCCTTTGTTTCATGAACCGTGAACCAAGTCACGTTACAACCCTTAAAAGACCTAATTGAGGTAAGGTTGTTTTGGAAGCATACTACAAGAAGGTTGATTAACCTGACTCCTAATGATCTTTGCTAGATAGCGTGTGTTAATCACTTCATCCATCGTTCCGTAAATAACTAGATCCGCGTTGTGTTTTGATCATTTAATCATTCCACTGTGTGTGTTTCATCAATAAAGCTTTGTTTTCAAGAGTTTGCATTAATGTTGCATTGAAATTGCCAATTTTTAATGAACAATACTTGTTTGCAAAACAATTCAATATCAAAGGAATCCCAACAAATACAGCCAGCTAGGGAATTTGACTTGATAAAGAAAGCTCAGCCTGGGGCAACCAAGTGTGAGGAATTGCCAATCAACCATTCCAAGAGTTTTTGAATTAGGGGCAGAACTTTTCAAAGTTCAAAATATTGGGGCAACCTTTCTTGAGGTCATCTTATGACAAGTTTGGACTCCCATAACCCACCAACAGGGGCAAGTTTGTTCCCCAGTTGTTTCTACCGCAGTCTGAGTACTTTGTATTGCGGATACAATTGAACTGGGACAGTTATGTCGAGACTTATGAATCTCTTAAAAAGTTTGACGTTATTGAAGCATCTGGTATGCCAATTCTTCTGTAAAATCCTTTTGATGACTTATCCTCATAGACCAGTTAACCAGAAGCAGTCAAGTCAAGGTTCGATAAATCTCTAAAAAGACAATTAGTCTAGGACATCTCCTTCACATATCAACTAGTTTGAAGAACAAGTTCGAAGACTTTGTTGTGCAAATGCAGTTAATCCGAGGCAGTTATATCGAAATTCACGAATCTCTCCAAGAGTTTGAAGATATTGAAAACACCTTGTGTGCCAATTCTCCTGTAAAATCCTCTTGGTATTTTTTTCTAATAGACCATGTACTACTCAGCTTTTGTGACATCTTTTGCTAGCTCCCCGGTAAGCTGTTACTTCAGCTAATGTTGGTAATTCTCCATGGATTTCCCTCCAGTAAAGAAATCAAGCTCCTGATGGCAATCCTAGTTAAGTCATGATGCTATACCCGAGTGAAAGTACTCTTTTTTCCCTTAGAGAAGTTTGTAACCTTGAAGTAGTGTTGCTGATTCTTCATATTCATCCCTAGTGATGGTCCAATCTATTGAGGTTGGCTATGTATCCTTGTCGAGATGTTTATTTCATCTCCAGTCTCGCTTCCCTTTGTCTGTTTTGTCAGCATAAGCATAAACATGGCATACACTACTACGGAAAACCCATTTAACAATGGTTGGGAATAACATATAATGACGTGGGCGAAGGCGTGCTATGTAGATTTTCGTTGTAAGTTAGCTGTTTCTACAACAGGCAGGAAACCGTTATTGAAAGGCAGAGCGCGAGCCATATATCACAACAGTTATGATAATAAACCGTTGTGATACATACACTTAGGTTCTGGGTTCGAAACCCATCAGCAGCGAAATTATATAAAACATAAATTACTTATGATATCAGTTACAATAGATAACCGTTGTTGTAAGTACCCTAAGTTTATTATATTAAATGTAGATTGCTTGTTTTCCAAACACCTCACTAAATAAATATACATGGATTCAATTTGATGAATATGTCTATAATCTGCAAATTAAATAGTTCTTGAAAACTAACTTAAACAAACCAATGTTGATTTCTGATTGCATTCGTCTCATCGTGCATTTCACGCTCTTTTACATATATTGTGGTTTATTGATCTGACTCCTTCGATATATCGCTATCTTCGATTATAGTTAAATTTCCATAAGATCAACAAGACATTGGATAATCTGCCTCATCTTTGATTTAACTATAATGGAAGATGGCGATGCATCTAAGGAGCCAGATCATTATACCATAATCTATATATAAAAGAACGTGAGATGAATGACGAGAGGCACGCAATCAGAAAATAACATTGGTTTGTTTAAGTTGGTTTTCAAATACAACTTAAATTGCAGATTATAAGTATTTATGTCAAATTAAATGAATGTATTTTAAGTGAGGGTTAGTGAAACAAACAATCTACATAGAATATAATAAACTCAAACAACATTCTATACCAGATCCAGATATTATAAACTAATATAATACGCTTGCTTCCACCAGCAACATCACCCTGTATCATCCCCTTAACCTGAAAGGAAACAAAGCAAACTTCAAAAATGAGCATCCTCAGTTGAAAACAAACCCTAAACCCATAATCCAGTGAAGAGTAAAGAGAGGAACATGAATAATGCACCTTTTAATGAAACTAATCACGGAACAGAAATCAATTATGATGTTGAACTAGTTTGGGAAGCAATGAAAAAGAAATATAAGGAGGAAGAAGCTTACACAAAAGCTTCATACTTCTTATATTTCTTTTCATTGTTTCTAAAACTAGATAAAGTTTGCTTACAGTGTTGATTCTTCATTTACTAACATCTTGTTCGTGAAGCTATGAAGAAAAAGTACAAGGTGGATGAAGTTTCTATCATAGCTTCATGCTTCTTGTACTTTTTTCCATAGCTACGCAAACATTATGAAGTTTCCAAAGCATGGTCTTTGTTAAGGTAGTGAAAACGAATCTGAAAAAATGAGACCAATCAACAAAAATAACAATCCATAAACGAGATAATGGGAAATATCTAACAATAGATGGAAGAAGAAGAATACCTTAATGTATGAAGCACAAGATTCACGGCTAATGGTGAAAACGAAGAGAAAAAATGGGTTCTAGGGTTTCACTTTGAAGGCAACGACGTTACTGTCAATTAAGTGAAAGTTATTTCGCTTATATATAGGTAAACTATTTCACAACGGTTAACAATAACAACCATATAGATAGGTATTTATTTATTATAAATATATCACTACGGTTAACCAGAATAACGGTAGTGATAACCCTTTTATTTGTGAATTTTACAATAAATACAAATCGTATAGATAGGTATTTATTTATTATAAATATATCACTACGGTTAACCAGAAGAACCGTAGTGATAACCCTTTTATTTGTGAATTTTAAAATAAATAAAAAAGAAAAGGTGCGCCTTAACTTCTCACTTAATGCATCTGCAGTTTAAACATCAACAATGTAATTCACAATGCATCTGCAGTTTAAACATCAACAATGTAATTCAAACCCTAATTCAACTATTACATTTCATAACAAAGTAAACATTAAACATAAAGGAGACAAGAAAACATAACTTCTTGATATTTCCAGAAAATATCTCTGATTTCAGTTTGTTCTTCAAATTCTTGTTCTTTTTCTTTAAATCCTCATACATAACCTTCAGATAGCCCACAACTTCCAACTCTGACTTCATAATGCTCTCATCGTCATTTCCATCTCTTTCTCCCACGTCGTCATCCCATATGAACAAATTACATGTTTCATCGCTCCTCCAAAATGGACATCTCCAAAAAAAGCCTTCCTTTATTTTGTCTCTTCTTGCATTGATACGAAACCATACGACCATCACAACCACAAAAATTTCCAGATCGAGATTTTACACTGGAAGAAGACGTAGAAACACCTTTGGATGATTTTGTCTTCAAATGTGACATTGCAACACCTTAAAGTAGAACACTTTCTTGTTATTGTTGTCTTCTTCCCGACAATGGTGACGGCGTTGGTGTTAGGGTTGTTTCGTCTTGTTTCTTTTTTCAATGGATAAATTGATATATACTTGGTGTTTAAAATACATAAAAAGAAGCTTCAGTTTGTAACAACGGTTTTAAGAAAACGCCGTCGTGATATCCTTATTATTTTTTTGTTAAATATTAATAAAACTTAAAAAGGGAGCATTTACGTCAAAGGGATAAGCTATTTGAGGGCGATGAGGTTCGAACCCATGATAGCTAGATTGTATCACCACGGTTTTCATAACAACTATTATTATACCCTTGAGATTTCTAATTAAAATAATGTGTGCGCATCCAGTACGCACTATAAGAACGGTGTATAGGATGTCGTTGTAAACCTGGCGTTGTTGTTTAGGCGTTTTGTAGTAGTGATAAGCATTCATATATATAGCATCTTAGCATTTTGCTACCCCTTTCTGGTGTTTACCAGTTTTGTTCACTTTGGCGTTTATCTCCCCAAGTGACTGGGTTTGTCTATTCTCTCCAATAGAGTTGTCAGCCCTAGGTATAAAGTGCCCATCCTTTCTGAATTCCCCAAAGAGTTCAATCCTCATGGATGATGGTTGGTTAGTTATCTTTTCCACAATTGGATAAGATAAATCCCCATTCGAGCTCGTTCCTCAATAGCTGGAGTCTTGTTTGACCGTTTCTTTCTAGCTTGTCCCTAGATCGAACTTTGGTCCCTGGCAGGTCTGGTTTCCGAGCGTATCTTGAACGTGCATTTATTTTGCACCGTGTCTCGCAGGAATAATCTTTTACAGATCCTCATTGGAGACAAAATTATTTCTCCAGCAGTGTTGTAATATCAACATCTCTTTGGAATTTATACCCAAACAACAAGTGGCAATCTCCTTGAGAAGCTTGTTTTGCTATAACGGCGACAAGTGGCAATCTCCTTGAGAAGCTTGTTTTTCTATAGCGATAAGTGGAAATCTCGTCCCGAGAAGCTTATCCGAGCTCAGGTTATGTACCTTCGGATATGTTTTGTTCCTTAACGTCAACCTTTTTGACGATGTGTTCCGAGCTCAGGTTGTGTACCTTCGGATATGTTTTGTGTAACACCCTTTTCTACCCCACAAATATTGCAGCAGATTAAATCAAATATTAGAGTAAAATCAGAACCACCTTAAAGGGTGCACATTTCTCAATAAATTCAATTGAACAAAATTGCTCCGTAAACAACAGGTTTTCCTCAGAATAATTCAAAAAACCATCAAACAGCAGCCGAACCACCATAACCACAATAATCCAACGTAAAAAGGTTTTCAAAATAAAACCATAGTCATCAAATAACAACAAAATAACAACTTAACAATGGTTCGACTCAACGATCCAACCCGATGTTACCCTATCAGATCAAGACCCTCTACATCGACCAAAAGCATAATAAACTCCAAAAGTCCTCGAAGGCATCCATGACTAATCTTGATCACCTGCACGTTACCCACATTGAGGCAACATTCAAACAAGTAGGGTGAGTAATCACAATTCATTATAATCAATATAAAAACTGGATATGCATAAAATGGTGTCATCATCATATACAACATCATCAGGGCCATCAAAGGAAAACATCAAAAATCACGATATCATAAATCACATCAATGCCAAATAAATGCAATGCATAACAATACTCATGCATGTGGTACCAATCTTCACAATCGATGGACACTAGGCCATCACCCTCCAAAGATCCCCGTCATTAGGATTGATTCTACACAAGAACCGGAGCACGTCAAAACCACCCCACATCCACACAATGAGATGGAAGCCACAATAGACCGAAGTCTAACATCACTATAATGCTATGAATGCATGATACACAACGTCATAATCATCATCATCAACACAAGTCATTACGTGCATCATCACTATAATGCTATGAATGCATGATACACAACGTCATAACATCATCATCAACACAAGTCATTACGTGCATCATCATTCATCACAATCTCATCATATCGTCATTCATTCATCAAAACATCATGCATCATCATCTTATAATCATCAATACAACTCATGGAAATTCATATCAAAATAGTCATGCATCATCATCTCACAATCAATATAACTCATGGTCATTCACATCGTCATTTAATCATCGAACATCACATATATGCAGCTCATAACGTCAATATACATCATGGTAATTCATATCATCAATTAACCTTCAAAATCATGTATAAACGGTTCATAATCATCAATAAACTCATAGTAATTCAGATCATCAGTTATTCATCAAAACATCACGACATCATCATCTCATAATCATCAATAACATCATGGTAAATCATCAGAATAATCACAGCTCAAACGTCAAGACATCACAAGAAGCATAAAACAAAGTTCGCGAACAGCATCCGTTCGCTACAAAGTTCGTTGTGCGAACTAGCTCGCTGGGATGTTCGCTTTGCGAGCTTCCGACGAACCCCAGAATCACATACAAAAACTAGAGAATTTCCCCTTCTGTCTCACCTCGCCACCCTCATTCGCCTAGCGAGCTACTCGCTGAAAAGTTTGCATTGCGAACTTAAAGGTCTTTCTAAATTTCAACTCAGTATCACAGAAGAAAGTATCACACATTCGCTGCGCTATTCGCCCAGCGAATCTGGGGCAAAGGTTTGCCTTGCAAAGGATTCGTTCGCTGTGCGAACATGCGATTTCTTGCAATCACAGCTACGCATCAGTAGCACTTCAGACCACCAAATTTTTACGGGTTCAACCTCAATTCACCCCAAAACACCCCCAAAAACCTTTCTAAGGCATCATGGAAATCAAAGGCATAAAACCTATGACTATTAGGTCAAATAATTTCACTATCCTAACTCAAAATCACCTAAACCTTCACAAACTCTCAAGATTCTCATAAACCTCATAAATCCCTTCCCCATACAAGATCCCACATATCATCAACAGAAGGTTTAGCCTTGAAGGCCTACTTTTATCCGAATCAATTCCATCCTTCATATTCATCATCAATACACAAAAACAACTTCTAAATCACCAATTTACTCATAAACCCACAAACCCTCATAAATCCCCAAAAATCCGCTTTAAACACATCGAATCCCTATATTGAAAACAATGAAAAGCAATACTCCCCATACCTTAGATTGTCGATTCAGAGCTTTCTCTATTGAGTTTTTGGAAACCTTCTCGAATCCTCGCATTTTCATTTTTCCTGATAGCTCTCGTCTTCTTTCCTTCTTTTCACGGTCTAACAAAATGAATCCCATTCTCAAACTCTCCTTTTTGTTAAACCTACTCTTGGGCTTCTAAAATGGGCTTTTCCCAATTTACCCTCACTAATCCTCCTCAAAAGTCCACCTTATCCTTAATTTATCTAATATTATTTAAATTAATAATAATACTAATATATTCCATATTATATACTATTATATTTAAATAAATTAAATAAATATTCTTACAAATTTGGGGTGTTACAACTCTCCCCCACTTAAAGAATTTTTGCCCTCGAAAATTACCTCAAATAAATAGAGTCGGATACGACTTCCTCATCTGATCTTCACGTTCCCAAGTCCAACTTTCGCCATCCGGTCCACCCCACAATGCTTTCACCAAAGTTATGTCTACCCCGCAGTTACTTCATCTCTCGATCGTCAATCCGCACAGGTAAAGCTTCCACCGTCAGGTTATCCCTCACTGGTACATCATCCATCTGAATCACATGCGACAGATCAGGAATGTACTTCCTCAACTGAGACACATGGAACACGTCATGCAAATTCGCAAGTGACAGCGGTAAAGCAATTCGATAGGCTACCTCTCCTATCCTCTGTAAAATTTGATATGGACCAACAAAACGTGGAGTGAGCTTTCTAGAATTTAAAGCTCGACCCACACCAGTCACTGGCGTCACCCTCAAAAAACACGTGACCTCCCTCTTGGAATTCAAGTGTCTTCCTTCTCTTATCATGGTAGCTCTTCTGGCGACTCTGCGACGCTCTCATCCTTTCTTGGATCATCTTAATCTTCTCGGACGTCTCTTGCACAATCTTAGGTTTGAGTATAGCACTCTCGCCCGACTCATACCAACACAAAGGAGTCCTACACCTCCTCCCATACAAAGCTTCATACAGCATCATCCCAATACTAGCATAAACTCGATCAACGGTAAATGACTATCCCACGATCCACCTTAATCCAACACACCAACTCTCAGCAAATCCTCTAAAGACTGGACAGCCATCTATGTCTTCCATCCGTCTGCGGACGATAGGCAGAACTCAACCTCAACTTAGTACCCCAAAGCATCTTGCAAACTCTTCCAAAACTTCGACGTAAATCTCGGGTCTCTATCCGACACAATACTCGTTGGTATCCCATGCAACTTCACAATTTCCTCAACATACATCTCAGCTAACTTCTGAATAGAATAATTAATCTTCATCGGTAATAAATGAGCCAATTTAGTTAATGTATCCCCAATCACCCAAATAGAATTGTTCCCTTTTTCAGTCTTCGGCAATCTTGACACAAAAATCCATGGAAATACTATCCCATTTCCATTCTAGAATATTCAACGGTTGCATCATACCCAACGTCTTCTGATATTCAATCTTTGACTTCTGACAAGTCAAACAAGCATAAACGAACTCGGCAATATCCTTCTTCATAGAATACTTTTTTCGATCTCTGAAACATCTAGAACACACACTCTATCTCAAAACCTCATCACACCATTCTCATCAATCCGGAATTCACCTCTGTTACCTTAGTTAATTAACGTCAATTGGTCCACCAACTTTAAATCCACTTGCTGACCCACTCTGATTTCCTCCAAAACACCACTTGTCAGCTTCAACATTCCTAACTTCACACTGCCAGGAGTCTCTTCACACGCCAAAATCTAATCTCGAAACTGTTCGATTAATTCCAATCCTCTCACTATAAGCATCAACATATACAATGACTTTCTTCTCAACGCGTCGGCCACTACATTTGCTTTGCCCGGATGGTAACTCAAATCAAATTCATAATCCTTCAGTAATTCCAACCACCTTCTCTGCCTCATATTCAATTCTTCCTGATCGAACAAGTACTTCAGACTTTTATGATCACTGAACACTTCAAACTTAGAGCCAAACAGATAAGTCTCCAAATCTTCAACACGAACACCACAGCGGCCAACTCTAAGTCATGCGTAGGATAATTCCTTTCATGAACTCTCAATTGTCTCGAAGCATAGGCAACAACTTGTCCATTCTGCATCAATACTCCACCAAGACCCATCTTCGACGCATCACAATACACCACTAAAGACTCGCTCGGATTAGGGAAAATCAACACTGAAGCGGTCGTCAACCTCTTCTTCAATTCCATAAAACTCTCTTCGCAAGCTACACCCCACATAAAAGCTTGACTCTTTCAAGTCAACTAAGTCAAAGGTAATGCCAACTTAGAAAAGCCCTCGATAAACTTGTGGTAATAACCCGCCAATCCCATAAAACTTCGGATCTCAATAGCAGACTTCAGAGTCTCTCACTATAACACAACATCAATCTTAGAAGGATCTATAGCAATTCCACCACTTGAAATCACATGGCCAAGAAAATTCACTTCCTTCCACCAAAACTCACACTTCGACAGTTTCACATACAACTTCTTCTCTTTCAACACTTGCAACACAGTCCTCAAATGCTTAGCATGCTCTTCTTCAAGCTTAGAGTATATCAGAATATCGTCAATAAAAACCACCACAAACTTATCCAAATACTCATGAAAAATCCTATTCATATACTCCACGAACACCAGGTGCATTAGATACGCCAACCAATATCACAGCATACACATAGTCATCTTACCTCATCCTGAAAGCTGTCTTCGGAATATCATCAGGCTTAACACAAATCTGATGATAACCAGACCTCAAATCAATCTTGCTAAACACACAGGCACCTACCAATTAATCCATCAAATCATCAATCCTCGGAAGTGGATACTTATTCTTGATCTTTACTTTATTCAACTATCTATAATCCACATGCCATTTCATAGTACCATCTTTCTTCTTCACCGACAACACAGGAGCACCCCACAGAGAAACACTCGGTCGAACAAACTTCATCCCAAGCAACTCTTCCAATTGTTTCTTCAATTCTCCTAACTCAGATGCAGGCATCCGGTAAGGAGCCATTGACACCGGACTCATACCTGGTATCAAATCTGCCGCAACCTCTACCTCACGCTCTGGAGGCCAATCACTTCCGCCATCAGGAAACACTTTCGAAATTTCACAAACAAAAGGCAAAACACCAACTTCTCCACCTTCACTAATACTCAAAATTACCATCAACATAAACGTCTCGGCACCATCCTGCATTGACTCATCAAAACCATCTGTAAGCACTTGGCTTAACTTCAAACAATTCACTGCGCACACCACTTAAGCTCACAAGACACGTCTATCCCATCCAACATGATCCCGTCTATTATCAACAAGAGATTAAGGGTGATCAGTTCCTCAATTTGTCAATAACAGCCGACTATCATGAGGCGGTACACACTATCTTACCAAACTATTGTAGCATCTAACACCACACTTAGCCATCGCTCCACCCTCGAAGTATCTTGGAGAAGCACCATCTTCTCCCCCACTTGTTTCATTCCCAACATGTAAATGGAAAACAAAACAAGCATCGACAGTGTTTTCACACACATGTCACACACTAGGGAATAGACAACATTAGACAACCTAGCCGGACGGACCGACCTGCTCTGATACCACTAATGTAACACCCTTTTCTACCCCACAAATATTGCAGCAGATTAAATCAAATATCAAAGTAAAATCAGAACCACCTCAAAGGGTGCACATTTCTCAATAAATTTAATTAAACAAAATTGCTCCGTAAACAACGGGTTTTCCTTAGAATAATTCAAAAACCACCAAACAGCAGCGGAACTACCATAACGAAAATAATCCAACATAAAAAGGTTTTCAAAATAAAACCATACTCATCAAATAACAACAAAATAACAACTCCACAATGGTTCGACTCAACGACCCAACCCGATGTTACACTATCAGAGCAAGACCCTCTACATCGACCAAAAGCATAATAAACTCCAAAAGTCCTCGAAGGCATCCACGGCTAATCCTGATCACCTGCACGTTACCCACGTGGAGGCAACATTCAAATAGGAAGGGTGAGTAATCACAATTCATTATAATCAATATAAAAACAGGATATGCATAAAATGTCGTTGTCATCATATACAACATCATCAGGGTCATCAAAGGAAAACATCAAAAATCACGATATCATAAATCACATCAATGCCAAATAAATACAATGCACAACAATACTCATGCATGTGGTACTAATCGTCACAATCGATGGACACTAGGCCATCACCCTCCAAAGATCCCCGTCATTAGGATCGATTCTACACAAGAACTGGAGCACGTCAAAACCACCTCACATCTACACAATGGGATGGAAGCCACAATAGACCGAAGTCTAACATCACTGTAATGCTATGAATGCATGATACACAATGTCATAATCATCATCATCAACACAAGTCATTACGTGCATCATCATTCATCACAATCTCATCATATTGTCATTCATTCATCAAAACATCATGCATCATCATCTTATAATCATCAATAAAACTCATGGAAATTCACATCAAAATAGTCATGCAACATCATCTCACAATCAATATAACTCATGGTCCTTCACATCGTCATTTAATCATCGAACATCACATATACGCAGCTTATAACATCAATATAATCATGGTAATTCATATCATCAATTAACCTTCAAAATCATGTATAAACGGTTCATAATCATCAATAAACTCATAGTAATTCAGATCATCAATTATTCATCAAAACATCACGACATCATCATCTCATAATCATCAATAACATCATGGTAAATCATCAGAATAATCACAGCTCAAACGCCAAGACAGCACAAGAAACATAAAACAAAGTCCACGAATAGCAGCCGTTCGCTACAAAGTTCGTTGTGCGAACTAGTTCATTGGGATGTTCACTTTGCGAGCTTCCAGCGAATCCCTGAATCACATACAAAAGCTATAGAATTTCCCCTTCTCTCTCACCTCGCCACCCTCATTCGCCTAGCGAGCTAATCGCTGAAAAGTTCGCTTTACGAACTTAAAGGTCATTCTTAATTTCATCTCAGTATCACAGAACAAAGTATCGCGCATTCGCTGCGCTATTCGCCCAGTGAATCTGGGGCGAAGGTTCGCCTTGCGAAGGATTCGTTCGCTGTGCGAACGTGCGATTTCCTGCAATCACAGCTACACATCAGCAGCACTTCAGACCACCAAATTCTTACGGGTTCAACCTCAATTCACCCCAAAATATCCCCAAAAACCTTCCTAAGGCATCATGGAAATCAAAGGCATAAAACCTATGACTATTAGGTCGAATAATTTCACTATCCTAACTCAAAATCACCTAAACCTTCATAAACTCTCAAGATTCTCATAAACCTCACAAATCCTTTCCCCATACAAGATCCCATATATCATCAACAAAAGGTTTAGCCTTGAAGGCCTACTTTTATCCGAATCAATTCCATCCTTCATATTCATCATCAATCCACAAAAACAACGCCTAAATCACCAATTTACTCGTAAACCCACAAACCCTCATGAACCCCCAAAAATCCGCTTTAAACACATCGAATCCCTATATTGAAAACAATGAAAGGCAATACTCCCCATACCTTAGATTGTCGATTCAGAGCTTTCTCTATTGAGTTTTTGGAAACCTTCTCGAATCCTCGCCTTTTCCTTTTTCCTCAGAGCTCTCGTCTTCTTTCCTTCTTTTCACGGTCTAACAAAATGACTCCCATCCTCAAACTCTCCTTTTTGTTAAACCTACTCTTGGGCTTCTAAAACGGGATTTTCCCAATTTACCCTCACTAATCCTCCTCAAAAGTCCACCTTACCCTTAATTCATCTAATATTATTTAAATTAATAATAATACTAATATATTCCATATTATATACTATTATTTAAATAAATAACCAAAACTCCATAAAATTCCACACATAGCCCAAACCAAAATTCACCAAAAATCACGAATATTATATTTAAATAAATTAAATAAATATTCTTACACATTTGGGGTGTTACACTTTGTTCCTTGCCGTCAAACTTTTTGACGATGTGTTCTGAGCTCAGGTTGTGTACCTTCGGATATGTTTTGGTTTCTTCCCGTCAAACCTTTTGACGATGTGTTCCGAGCTCAGGTTATGTACCTTCGGATATGTTTTGTTCCTTGCCATCAACCTTTTTGACGATGTGTTCCGAGCTCAGGTTGTGTACCTTCGGATATGTTTTGTTCCTTGTCGTCAACCTTTTTGACGATGTGTTCCGAGCTCAGGTTGTGTACCTTCGGATATGTTTTGTTTTCTTCCCGTCAACCCTTTCTGACACTGTGAACTTTGGTCAGCTATGAACCTGAACTTTGGTTAAACTGTGAACCTCAACCCAAGCCCAACTCATATTGGTGTCTAAAGTCCAGTATTTGCTGGAAAACCAACTCAAATTGGTATCTTATCCAACTCAAATTGGTATTTACTGGCGCGTTATTTCCAAGTCCAATCATTATTGGCACTTTAATCTTATTCCCAGCAGAGGTTCAGTCATCGTCGACATCTCTTTGAAAGTCCTTGTGACGATCATCATTTGGCACACACGGAGTTTGTCCTTATCTTTTCTGGCTTTTCTTGGAGATCCCGTTTGAACTCTTCAGTATAAGAAATCCCCAGAAATATTTTGTTGGATGTTTATCCTCATATTTCAAATTGATCCCCAGTGAAGATCATGTCTTCTTTCTGGTTTCATGCCCAGTAAAGAAGGTGTTTTATTTCCCCAGTGTCGTCCGGTCACCTTTGAACCTGTCGTCCATCTACCTGGATCTCTCCCTAGTGGAGAGAACCTCTCTGGCTCCTATCTCCAGTAAGGATCTGTAGGGTTTCCCCTTTTATTTTTCTATCCCCAATGTTTCCTTGGAGTCTCCCCAGTGACTCTCTTTTGTTGGTTAGTCTGCATCCCCAGTGAGTCTTCCTTGTAGATACTAACCTTCATCCGTCCCCAGTGAAGCTCACTTGTGGTTGTTTACCCTTTATCTTTAGTTTCTTGTTTTGTCTGCATTTTTGCATTATCATGACATCATATCATCATACTAGAAGTTCATGGCATGTCAGCATTTGCATGTCTTTTGTCTAGCATATGCATTCCATATAAGGGAAAAAATTTCGGTTTGCTATATTTAAATACCTTTCACCTTGATGTCCCGAGGATTTCCATTCCTTGTGCCATCCGGTAAAGCTATTCAAATAGTGGCAACTGTTGTACCCCAAATTTTACCCCTTAGATGTCATAACATCTTGCACTTGCATTTAGGTTCAATCATCTATGCATTGTTAACTAACTACTTCATCTTGCAAGTTGCTCCTTTGTGTGAAAGCCAGGGTTTGCACAGAAAGAGGGCAAGGTCTCCTAAGCCAGACTCTCACATGTTCCAAGGTCTCATAAAACATCCTTTGGCTCCATATAACCATCACAAGTGTCCACCAATTTGAGTGAGATTGGTATGAGAAGTCATCTGCTCAAGACAAGATAACCATTGCCCTTGATCTTGATCAGGACATGTTCCCAAACCCAGGGACATGATTCCATATGAGACTAGACATCCTTGAAGGCCATCTATGGGCCTTGGAAGAGATTGATGAAGCAAGATCATCAGAGATCATCCAGTTGTATTCTTCAATAATTAAGGTTTTGACCGAGGCCTTTGACTTTTGAGATGTTGATCCAAAGTGAAGAATTCAAGTCATTCTCCATCAAGACATGTCTAATTGTTGAGTTAGAGCATGAGAAGTCAAGTTTTGATAGGTTTCTTGCAAAGAGGGTAATGCTTGGTCCTTGAAACTTTCTAAGTGTGGAAAATTCACTCCTTGTGAAAAATTGGGAAGGCCATAACTTTCAAACCACACATCCAGGTTGAGTGACTCAAAACTCAAATGTAAGCTCTCATCATGAACTTCAAAGTATATTAGAGGGTCCTTTTTCAAAAGGGGTTTGGTTTTTAAGTTATAAGACTTGGAAGTTCTGGTTAAGCTAAAACACTTAGTGAAATATCATGTTTTTCTCCTTTTTTACAACCAACTTCAACCTCATTTTGCAGTATGATCCAAGTCTTATCTTAATCATCTTTGGTCATGAAAGTTATATAGTGTTCTCCTAGCTTTCTTTTGAGTGCTAGAATTCTCCATTTGGATGGATATTCACCAAGTTACAATGCCCTAAAGTTGGTGTCATGGAAAGGTTAAGTTTCATAACTTAGAATTTTCTAAGTTTGTTTCTTTGACATATTCATGGACAAGTTTTGCTTCACAATTTTCTCATGGAAATATGCTTTGTTTCAAGTTGAATCAAACATGAAATTTTCTCCAAATTCTCCCTAGTTTCCATTGGATCCAAAACTTTGTCATTTGAATCAAAGATCATGAAGTTATGTGGATCCAAAGTAGTGGCCACAGTTAGTTTAACAACAAGGCATTATGCACATAATTCACTTCATTTGTTATGCCTCATGTTATTTCTTGAGAAATCTTAGATACCATGTGTGTAATGCACCCTTTTTGTGAGTTTCTAAACATTACCTCTTTAAGCTCACTCTCCCATTACATAACCAAAAGAGCTTTTGGACACTACATTGGATTAGTGAAATAAAGGATACAGCATAAAAGACTGTCCCTATGATGCGTAGGGATCCATGATCCTCAATCCCAACTATTACCTCTTTTAACTCTCTCCCTCTCATGACACAACAAAAAGAGCTTTTGGAATATATGTTGAAGTGTGAAAACAACAGACCTACACCCTATTCTCTACTGTTTTTGTTCAGCAAATGAGCATTGTGTTCTCCAAGGTTGACTAGAATAAGCCAGGTACAATGACTAAAGGAAGATCCATACAAACCCTACTTTTTTCTCCTATGGACAAAGCATATGTCCACTATACTTCCAAGACTCAGACCAAGCTACTATGGCTATAAAAGGAGGGCCCTTCTCCTTTGTTTTCACAAAGGAAAAAACATTAGAAAAATCTCTCAAGAATCTCTCTACCTTTCCACTCCATAATCTTGCAAGAAATTTTTAAAAACTTGCAAGAACTTGCTCTGCTCTAATCCCTTCGAGCTACCCACCAACAAACTCTTTAAATCTTCCATCAATACAACATCAGGACATCCATTATTACTTCTAAAAAGAAACACTACTTGAGAGAGAGAACTTGTGGAGAGTCAAGGAACCAGAAGCAAGAAAAGTACGAGCATCTTGAGGAGGAAGAGGCTTAGTTCTGTTGGATTTTCAAGCTCTTGAATTTAGAAGGTGCAGTGGACTTATTCCACTGGGTAACCCTCATTCTTTTTCCTCCCTGGTCAAAATATCATGATCATGTAGCCAGGTCATTTTGTTTTCTATATTGTTATCATGTTGGTGCTTTGCACTCGAGTCAATTTTTATTTATGATGTGGATGAATGTTGAGTTTAGATGATGCACTTTTATCACTGCCAGTTGTTGATAGATTGGACCATATGATATTCATGTCTTCATGTTAATTTGAATACTTGAAACTACTCTCAGGCTATGTGTATTGTGTTGATGTTGGTTAGAATAATGTTTGGGCGGAGTTCTTGTTGGTTTATTTTTATCCATGAAGTTCACGAGTGCATGAATGTCCTGGTGTATTTTACCTATATTTAAGCTTAGAGGAGGCAAAGTTACTATACCCATCGAGTGCTATGATCTGTTTATTTTGGTTCATGTTTTTTATTAAAAAAACACTGAATAAGGAGGTGTTGAAATAGTGGCGACTGCCATGATTAGATAGTGGCGCCTGCCATGTTGGTTCCAAGTGGCGACCGCCATGTTCTTGTTTTGGGTTTATACGCTGGAGTGTTGGCTTCATGGCGACTGCCATTGTTAACATTAAGGTTGATGGCTTCATGTGCATGGCAACTGCCATGGTTGGAACAATGGCGACTGCCATTTTTCTTGTTTGGTTTTATATGCTAGGATTGGTTGTTTCATGTATATGGAGAGGATAGATACGTGGAAGAATAGGGGTGGCGGGACAAGTCCTTTGTCGCGTAGTCACTTAAGTTTAAGTGACCAGTTGATCTCATATCACATGAATTTTATACAATGTCACGTTTTTGTTTTTTTATTATTTTATGTTTGGCTGATGATTATTCACTTGGATCGTTGGGCTGTATCTTTTTGTTAACCACACCTCCCGCCAAAAGGTCCATGCGCCTTACAATGCATTTAACTCATGTCACCATTTTCTAATACACCCCCTGCCTTGTTTAATTCAACACCTTCTTATTTTTCTTTTTCTAAATTACATTTATTTAAAATAGTTTCTTACACCCAAAAATTTCCAAAAAATTCACAAAGACTTTTCAGTACTTAATTTTAATTTCTATAATGTTTATTTCCACTTATATTTAATTTTTATATTTATTTCTAAATTTAAAAAAAATGAACAAACCTTTTATTCAAATCTTGAACTTCCTTTAAAAACCAATCTTTTCTTGAGAACCTTTTGAGAGTATTTCTTGGAATGATTTATAGCATATGCGAGGGTTATTTGAGAGTAGTTCTTTTACCTTGGATAAGGTCATTCTATTAGGGTTTTGTTTGTACGTTTTGACCTTTGTTGCTAAGTCTCATAGCTCTGACATGTCTTTGATTTCAAACTTTGAGGATGTTATCTTTGCCATACTTATGTGTTCACTTATCCATGTTTGCCATGTCCATACTTGGAAGTTTATTTCATATGTTGATTAATGTGTACCATTTTGAATCTTTGAACTCATATTGTTCACATATTTCAATCCCTCTTCAACTCTTGCTCATAAGATGTTGTCTCCCCCTCCTTCCAAAGGAAAAGTCTCTCTATTGACCTCAAAGTCATAGATAGCTCGTTATCTCTTCAACCTTGGCCTCATAGTCATAGGTAAGTTTTGACCTCATAGTCATAGCCATCATCCTCCTTGACCTCATAGTCATAGGATTCTCTCTTGACCTCATAGTCTTAGAGCCATTTCCTACCCTTGACCTCATAGTCATTGGTATATATCCTTCCCTTGACCTCATAGTCATAGGATCCTCCTCTTGGCCTCATAGCCATTCAATCTTACAACTTAGACTTAGAGAGTTTCTTAAACTCTATATGAGCTCATACTCATTCCCCTTGGAACTTTGGCCATAGTCAATGGTTCTTCTCACCCTTAGTTAGGTGAACTACGGTTGCTCTGATTCTTTAGTCAGGATTCGTAGGCACAAGATGCAACGTCTTGGCGAGCATACTTAGTGTATATAACCTTAGGTCTTTATCTTTACCTTAGCACAGTTCCCTTAGCAAGCAAACATAACATAACACAATCCAAACAAGAGGTTCCTGTAGAGTACTACAGATATTTAGGGAGCTAATACATTCCCTTAGTATAACCAACCCCCGATCCCCGATCTCTTAGTTATGTCCTTACATAGCGCAATTAGGGTTTTCTTCGATCTTTACCCTTTCCTTTGGATAAATCAAAGTTCGGTGGTGAATTTCAAAGATTTGTGATTCAAGTTAATTAATAGCTTGATATCCGATTCTCACCGCAACAAGAAGCAAAATACATTTCAGCTGCTAACTGTTGCACTCAACTGCTATGGATGAAATATCAACTTGAAGATTATCATATTTTTGGAAATAATATTCCTATCCTTTGTTACAACATTGTTGCTATCTATCTAACGAAGAATCCGATTCAACACTCTAGAACTAAGCATATTGAAATCAAACACCATTTTATAAGAGACTATGTTCAGAAGGGCGTAATAGATATTCAGTTTATTGATTTTGGACATCAATAAAAATATGAACGTGGTCTTTGTCAATGAATAATGCTTGTCTCCTAAATGGAATATTAGAGGAATCGTTGGACTCTGATAACACCTAGTTAAAATTCTTAAAAATCGAAAATTTCTTTAAGAATGGTCTATAAGCTTTGATTAGGGTGTATAAGATCTCTCTCGTCCTTGATTGCTTTGTCTAAGCAGAAAGTAATTAGTTTAATTCCTTGCTATGTGCTTTGAATTAAAAATTGGATTAATCTTGAGCTCTAATAAAATAAGGAACTTTGTCTTACATTCTAATACCTAAAAGCTTTTTGAAACATTGATTTGATAGATTCCCTGCTCAGGTCTATGAAGGGATCTGTCTATCACTTTTATTTTGAAATCTTCTCTAAAATTTGATTCTTAAAAGGAGTGTACTGAAAAAGATTCTAATTCATTTTTATTCAGACTCATCACTGTCCAAACATTTAATACATACTTGCTGATAAATTGGCATTCTATGTGTTATATTGTTGTCTGGGTGTTTTCCTAATTTCATGAGTTATCTTCTATATAAGATAATATTGTGAAATTACTAGAATTTCTTCTTAAATGTCTTCAAAAACCATTAAAGGATAGATCTATGATATAGATATTCTGAACAGTTACTTCTAATGAATTGACGGCGAGTAATCTTTCACAGAAAGTCACAGATATTCATTTTCGGAAATGGGATGTGATCACCTCTAAAATCATCTCTCAAGCAATAAACTATGTGAAGGATTCCTTGCAGGCCCCCAAATATCAGCATGAATGTAATCAAGGGATCCATTTGTTTTTTGTTTACCTTTGTTAAACTTCTTTCTATAGGATTTACCAAATACACAAGGTTCATAATACTCCAGTTTTTCAACCTTGTCACCACACAACAGATTTTTTTTCAATAATTCAACTAGGCCTCTTTCACTAAAATGGCCAAGTCTCTTGTGCCATAGCTCAGTGTTCGACATAGGTTTTATGGATGCCACATCTGCTAAACCACTTACAACCTCAGCCTCAAGGGTATACAAGCCTTGATTCTTCACGCTTCTCAAGACTTCCTTTGATCCTTTAATTACTATTAGGATACTTTCCACTCCTTTGAAAACGTATAATTTCTTGTCAAATTCACCAAGAGAAATCAAATTCCTCTTAAGATTAGGTACATGCCTAACATCAATCAATAGCCTTAATGACTCATCATGGAGCTTGAATCTCACAGATCCAATACCTGCAATTTTGCAAACTTTGTTATTTCTTAGCAGGATTGATCCATCATCTTGATCACACAATTCCTCAAACACGTCTTTGTTTGGAGTCATGTGCCAAGTAAACCCTAAATACATAATCCACTCCTTGCTAGAGTCACTGCTTGAAACCACGAGGACATTAGATGATTCATAACCATCTTTCACAATGGATGCATTACCATTATCATTTCCACCATGATTGTTCAGTCGATCAGGGAACACCTTTCTTGTATGACCCTCTTCCTTACAATGATAACACCTAATCGCATGAGCATTACCACCATAATAATTTTGTAGAACTTTACCCTTCTTCTTCTCAAACCTACCATATTTCTTCAAGAATTTCCCTTTAACGGACAAACCTTCACCAATAGAAGATTGCTTGTGCTCCTTTTGTTTGTTCGAATCCTAAGAGTACAAGGCTGAGTGAACTTCTTCAAAGGTCAGGGAATCTCTTCCATACAAAAGAGTTTCTTTGAAGTGAGCATGAGACTTAGGTAAAGCACACAACAAAAGTAATGCTTGATCTTCATCATCAATCTTAACCTTGATATTTTCAAGATCAGGAGTCAACTTGTTGAACATATCCAGCTGCTTAGCCAAGACTTTGTCTTCACTCATCTTGAACAAATACAAAGCTTACTTCAGGTAGAGATGATTGATCAACGATTTCATCATGTATAGGAATTCGAGTTTCGTCCATACACCCGTTGTCATCTTCTCCTTCGAGACCTTTCGGAGAACCTTATCACCAAGACTCAATATGATGGCACTGTGGGATTTATCGATCATCATCTTCTTCTACTTCTCCATTAGGGAAGCATCCATCTTCTTCGATCCTTTCAACGCTTCTAACAAACTCTGTTGAACCAGTATGGCTTGCATCTTCAAGTACCACAAACCGAAATCATTCACACCAGTGAATTTCTCAATCTCATACTTTGTTAATGATATCTTCTCCTCCATGCTCACGACACTAGTTTGTTTTAAATTTATGTCGTCAAGAACAAACCAAAATATGAGAAATAGTGAGTTTCTTTAACAAACACAAGAAACCCTATTAGGTTTTACAAAACAGTGAGAAGAAGGAAGAAGAAGAACTAGAATTGGTTAACGCTGCTTAACTATTCACTTACTCAATAAGAGTTTAAAGATCACAAGTGAATAACAACAATTAACCTCTCTTAACAACCTGAGAGAACTAGTCTATTTATAGACTACTAAGCTAACTTAGGCTATAAGCTAACTTTACAATAGGGCTTACAAGTGTCGCACCTCGAAAAATGATACGACCTTCGTGATGGGACGCGGAAAAAATATTTTCGAACAGAGTCGCCACCGAACTTTATTCATTCCAAAGAAGGAATAGGAAAATATCGAGAAAACCCTTAAGAGAAAAGAACATGGTCGTCGCAACCATGTTCTAGGTTCGGGAGTCGATTACGCAAAAGGAAGGTATTAGCACCTCTCACTTCCGTTGTACTCAACGAGAACCTCTTAGTTCGATTTGTGATGAATGTTAGCTAATGTTATTTGTTTTCTTCTAAGTGAGTAATGTAAAAAGTAAGAGAAAAAGGCATTTTGATTGCTAAGGGGAAATGGGAGGTCTTTTATCAGGGTGCTTGCCAAGGATTGAGGCTTTTGTGCCTATGTATTCTCATTGCGATATGAGAAATCAAAGCATCCGTAGTTCGGACTACGGGAGAAAGGTTTGGATACCGAAGGAAGAGGTAGAAGGGTGGGAAAAGGTGGAAAAAACAAAAGGTAGCTCGCCAAGGATTGGGGTCCTTGTGCCTACGTATCTTCATTCAGACGAGAATGAAGAATCAGAGCATTCATAGTTTGTGGAACTACGGTTGGTTTATTTGTTTTAGAGGTGATAATTATTCAAACACGAGAAAGGCAACTCGTACCCAAACAATCGAGGAGAGGAATCGAAAGCTCCAAATCCCCCTCATTCATCTTTATTTGAAAAGAGTTTTGATATTTGTTATGTGTTTTTGAAGTTTGATAGAGAAAATCCACTTGATGTTGGATCAAGGATTTGCAAAAGGGTATGGAATCGATCCTAGTCCCTAAGGGTGCTCATAGTAACGAAACCACAATCAAAGGAAATGTGAAAGTGTGTGCATTAGGTTGATGGCGATGCTAAAAAGCAATCGACTTACAAGGATGTTTTGAAAAAGGGACTTGACATCGAATCGAGAATTAGTTTGAAAATGGTTTAGTCTATCCTAGTCCTTAAGTGTGATCCTAGTAAACAAAACCACAATCAAAGAAAAGCAAGTAAAGAGCGTAAATCCAAAACAGAAATGGGTACATGTAAAGTACACAAGAGTGTGAGAAATAAATGAGGTCATTGTCACGTAGCCCAAGAGGAAGCCGTGTGTGTGCAAGGTGTCTTAAACTAAGCACTAAACAAGAGTACAGACGAAATCTCCTCTGCTAGGGTTTATGTACAAGGTCCAATCTCCAATGCTCAGAATAGTAACCAACAGTCCACAGATGTTTTTTAGGGTATTCGATAATTTTATCATGTTTTTGTGTTTTTGAATAAGATGAACAAGATAAGATGACAAGATGGTATGAACAATATAATGACAGTGATATATTGACAGAAAGATAAAGCAAGAGAATAATGAACATAAATTAAAGTCAGTTGTTAGTTGTTAAGTGTCATTGATCGGATGATCAATTTTGGAATCAGGTCCACTATAACGCTATGTTATGCAATCGTAGCACGATATGTGAGGAAGATCATGCTATGGGAGGCCGGACAATAATAATATTTGTGCTAAAACACGATAGAGAAATGATATGTAGATCATTCTCCAAAATTTGCGCCACACAAAAAGGAAAGAGAACGGTCCCGTCTTAATCGTAAACTTTCATCGATTAATCGAAGATAAACCTATCACGATTCCAAAGTATAGAAAATGATCCAAATGATCATTCCCTACAGATTTGAAATAATGAAGGTTAAACAACCTCAACAATCAACATTCATGATATTTAGACTTCATAGACCAAAATAAAGATAAACTCGAAAATGAAAATCAAAATAGAAGTGAAAAGATAATACAGAAATGGAAATAATAAACATCATGAAATAATAACTCAAGAACCAATTATCACATTTTAAAAACAAGTATTTAAAATATAGAGAAAATAAAAAAGAAGAAAGAAAAGGAAATGAAAAAATAATTAATAAAAAGAAAGAGATGGGGGTGATGCGCAAGAAATGAAGGTGTGAGTTTGTAGAAATTATATGAACTTAGCCCATGAGAATCATAAATCTAAAAAAAAAGGTGTGTGAAGGAAGTCTCGTGGGCTTAAAAGCCCACTATAGCAAACAAGGCAAGGGTGGTAAAAAACATAAGGGGTGGTGTAGCGAGCGATTTTGGACGCGGTTCTTAAGCGCTGGTCGCTCTCTGCGGTTGAGCTTAAAACTACAGGTCGATTCATTTTTTATCCTATTGTGAGCTGAATAAGGAAGGGAAATAGATGTCTCCAATTAACCCTACTTTGCATACTGAGTTTAAACAGCGGTCTGTTAGGTTACGAATGCTATCAATGTGGGGGGCCTTTGTACTGGTTATTTGTATTTTTGCCAATACTGTTTTCTTTCTTTTTTACCTAGGCAGAAGGTTTCTGGCGGGGAACAAGGATTAGGATGTTAGGACTGATGCTTTTGAAATACTGCTTTTGATTGATGGAGATATGGGATTTGGGTTTTTTGTGGATTGCGCTCGCTAAGATCTTTTCTTTCGATCTTATGCCTACGTATTCCCGTTTACCGAAACAGGGAAATCAGAGCGTTCGTAGTTCCTCCTATTCTATGGGAGGAAATGGGTGTTTTGGTGTCTTGTTCAAAGCCCAAGACGTAAAGCGAAAGGTGGTTTGTATCTTGTTCAAAGCCCAAGATGTGAAGCTGAAGGTCTATTTGTGTCTTGTTCAAAGCCCAAGACGTGAAGCTGAAAGACCTCGACTTTAGAGAGAATTTGTCATCTCTAAAGAGGGAGAAGGAGAATTACTTTAACTGGGATACGCGGATCCGAGCAATGCCATAATTTCCGAAGAAAGGGTTTTAACCTGAAGGAGAAGACTTTAACTCAGTGTAGAGCAATGCCATCTTTCCTTAGGAATTCCTCATGCTAAAAGAAGGACAGTGGCATGGATGTAGATGATCCAGAGGCTTGCCGCTTACAGCGATTAGATGAAGGGAAAGGAGTTGTTGATGTTTGTGTACTGTGAACGAGGCACAGCTTTGATGCTAAAAGGTTGATTGGATCAACCAGTGGTTTTCTTATACAAAGCCTAAGAGGAGGCTAATTTCCGCTAGGAAAATCATTATACAAAGCCTAAGAGGAGGCTATTTTGTGTCTCGTACAAAGCCCGAGAGAGAGGCTAAAAGTTTTGACTTGACGATGAAGTCTTTTGGTGTCTCGTATAAAGCCCGAGAGAGAGGCTAAAAGGGTTGACTCAACAAGAGAATCTTTTATACTCAACAAGAGAGTGTTTTTGTATCTCGTACAAAACCCGAGATGGAGGCTAAAAGTTTGACTCAACAAGAGAGTCTTTGATACTCAACAAGAGAGTGTTTTTGTATCTCGTACGAAGCCCGAGATGGAGGCTAAAGGTTTGTTTCAGTTGAGTGACAGATCCAATATACTAATTTTAAAAGAGAAAATCAGTTCTTATATGAGCAACACTGTACTCAGGGATTTGATTTGAGGATCGGGGATATTTCCTTCTCTTTGAGGAAACGGGAAATCCAAAGGGTATTGAGACTGTCCGAGTCTGCGGGTTTCCTTCCTATTTAACGAAGGGGTCACTTGAGAATGTCTTTGAGACTCAAGGAAGTTAGACTGTCCAAGTCTAGAGTTTTATCTTTTGTACTATGTTTTGAGAAACAGTAGTAGACTCTATGAAAGGACTGTTCTATGAGGATGACTAGGTTATGTTCCTATACCTCTAGGAGGTCGTCGGGACAATTTGTACGAAGCCCAAGAGGAGGCTGGAAACTTTTAAGAAGCCGACGGGTCCTTGTACGAAGCCCAAGAGGAGGCTATCATTCCCGGAGGAAAGATCATTATACGGAGCCTAAGAGGAGGCTGTGAATACTTCTAAGAAGCCGTAGGGTCCTTGAATAATGCCCAAGAGGAGGCCGATGCTTTTAGGAAGCCCGTGGGTCTATCATCTCCTTTCCATTAGGAGAGATAACTCTTTTAAAGATAAAAACCACTGGTAAACGTGCGAGGTTTACTATCCAGCGACTTTTAGCTTTTAAAGAGGGTTCCTTAGTTAAGGTCCAAGATTATGACCGTAGTGGGTACCCAAACCCCGAAACATTCAAGGCAAGCTATCCGCAAGGAATAGATCAAGTCAGGAAAGTTAGAGAATTTGGAAGAAACTCAAAGATGCCATTCACGGAGAATACATTCATCTTGGGGAGTAGAGCTTCTTGACGATTCCTAAGGAGGACAGCCGAAGAGAAGACTGTATCTGGTGCTCCTATTGGGGATCTAGGCGTCTATTTCTACGAATAAATGAAACGGCGTCACCTAGTTCTAGACGTAGTTGCCGGGGAAACTCGAAATATCTATACTATTATTACACAGTAGATATGAGTTTATGAAAGGAGACTTACAGTGAGCAGCCCCACAATACAGTTTATAATATGAAAGCAGTAAACGAAAGCGATAACCACTTACTTGGTTGGAGTGCTTCCATGTTGTTTGGTTAGTTGTTCAACAAAGAAAGATTGAAAACAACAGTATATTCAAAATCAAAGGAGAAAGTGCTTTGAAAAAGAAAGATTTGGGGCTTACAGCTCAAGGAGAGGCCCAGGGTTTTATCAATGAGCGCACTGTTTGACTTTGTACAGCGGGACTTATACAAGTGACTGGGGCCCAAAAAGGTTTTCTGTACAAAGGGATGGGTCTTACACTCTCTCAAGAGGCCCAAAAAGGTTATAAGAAAAGAGTGGGGCATATAACACGAGGGTAGGCCCAAATGATTTTTTGTTTTAAAAATGGCGATCGCGCCGAGGTCTTCTTTTAACGCAGAGGGACTTATGCAATAAGTGAGGCCCAAAATGTTTTGGTTAAAAGGGGGATTGGGTCTTACACTCTAATAGAGGCCCAAAGTGTTTTGAATGGGTCTTATAGCTCAAGGAGAGACCCAGATGATTTTTATTTTTAAACGGGCGACGATCGCGCCGTTTACTTGTACAGAGGGACTTATACAATGAGTGAGGCCCAAAAAGTTTTTGTACAAGGGGGGATGGGTCTTACACTCTCTCAAGAGGCCCAAAAAGTTTTTAAAGAAAAGAAATGGGTCTTACTACTCGAGGGTAGGCCCAGATGATTTTTGAAAAGGCGACGATCGCGCCGTTTGTTTTTTGACGGTATCGGGACTTATACAATAAGTGAGGCCCAAAAAATGATTTGGTCAAAAAAAAAGGATTGGGTCTTACACTCTAATAGAGGCCCAAAGTGTTTTGAAAATGATTTATGAGGGTTGAATTAATCCAAAACCCTAATTTGTTTTCAAAATGTATTAAATTGAATAAAAATTCAATTAAAATGATCAAAAATTGTTTAACACATGGAAAACAAATTGTGATCTTGGATTAATGCTTCAAAAATTAAGTATTGACCTACAAAATAATTAGAAAGCATTAAAAGTTGCAAAATCAATGTAGAAAAAATATTTAAAATGCCAAAAATAATCAAAATATTAATTCTTTACAAAAATATCAATTATATGAAATAAATAATATTTTTGGGATTTTTTGTGAAAATAAAATATTTTAACATTTTTGTGAATTATTAAAAAAAGAATCAACTCAAAATCATTAAAACTCAGAGAGAAATTAATTTTTGAATCAATTAAACAAAATCACAAAATTCAAATATTTGAATTTCTAAAAATGGCGCCAAGAACAAGCTGAAGAACACGCGCGTGTTCTTGGTTTCTCAGATTTGCATTTTTTATCCAATCTCCATGAATACGTAATCATATCATGCAATCCACATATCATTATGCTCGTCTCAACCTCACGATCATGTCTATGTACTTTAATTTCATTTAAATTAAACATACAACAAGAAATCACGAAGACACCTCAAGAACCCTAATTTCTGCATGAAGGCTAGGATTTTTGATACACGATTCAAACAATGCAATTAATTGAGGGAAAACATTTCATGCATGATTATGAACATATGGCCAAATTATTGTGCGAGGAAATATGCATAGATTGAGAGATGACCAAGTATGTGCTTACCTCCAAGTCGTGACAGCAAGTTCAAAGTGATTTTTGATCTGGAGGTGTTACAGATGAGTTGTGATGATCTGAACAGCTTCCCTACACCCTATGGATTGTGTTTGGATGGTTGGACTTGATTGAAATTGGCTGGATCATTTTGTGGCACCTCAGCTGCACTTTGGTTAAAACCTTGAGCAACCAGCTGGTGATTTCGTGAAATTGATGTTTCAGAAGTAATCTAAGTGTTTGATCAGCTCATATGTGATGTATGTGAGGTGTGTGAGTGATTGGTTTGATTGGAATTGCTCTCAAACTCAAAACCCGATAGTGACTTGCCTTAGAAGGCAAAATTGGAGTGAAAGAAGAGATTTTGAGGAAAGCATCTGTTAGATGGCTTTGGTGTACTCAAACTGACCACAATTGAGCTCTATTTATAGTAGAGCCAGTTTGTTTTGCAAGGAATAGTGCATGGCAGCTGGTAAGTAGGTTTGGCCAATGTTGGCAAATGAAAATCCAAGTCTCCTATAGCCATTGACTAGAGGTTAGGGCACAGAGCTTTGGTTCCCTTGGTCTTGGATAAGTCTTGACTGATTTCAGATGAGAATGGCTCAGTCCATGCCACCTTGATGGTTCCATTGAATGCCTCATTCCAAATTTGAAGTCTTGTCCCTATTTTGGCCACTCTAGGTTCAACATGCTATTTCTTGTTCCATGGACTTTGGAGGCTTGGCTCAGTGATTGTCCCCTTTAGATTCAATCCTCTGAGGTGTCCAAGTGGATAGGAGCAATTGAATTTGGCTGATTTTGGCAAATCGACCAAAGTTGCAAATTCTGCCTTGCCTTGACAGATTTCAGCAAGGCAACTTGGCAATGTTGTATCTCATGGTGTAGGTTGAATTTGGCAATGTTCTTGGCCATTTTGGAAAGCTCTTACATGATACAACAACTGTTTGAACAAGTTTGGTTTTGATCTCTTTTGATTCCAAGTGAAAAATCCCCCTACATTTGGCAAAAAGTGAGGCAGAATCTGACTTAGTGAAAATTTCACTAAGTGTTGGAAAAAATGACATTTTCACTTTTCAACCACTTTGATCACTCCATAACTCAAAATCCTTAATGAATTGGAATGACTTGTAGTTGAAGTTTTTGTAGGTGATAATGAGGGCTACAAATCCATCTTTGGATGAGAAAAAATGGCCTTGTGGTTTAGGAGTTATGGTCCTCCAAAGTTGGTACCTTTGCCACTTTATTTTTAACTTAGAAAAATTTCTAAGTTTTATGGTTACCCCTTTTACAAGTTATCTCACTTTTCTTGATTTTTCTTGATGAATGATGATTCAAATCATACATTAACATCATTTTAGGGTTAAAAATCCATTTTAGTGAAAAATCTCAAAAAGTCAAAGTTGACTTTTGTGCACAGTTGACTTTTTATCAGATGAATTCCAAACTGTGCAATTCTTCAGGAAATCATGTCCTTGACCTAAATCAAACTTGATGGACATGTTCCATGGGTGTCATAGGGTATATTCAATCATGTATTAGGGTTTGGGAGCATGTCCTGGTCAAAAGTCAAAGTTACAGTTGACTTTTCCCTTAAAACCCTAATTGTGGTGCAGATGAAATTGAGACTTGTTGCCCAAACTTCTTGGATTAATCCATTGTTCCAAATGGATCAATATGGTATATTAGAGACCCTCAAATCATCTCTTGAGGTCTTGGCTCATGGTTTGTCCCAAAAGTCAACTTAGGGGTGAATTAGGTCAAGAAACCCTAATTCCTGATTTTTTATGAATGCGTCCCCTAAGGCAAAATTGACTTGATGCATGGGTTCATGAGGTTCCATTAAGTATATTAGGTCATGTTTTGGATCATTGCCTTGTGCCCAGATGAAAATTTCCATCTGGAGGCCCTGGTCGACCAAAACCCTAATTTGGTGACACTGGCGATCTTGAGGCTTGATCCACCTAGAAGGGAGCAACCTTGTGCTTAATCCTTGAAGTGGGAGTCCTTTTGATCCTTTGAGGATGTTTGAGAGATTAGACAAGTTGAAAATCAAGTCCTTTCTTGATTGAGCCTTTGTCTAAAGCTCAGAGAGGGCTTGAAACCCTAATTTTGATTGTAGTGGATGCTCACCCATCTTTGGGAAGACTAATGAAGCATGATGGTTCATCCATATTGTGATGATGATTTTCACAATGATGGGAAATCTAAGTGGTCAAAATTTGGGGTATTATAGGTGGCAATAAGAAGTGCACAAGGGCCTTAAGCCCAGTCAAGCTACACGGGTTAAGAAACATAGGTTAAATAGGGTAGCAACATCAACAACATATTCAACATTTTTTAAAAAGAAACAAGGTTATGGAAAAAGATAAACCGTACAACAATATTCATCTTCAAGAGTAATGGTCATGAATGGCAATTAAAACGGCATCAGGTTTCCATTGAACACTCTCATTATCTTAAAAGCGCAAAGAACAGGGCACGTTCAGAATGGAAAAAAACATAAAATAATGAAGAATCAAACAACACGAAGCAACCTTATCCTTCGCAATTCGTCTGTTTTCAGGTTTATGTTTGGTTCGTTCGTTTCACTCTTCTTCTTTTTCTGGTTTGGAATCATGATTTAGTTTTGTTGGTGGTTTGAAAGGGTATTTTGGGTTGAAGGTTTTGATGAAGGGTGTTGGATGATTGAGGTGGATTTGAGGTTATGGAGGTTCCGGTTTGATGAAGGATTCTTTGTTATGCTTTGGAGATGTAGTTATTTGAATAAAAGGTTTGGGTTCTATGAAGAAGAGGAATTTTGGCAGCGGTTCAATGGCCGTAAAGCATGAAATTGAGTGTCAAGGGAGGCTTCTTTTATAGAAGAATATGAGGGTGAAATAGTAAGAATGAGAGGAAACTTTTGGTGACATTTTGCTGCGTTTTGCGTTTTCGGGGTACGAGTTGTGACGGTTAGCGAAAATATGGGCTGCAGGATATGATTGGGTGGGGTCACTAATTTATTGTGTTGTATCATGGTTGGAAGTAGGGGTGGACAAAAACCCGCAAACCGCATTAATCCACTAAAACCAAATCGATTTTAATCAAACGGGCGGGTTAAATTAATTCTGCGGGTGATTGGATGTTCAAAACTGGGTTTAAATGGGTTTACACGGGCGGGTGCGGGTCCAATTTCTGAACCCAGCGGTACCCAACCCAACCCGTATCAAAGAAATTAATTACTAGAATATTATACAAATTAACTGATAGTTGTCATTCTCATAATATTATACTACTTAATTGATAGTTGTTATTCTCTTTTTGTTTGTAGTTACAGCTAGACCTTTATTACTATTAGTCTACTACTATATTATAATATCAATTCATTTATATATTATTTTTATTTCCAAACTTATCATCAAACCATCTCTTCAACACAACCTTATCATGAATTTTCTGGGTTTTATAAATACAGGCGGTATTATACTTTAATTTTCTCCTCTTTTCTCTTCAGTACGGAAGCACACAACCTTATCAAACCATCTCTTCAGCACAGAAGCACATTTCCTTTTCTCCTCTTTCTCTTTAATTTTGTTTTCAAATTTCTGTTTTTTCTTTATTCTTTTTCATAATATTTATTTTTGGTTGATGGATGATAGATCTGAGGAATATACAAAAAAAAATTCAGTTTTTTTACTATGAATCTAGAGTTTTTCTAAAATTTTATTCTAACATGTTAATGTCTTTTTGAGATGTTAACCCGCCCAGACCCATCCGAAAAACCCGCAACCCGAACAACGTGTAAACCGCATGATCCGAAGAAAATATGGGCGAAAATGGGTTTCTAGATTCAAACCGCGGTTTGGGCCAGTTCGATGTTTTGGACCCGAATCCGCCCAAACAGACCCAATGTCCACCCCTAGTTGGAAGTGTGTGAATTTTGTCGTTGTATGGCTTGTGAAATTGCTTGTGTTGATGATTTAGTGTGTGTATTTATCCCAGGTACATGTTATGGACTCATTGTGAATCTTGGTTATGTAATGTTGGAAAGGTTGGTTACGTGCAGTGATGGCTTGGAAAGTTTTATTCTTTGTGGTTCATTGTGAAGCATCATGATGTGCGTTGTTTTGCTTGGTCGGTACAGGTTGTGAAGGTCTTATTGTGGAGTATATGTTGTGGTTGCGCGTGGTACTTGGCCTTGGAGAGGTTTCATGATGTAAAGCCAATTATGTTATGAGAAGGTTGCAAGTGTAATGTTGTGAGTATTGAGAGGTGGTTTGGAAATGTTTTGGTTGGACCGTGTTTTGTCATGTAAAGTATGTATGACAATTTGTTTGTTTGTGCAATGGTTTTTTTTCATGTAATGGGCTTATGGTTCTTTTGTGTAAATGGACTCTTACAATGGGCTTGTTTTGTATGGGCTTTTGTCTCTATTTTTGTGTGTAATTTCATAGCTTTTATTTTGTAGAACTTTTTTGTAAAATTTTGGCCATATAATTTGCATTAGAACTTTGAATAATTATTCACACTTCCATGTGTAACTTGTGAATAAACATGAATGATCCTTGATTCTTGATTGAATGACTATGACAATTTGAATTTGCCGTGTGAATCTAGAAACTAAACCCTTTTTACTTGAAATGAGATCTTGAATTAATCCATAAATCAATATTGATCTTTGGAATAAACTGAGACTTTGAATTAATGAATTCATCTGCACTTGACCACTTGAATACCAATACACCAAATCCTTCATTATGAACTAAACGAGCAACAAAATGCCTTGAAATCAGAGGAACATGACATAAAATATGAATTGTACTGTCCAAAACCATCACTACAAATGTAATGATCTCTGATGATCCTTAATCATGAAACTTTTGTTGTGGTACAGTCTGAGAACTTAAAATGAATTAGGACATTGATTCAAATGTTGAGAAATGAAATTGAACATGAATTAACCACAAATGAATCAACCTTGCCCTAGCCACTTTAATTGTGCTGAACCCAAAAACTTCACTGTGAAATAATCATGTTTTGAAATCGAAGAGTTTATGAATTGAGACATGGATTTCAATACATCGCACCAAACCCTAATTGACCATGTTTTGCTTCTTGGTCGTCCTCAATCACAGATCCCTTGAATTCAATTGCATCCTTGCACCCAAAACACAGACGACTTGTAGATGAATCAATTCCAAATTGTCTGAATAGAAATTAGGTCAAGCATCACTTAAACTGAGCCATTACTGCACACACATACCTTGAATGAACCTCAACTGAACCTTGATTTAATTCAATTCAACTTTGTGAAACCCTGGGTTTGGACAACAAGCAGAAGAAACATATTTTTTGATTTTTTGAATAATGGTTAGTAGACGGATAAACAAGTGAAAGTAATATACAAATATCACGAATTTGGGGTATGACAGATGCCCCTATCTAATTGGATTAAACCTAGTAAGATGAACTTCCACGATGTTCATTCTTTCTAGGTAGAAGTTTATTAGATATAAAGAAAACTCTGAATTTGTCTGAAAAGAAAAAAATTCTTGGAAAGTTGAATAACAGAACAACGTCGACCCTCGGGTGGACACTGAATAACTTGCAAAGGTCATCATCAGCAAAAGGATGATAACAGAAAGTTCTGACATCAAAAGGATGACAGACTTATGACCAAAAGGATAACAGTAAGCACACACACATATACCTTTCACTAAAAGGATGAAAGTGGGGTCAAAACTCGCTATTATTAAAAGAATAATAGTAAGCACACAATGATATCAGAAGTTGTCATTCACCAAAAGGATGATACACAAACCCAAGATCCATAAATTTCTGACACCAAAAGGATGACAGATCTATCACCAAAAGGATGATATTGAACACACGCACAAGATTGTGACACCAAAAGGATGACAGATCTATCACCAAAAGGATGATAGAGAACACACGATTCCGACACCAAAAGGATGACGAATCTATCACCAAAAGTATGATAGAGAACACGCACCAAGATTTCTGACACCAAAAGGATGATATACCTATCACCAAAAGGATGATAGTACAAACACAGAGATACCCGACACCACAAGGATGACGGACCTATCACCAAAAGAATGATAGTAAACACACACAACCCAATGACCCTTCACCAAAAGGATGAAAGTGAGGTCAACAAGACTTGCTACTACAAAAAGGATAAAAGTAAGTGCAAAATGATATCAAAGGATATCATTCACCAAAAGGATGATACACAGACCAAAGATTCACGACTTTCCAACACCAAAAGGATGACAGACCTACCACCAAAAGGATGATAGTAAACACACGACTCCGACACCAAAAGGATGACAGATCTATCACCAAAAGGATGATAGAGAACACACAACTCCGACACCAAAAGGATGACAAATCTATCACTAAAAGGATGATGCATCTATCACCAAAAAGGATGATAGTAAACACACACTGAGATACCCGACACCAAAAGGATGACAGACCTACCACCAAAAGCATGACAGTACACACACACACACACATACAACCCAATGACCCTTCACCAAAAGGATGTAAGTAAGGTCAAAACTCGCTATTATCAAAAGGATAATAGTAATTACATAATGATACCAGAGGTTGTCACTCACCAAAAGGATGATACACAAACCAAAGATTCACATATCGTCGGCACTAAAAGGATGACGGTAAGATCAAACAACATAAGTCGCTACCACCAAAAGGATGATAGAAACTTCCCAACTTTGAGAATCATCAACACCAAAAGAATGAAGGTTAGGTTGAATTAGCAGGAGTGGCTACCACCAAAAGGATTATAATAACATTATTGACAAGAGGTCAATTTTGTTGGATGTATGATGAGTAAGACTTATTTGGAGACATCAACAAAAGGTTGAAGCAAAGAAGTCACTAAGGAACATCATTCTTATCAATAAAAGGTTAAAAGGAACCAACTCACTAGGGAACACCCAAGAAGAAGGTAGGCATTTGTTCGGAGAAAAAACCATTGACCGGTCTAAGGGTAGCAACTCCATCAGCAAAAGGTTGAAGTGAACCAATTCAATGGGGAACACCCAATAACTTGGAGAAATGCTACTGGCTGAGCCGGGGATAACCACTTCATCAACAAAAGGTTGAGGAGAACAACTTAATGGGGAACGCCCACTGACTCGCTTGGAGATCACAACTTCATCAACAAAAGGTTGAAACAACTCCATGAGGAACGTCCACAGACTTGAAAGAGATGTCCCTGGCTGGGCTAATGATTGTCTTGGAATCTCGAGATTGATCCTGGATCTCGACTTATGCATGTATTTATGTTTGATTTTGTAATGATATTCCATATCTGATGGAAATACGATGCAAATGATGACGCGCTGAGATGCAAGTGCTGGGGAAGTATATAATGATTCTTGTATGCATATGATGCATATGATGCTTATGATGTTGAATGTGATGCATATGATGTGTATGACGCGTATGAATGCATACGGGTGATTGGACATGTTTTGCAAGGATGCCATCATGGTGTACTTTTGGTAGTTGCCAATGCGGATTAGACTTTGGGTTGTGGGAGGGTTTGATTTCCTCAACATCAGATCTCTGATGACGCCATGCTCGAAGCAGAAGAAGATGATCTCGATGCCCCAAGCTTGATCACTTGATGATTTGTCATGAGTTCACTCTAAAAGAACCACAACTTTGTGTCTAATGGTCAGGATAGCCTGAAAATGAGTGTAGCGGTGTGATCAACTCATGAAGATTATTGCTTTTGCTCTGAACTTGGTGATTGCTAGTGTCTAGCAAGATTTGCTTATCCAACTTCAAGGTACAGAGAGGATCTGCCATCCTGCAACTTTTTTCCCCAGTCTATAGGACTCTTGAAAGAAATCTCTTCGAATGGAAGCTCTTATGAGTTACCATGACATGATTTGCCCCAACGTTTGAGTATGGCAATGGTTTGTCCCTAATTAACCAGTTCCTGCAATAGCCTGATCTTTGGAAGCTGAACTTTGATGTGATCTTGAGATAACTTGCCCCTGATTGAGCTTTTGAAGGATTTGCCCCAAATTGAGGGTTTTGAGGTAGTCTTGATTTGAGTCATCACCACTGAAAGTTCAAGTTCCTCTTTGATTGCCCTTTGTTGGAGTTTACTTGATGTCAAGAACTGATTTACAGTTAAAATTGCTCATTCACAAATGGTAATCTTAATGCAATGCTCATGCAAGTTTTGAAAAAGAGACGTTTATTGGAGTGTTATGATAGTGTCAGACGAATGGGCCGTTTAGTCTAGACGTTGTGCCGATTTTTCTAGTGTGTGAAAGATATAGCAAGAAGAATGACACAAATGCTGAAGATTAGCAAATCTGTGGGGAGTCAGCTTACGCAACCTTGCAGTAGTATGCTTTTAGAATAAACCCCGCCTCAATTATGTCTTTTGAGGGTTGTAACGTGGTCTGGTTCAGGGTTTATGAAACAAAGGATATTAGGCTCAAAAATTAGTTTGTATCCACCCATTCTTCGTGATGAACTCCAGTCCTACATTTAGTTAATTCTACACACATTTGTCTTCCAAAAGGTTTGACGGTATAAGGGTAAAGATTCAAGGTTTGCTTGAGATGACAGTCACCTTATTTTGCTTTTATGGATGTAGTGACCCTTTGGTTTTGAAATGGGGGTCACTTAATCTTATTTTATTTTTTCTGAGCATTTGAGGACCTCTTTTGACTTTGCTTTTGATCCCTAACTTTTACATGGACTGATTTTTCTTTTCAAGTCCATCGGGATTGCCTTGATTTTTGTCTAAGTCTCCCCTTGAGGTATTCGACTTAGCAGACTTTTGATTTTTTTATATTTTTTATTGTGATTTTGTTGAAGGATTGTGACTACCAAGTCACTGGTTATTGAATAACAACTGTCATGTCTTTTGGATTTTATCTTGTGATTCGAGTGCATAGTCGGATTAACTGAATTCTACCCATGCCCCAGGTTAAGCGTATAGGTTTGTAAGTCCGAAGGAAACTTCTACTTCTAGGCTCGGAGTGGTTATCTAGGGACTGACTCATTGTCTCTCCATTGTTTAGGGATTGAAATAATGCATGTACATCATCGACATGATTTTGTCTGAAAGCGTACGGTTCGCAATTATGGGTATTTCATTTTTGTCATCCTCCCTCCAATCTAAAACAACAGTTTGATAAAGAGCGTGAAGTGGAGAAGTATGTGTCTGTGTTTTGTAATAAATGAAAAAAAAAGAGTGAATACGACATAACTAATTCAAAACATGGATAGTCACTTCATTAATAAAACCAGGTACAAACAACAATATTTAGAGCAAACATTACTTAAACAAACAAGAACAAAATACAAGAATGCAAATGATGGGATGGAAATATGACTGCCTTCTTCGGGGAAATGAACTTCCTTCCTTGATTTGATGCTTGAACTAGCTTGGTGGCGGCATGGGGTTGGTTGCGATATTTGGAGTCCTTGGCGTGAATGTGAGATCCTTTGACTCAATCAGGTCTTGAACCTTGTGCTTGAAGGCTCTGCAGTTCTCAATTGTATGCCTAGGGGCTCCCTTATGATACTCACAGTGAGCATTAGCATCATAGTCTGGAGGGATGACTGTTGGCAGAGCTAGGTCCCTTGGGGTAATCACTCCATCCTTCAGCAACTGAGAAAAGACCTGAGCATCTGACATAGGTAGATGATCAAAGCTTCTTTCTGACCTTCTCATTCTTTATTGATTAGGTTGATGTTATTGCGAAGCATGTTGCTGAGGAGCTCATTGATGAGGAGCGTGTTGTGGAGGTTTCCGAATAGGAATCTTAGTAGGAACAAGTTGCTAATAAGGCATAGGAGCACATTGCGCAGCAGCAACATACGGATACAGGAAGCAAGGGATTTGAGTAGGCATTAGAGCAGGTGCTCTCTATTAAGCTTTTCCTCTCTGAGCAGAGATAACATTAGTTTCGCCCTCCTTTTTCTCGTATCCATTGAAAGGCTTCTTGATTCCAGACTAGCTGCTAGAACCTCCTTGGATCTTTCTGCTCTTCAGATCCTCTTCAATTCTTTCACCGACGATCACCATGTCAGAGAATCCAGAAGACACACTGTTGACCAACTTTTTATAGTGTGGGCCTTGCAAAGTACTCATGAATATGTCAATCAATTCACGGTCAACAAGTGGTGGATGCACCCTTGCAGCTAACTACCTCCAGCGTTGTGCGTACTCCTTAAAGGATTCGTCGTCCTCTTGAGCCATACTCTGAAGTTGAGTACGATTCGGAGCAAGGTCAGTGTTGTATTTGTATTGCTTGACAAAAGCTTCAGCTAATTCAGCCCAGGTTTGCACACTGCTACGCTCCAGTTGCATGTATTATTCGAGAGATGCTCCAGATAGGCTGTCTTGGAAGCAATGAATTATGAGTTTCTCATCTCTGGCATAAGTAGCCATTTTTCAACAATACATCTTCAGATGAATGTTAGGACAGTTGAGACTCTTATACTTCGGGAATTCCAGCACCTTGAACTTGGAAGAAATGACAACATCAGGCACCAAGCACATTTCTAAGGCATTCAAAGAAGTTGAGTTTTTCCCTTCCATGATTTGGAGTTTTTCAGCTAGATCACGACACATCTTGATGGCTTTAGAATCCCGAGGAGCAGTAGGATTGGCAATCAGAACATCAGTATGATAGTTTTGTATCTCATATTCATCTTGCAGATTCTCTTCAGCTTGAGGAATGGGAATCTGAGTAACAACAGGTTAAGTTTGCAGGATAACTCCAACAGTAACTCCAAATGTTGGTATTGGCTGATTAGTGGCTCCTTTAACTGCAGGAGTGAATTTCAGAGGCATCCCATAGATGATGGGATTGGGAACAGGAACTGAAAGCCTTGAAGAAGATTCTTGCATAGTGTTAACCCTCAATTTCGACGCTAGAAAGAATCAAAACTATTTTATGTTAAAAAATTATTTTTAATATAAAGAAGGCTTCGACCCAGTTTTTGGAGAGGCCTGAGTCGAATAGAGGTGTAGGAACCTCAAAAAATGGCTAAGTGCTGGAAGGGTTTCAACCATGAGAATGTGGTAACAAGCGCTGCAGTGGTTATATTAAGGTTGGAGGGAATTTCCAATATTTGAAATTTAAATCAGAGCAGTTGTGAACGTGGGAACAGTTGAGACCAAGGAGAAGGCGCCAAAATCCACACGTTCGAAGCAGTAACCACCACTTAGTAGTTATTTCCTAGCACTATAAATAGGAGTTAGTTCTAGGTAAATGGTGTGTTCATATTTTTTTTACAAGTTACTCAAAGAAACTCAAAGTACCCAAGTGTAGAGAAACGAGTTCGTGAGAATGTACGTAATGTAACACCTTTTTCTTTATTAATACAATTAATCTTCAGCATGTTTAAGATTCAGCCCTTTACTTTCCATACCTTTGCAATTTTCTTGAACTTTATCTTCCATGTCAAATTTACTTTCAAAGTCATTTAAACTTTCTACGTTTACCTTCTACTGCACTTTTACGTTCAAGCATTTAATCTTCAAGCATTTACTTTTCAAAATCTTTTATTTTCAAGAACGTGGAGTTCTCCTTTAATCCATTGCATTTATTTTCAAAGTCTTTTACTTTCCTGCACTTTACTTTCGACAGCACTTTTATTATCCCAGCCTTTACTTTCCAAGAACGTGGAGTTCGTTGCATTTTACTTTCAAAGCTTTTTACTCATTGTCATTTCTTTTCGACGCCTTTAATTTCTGCACACTTTACTTACATCCCTTTAAATTTCAAGTCTTTACTTTACTTTATTGCACATAGTCGAACGTGGAGTTCAGTTAGATTTTATTTCAGCATTGTCGAACGTGGAGTTCAGTTTACATTTTCTTTAATTTTCACTTTGTCATTTACACTTGTCTCTCAAATTTAGCACATGTCCTAGGATTTGTGTGGTCGATCCTGCAAGTTAATCAATTTGCGTTTAGATTGATAGACCAGGGGTTGTTTACCAAAATTCACAGTAAACAAATTGGCACACCTGGTGAGACCCAGTGCTAAGTTATACCTTTTTGTCAACCTCATCTCTCTTGGTGAAGAAGTACTTTCGTTGTATGTTATTGAGAAGTGGGAAGTTAGCCACAGCAAACGAAGGAATACCAAAGAGAAGATACACTAAGAAAATGGCAACCAATGCCAACCAACAAGTTGATCCTCAAGGGAGTATTTCAAACACTCAGTCAAGTAGCAGTATGGGGTCTCAAAGCACACCATCACCAGTGTCTTCGACAGGAGGACAGGCGTCACTTCCATTAGTAGTGTCTGAGCCAGGATCAACATATACAAAATCATATACTCAACCTATATTGGAATACATAGGACCACAAAGTTCTAACTCACCAACACCCCCAGGAGGAAATTCAATGTACAGGCACGTTCCTCCTCCAGGTTTTCCACATCCAGGGTCAAGGAGTCAACCCTATGGTATGCCTACATCAATGATGCAAAATCTGCAGAATGCTCCACCTGTATTTTCAGAAACTGTTGTGTCTTCGCCATTACAAGGGTCAGGATCAGGAGGGCGAAACAACCAGAATATAGGTGTTGGTTACTCTGTTCAAAAGTTCAGCAAGTTTTTAGGAGATACTACTAAGTCTACTGTTGAACATGTGGCTAGGTATTTGATCGAAGCAGGCGAGATTGCAGCTGACGAAAGCCTTAGGATCAAATACTTCCCAAGTTCCCTTACCAAGAATGCCTTCACATGGTTTACTACTTTGCCTCCAAATTCCATATATAATTGGACCCAACTAGAACGTTTGTTTCATGAACAGTTCTACATGGGGCAAACTAAGATTAGTTTGAAAGAATTAGCTAGCATCAAGCGCAAAGTTACTGAGCCAATTGATGACTACCTGAATAGGTTTCGACTTCTTAAAGCCAGGTGCTTTACACAAGTGCCAGAACATGAGTTGGTCGAAATGGCTGCTGGGGGTCTTGATTATTCCATAAGGAAGAAATTAGATACCCAATATCTGAGAGATATGGCCTAGTTGGCTGATAGGGTTCGACAGCTAGAAAGGCTAAAAGAAGAGAAGGCTAAATTCAGCAGGGGTAAAAAAGTAGCCTTTGTCGAATGCAATGAAGATGTGGAGAACCTGTATGGTGAAACGTCTTATTTCGACGGAAATGAGGTTGACGTTGCTGAGTTAAAGCAAGGTCCACCTTATGCCTGCAAATTATTAGCTCCTTCAGAAGGAAAAAATCCTGTCGAATCTAACGACAAATTTCCTAAGAAAACATATACTTTCGACGTCACTAAATGTGACGAAATTTTTGATTTGTTAGTTAAAGATGGGCAAATGATAGTGCCTGCTGGTGCTAAAACGCCACCTTTAGAACAAAGAAAGAAAAGAGGTTTTTGTAAGTACCATAATTTTTTGGGTCATAAAACTTCTCAATGTTTTCTTTTCAGGGATTTGGTGCAAAATGCTATCCAAGAAGGAAGGCTGAAGTTTGGTGACAAAGGCAAAGCCCAGATGAAGATTGACTCTGACCCATTGCAAGTTGCAGAGGCTAACTATACAGAGCCTCACGAGGTTCAGATGGTGGAAGCCACAGAGGGATTCGACGAGTCAGTCAACATGGTGGAGGTTACTGAAGACGCCACCAGTTCTGTGATAATTGAATGTTCTAGTAAGGCTGCAAGTGGCCTAAATGTGGAGGGTACCAGTCTAATGTTGGTGACTAAAGAAACTGCTGATAAGTTTGTTGAAATAGATAATGCTGCTAAGGTTTTGGATATGACCGTGAGCGGGTGGAAGATAAATGCCAATGAAGGCATTAACATGGTCGAGTTGGCTGGAGAAACTGATGCTAGCTCAGATAGTGTCGACATCAATGAGGCTATGGGCAGAAATGCCCCTAAAGTCCAAGTTGTTAAGGAATTGGAAGATGACATGCTCTTGGTAGGAGAGATGCTAGACATGGATGGCTGTTTGGTGGAAAATTGGATATGTATGGCTGCTGAAAATTTTTTCAAGACATCTCCTGATGTCGAGAGAGTCAATGCTGAAGAGATGGTTGAAGCTGAAAAAGCTGCTTGGCAAAAAGATTCCCAAAGAGCTGCAAAAGCAGCTACAGGTAGTGGTTGCTTGGCAAAGACCACTGAAAGTCTGGAAACCCGTTTCTCCAAGATGCACTTAAAGGACAAAATGGATGTCAACATGGTCAAAATTACGGATCGAAAAGCTAAACAAGTGAGTAAGGCAGAGGAGCAAGAGAAGTGTAACAAAATGGCTTATCCTAAGCAAGAAGAGACAATTGTGGATTTCTTGCATCGTTGCCAGAAGAAAGGCTCTGAAGTAATGCTGTGTCCCAGATGCAGCGCCATTTTTGATGAAAAAGCTGCCCACAAGCTAGAAGGTGTCAAGAAGGCTGGTGAAAACTGGGGGCAGAAGGTGAACAAAGGGCACAGAGGTTTTGACCATAGGCGACATTCGACAGGGCTAAAAAACTAAGCACCAGGAGTTATACCAGGTACGTTCAAACCAGCTGCAAATGTGCCAACAGGTAGTTGGATTAAGCCTATCGAATGGAGAGGACAGAAGAAAAAGTGGGAGAAATTTGATGTGGAAAGAGGTTCTTCGTTCGAGTATAGAAAAGAGAACCACACCACCAATAAATCAGCCTACATTTCTCAGAATTACAAGGGTAAAAACCCCATGTCTAGATCACAATGGCAAAGAGAGCAGCGCAGGCGAAAGGCTATCAGGGAGGCTCAGGTGCAAGGAGAATCAAGCACCAATGTGGATAATCAAGCTGGGGAAATGGAGAAGATGCCCATACGACGAAAGTTGTTCACTGTTCAGCCAGAAAGGAAGGTCGAAGAGGATGAGAATATGACTGATAACTTCGACAATGAGTCAGCGGCTTCCCTGGATATTCTGGTAAATGAAGTGTCGGTAATGCCAAGAGAATTTGGTCAAGTCTTAGAGGTCGAAGACTTAGATCAAACTGCTGAATTGGAAATGTTGGCACACAAGCCTGTGTGCTATTACATCATGAACAATGGGTGCGTCGAAGAACAGAATGCTTTCTTCGAACGTCCCACAGAGGCAATGAAGGGTCATTTGAAGCCTCTTTATATTACTGGAAAAGTAGAAAACGTCCCTGTCAACAAAATTTTGGTAAACTGTGGTGCAACGGTTAATTTGATGCCAAGATTTTTGCTGAGCAAGATTGGGAAATTTGAGACAGATACTAAACCTCACAACATGGTTCTGTCGAACTATGAAGGAAAAGTGGGTTCCACCCTGGGAGTGATTCAGGTGGATCTCACTGTGGGAACTATTACCAGACCAACAGTGTTTATGGTCGTCGAGACAAAAGCTAACTACAATCTACTCTTGGGTAGGGATTGGATTCATGGGATAGGAGTTGTACCCTCATCTATGCATCAATGGATCACCATTTGGAGACCAGATGGGATAGTTGAAAATATTGAAGCTGATCAAGGGTACTTTAAGGTGCCTGTTAATCATGTGGATAGTAGGCAATTTGAGAAACACCTGGCGAACATTGCCCCATGTCCTCCAGCTGATTTTGAGTTTACACCTGACGAGGAAACGTTTTATTCGTTGTATTTACACCCTGTTGAAGGTTTTAGATGGGACAGGGAGGTACCAGGAGGAAGGTTTCCATGCTTAGGCACACCTCCAATAGAGCCCACAGGGTGGGGAGATGAATTCAGTGATCATGACTGAGTTCGACGCTTTAAAAAGAATTTCGGCCTATGTGGCCGAAACAAAACTACAAGCGGCTTTGGAAGCCGCCAATGATTATATGGCTGGCGAAGCCATTTCTGAAGTATATCAAGAAGGTCCTGGTAAGGACTTCGACCCAAAACCTCCAGATAAGGTTGAAACTAGAGAGCAAAGCCAGAGGCTCAACGCCATCTATGAAGATGAGCCTTTGGTATTTGAGAAGGATCCGTTGGCAAATAATATAAAAATGCTAGCACAAGATCCATTAGAAGAAGTTGACCTCAGTGAGGGGGCAACCAAAAGGTCTACCTACATCAGTGCCAATCTTGATCCCCAGTTGAAGGATGAAGTAGTCCAGCTGTTGAAAGAGTTCAAAGACTGCTTCGCCTGGGATTATGATGAGATGCCTGGTTTGAGCAGGGAGTTGGTCGAACACAGGTTGCCTATGACGCCTGGGAAAAAACCAGTCAAGCAAAACCCAAGACGGTTTGCACCAGAGATATTGTCAAAGATCAAAGAGGAAGTCGAAAGACTGCTTCGATGCAAATTCATTCGCACTGCAAGGTATGTCGAATGGTTGGCTAATATAGTACCTGTTATTAAAAAGAATGGGTCTTTGAGAGTTTGCATTGTTTTTAGATATTTAAGCTCTGCAACTCCCAAAGATGAATATTCAATGCCAGTAGCAGAAATGTTAATAGATTCTGCAGCAGGACATGAATATCTTAGTATGCTGGATGGATATTCTGGCTACAACCAAATATTCATTGTTGAGGAAGATGTTCATAAAATTGCTTTTAGATGCCCTTGGAGCCTTAGGCACCTATGAATGGGTAGTGATGCCTTTTGGTCTCAAGAATGCTAGTGCCACTTATCAAAGAGCAATGAATTCAATTTTCCACGATTTTATAGACACGTTCATTCAAATTTATATTGATGATATTATTATAAAGTCTATTTCTGGGAAAAGTCACATTGACCATCTTCGACAGTCCTTTGAAAGGATGAGGAACTATGGTCTTAAAATGAATCCTCTCAAATGTGCTTTTTGTGTGCAGGCAGGGGATTTCTTAGGCTTTGTGGTCCACAAGAAAGGGATTGAAATAAATCAGAATAAAACCAAAGCCATAATGGAGGCGAAAGCGCCATCAACTAAAAAGGAGTTGCAGTCGTTGTTGGGCAAAATCAACTTCTTAAGAAGGTTTATATCCAACCTGAGTGGCAAAACACAAGCTTTTTCGCCATTGCTTCGTTTTAACAAAGAAGGTTTTGAGTGGGGGCAATTACAGCAGGAAACCTTCGACAAGATCAAGGAGTACCTAAGCCACCCTCCAATTCTTTCACCACCTTGTAGAAACAAGAGTATGAGATTGTATATAGCTGCATCAGATAAAACTCTAGGGAGCATGTTAGCTCAGGAGGATGAAAATGGAGTTGAAAGAGCCATTTATTACCTTAGTCGAGTTTAAATGATGCAGAAACTAGGTATAGCATGATTGAAAAGTTATGTTTATGCTTGTATTTCTCTTGTACTAAACTGAAGCAATATATAAAACCCGTTGATGTGTATGTTTCGTCTCACTTTGATGTTGTAAAACATATGTTGTCTAAACCTATTTTGCATAGTCAAATTGGCAAATGGGCATTAGCATTAACAGAATTTTCCTTAACATATCAACCTTTAAAAGCTGTGAAAGGGCAAATAGTTGCAGACTTTATAGTTGATCACTCCATAAATGAAAATGATTTGAATTACGTCGAATTAAAATCCTGGAAGATATACTTTGATGGATCAAGTCATAAAAATGGGACAGGAGTGGGAATACACATTATTTCTCCTGAAAAAATTCCAACAAAATTCAAGTACAAGGTCGAAGGACCTTGCTCTAACAACGAGGCTGAATATGAAGCATTAATTGCTGGCCTTGAAATTTTGTTAGAATTGGGGGCAACTAGAGTCGAAATAATGGGAGATTCAGAATTGGTTATAAAACAAATCACAAAGGAGTATAAATGTGTTAAAGAAAATCTCATTATGTACTTTGTGATAGCCAATAGATTATTAAAGAAATTTGAGGTAGTGGCCATCCAACACATACCTAGAATAGAGAACCAAGTTGCTAACGACTTGGCTCAAATTGCCTCTGGATACAAGGTGTCGAAAGGAAACCTTCAAGAAGTAATTGAAGCAAGAGGTAAGGTGGTGGCTGTTGGATTATGCCCATCAGACTTAGAAATAACTAAGCTTGGGTGCATAGATGGCGAAAATTTTGAAATTTTTGCCATAGATAATTTAACAGATGAAGATTGGAGGAAGCCCATAGTTGAATATTTGCAAAACCCAACGGCTTCGACAGAGCGAAAAATCAGATATCAAGCTTTAAGCTATGTACTGGTGGGTAATGAATTGTTTAAAAAGACCCCTGAGGGAGTCTTATTGAAGTGCCTTAGTGAAGCAGAGGCATATTTGGCCCTTTCGACAGTACATAGTGGGGCATGTGGAGCACACCAAGTTGGCCAGAAAATGAAATGGCTGTTGTTTCGACAAGGCATGTATTGGCCCACTATGCTGAAGGATTGCATAGAATTTGCTAAAGGGTGCCAAGAATGTCAAATTCATGCTGGCATACAGCACATCCCTGCAAGTGAATTACATTCCATAGTGAAACCATGGCCTTTTAGAGGATGGGCTCTGGATATAGTGGGAGAGATTCGACCAGCATCTTCAAAGAACCAAAGATATATTTTGGTGGGAATTGATTATTTCACCAAGTGGATTGAGGCAATACCACTGGTGAATATAGGTCAAGAATATGTTATTGAATTCATTCAGAATCACATTATTTATAGATTTGGTATTCCTGAAACAATTACTACAGATCAGGGATCAGTGTTCACTGGTCGAAAGATGCAGGAATTTGCCAAAGAAATAGGTTTTAAGTTATTAACTTCTACACCTTATTATGCTCAGGCCATTGGGCAAGTCGAAGCTGCCAATAAGGTAGTAATTGGACTAATTAAGAAGCATGTGGGAAAAAGGCCTAGAAATTGGCACAGGACGTTAGACCAAGTTCTTTGGGCGTGTCGAACATCCCCTAAAGAGGCTACCAACACTACCCCGTTTCGACTCACTTTTGGTCATGATGCAGTATTGCCTGTTAAGATTTATCTACAGTCTGTAAGAGTTCAAAGACATCATGAGATTCCCTCTGAGAATTATTAGGAAATGATGATGAATAAATTAGTGGACTTGGATGAAGAAAGGCTCAGAGCCTTGGAGTTGTTAAGAAGACAAAAGAAGAGGGTCGAAGAATCCTACAACAAAAAGGTCAAGTCTAAATCTTTTGCATGTGGGGAATTGGTTTGGAAAGTGATTTTGCCCATGGATCGAAAGGATAGAACATTGGGCAAGTGGTCCCCTAAGTGAGAAGGTCCATTCCAAGTCATACAAGTTTTCTCTAATGGAGCTTATGAAGTGGAAAAGTTAAACAAAGATAAGAGAGCCTTGAAAGTAAATGGCAAGTGTTTGAAAAAATATAAGCCTTGCTGCAAGAGATTCATATTAAAACATAAGCGTTATTTAATAAAAGAAAGCCAAAATAGGCCAAGTCAGGCTAATATGGCATACAAAGCAAAGAGAAACTAGTACCACAATTTTTAATCAAGGAAAGGTTATTCATAATCTCTCCAATCTATGGATTTGAGGAAGTCCATATAATCTGCATCTGGCTCATCATCAGAGTCTTGGGTGCTGGAGCGCCCTTTCTTAGAGATCTTCATTTTAGTTTCTCTCTTCTTGGCTAGAGAAGTTGCTCCAATGGAGGCTTTAGGTTGCTGGGGCACCTCCATCTTTTTTGTTTCCTCAATTGCCTTAGTCTTTCCAGCTATCTCCGTGGTTGAGGATTTCTCTGAATTATTCATGTTTGCTTCTATGCAAAACTTGGTCAGGTGGAAGAAATTTATAGAGGCTAATTACTGATTAGATTGGCCAGCCAAACGGTGGAAACACGTGAGTTATTCTTGGAAGTAGGCCTGAGGGCTATGCTATAAATGTTACTTTAAAGGCTAGAGGCTTACGCCTTGGAATTTAAAGCTGGAGAGGTGACTTTCCAAGAAAAAGATAGAATGCCTTAATTGCAAATTTGACTGATAAAAGACAATAATAAAGTACATCATCATGCAATGACGGTTATCTACCAGTTGGGGGCCTGAGATGTTAGCGAACGGAGGGATGGTTTGCTTAAATGGAGTGGCCTTGCCCCTTTGAGTCTTCTTTGCTTGAGGATTAATTTGGGAAGATGCCATTGTTGGAGAAGATGAAAAGATGGTGTCTTTGCTGGGTTTGTGTGAGAGAACTGAAGAAAAGAAAAGTTTGCTTGAGAGTATGAAAAGTGTGGAAATTTCACAAAGTGGCGGAAATGGGTATATATAGACATTTGAAAATCTCAAGAGACTGGGATCCATCGTTGAAGCTGAGGGGTTAGTGGGACGCGTGTCTTTTTCCTGAAGGCGTGATGAAAAGCAGCAGTTATGTGCAGACTGTTAACGTCTGTTTTCAAGAAAGGTGTTATGATGAATACGGCTGAAAGGACGTTTTAAGGATTTGTCATGATGGTATGACGTCAGAGGCGTGGGTTAAAGAAACTGAACAGTTCAGCCATTAAGTAATTAGTGGGATGTTCAGGTAAGGCCATGCAAACAGGCGTCGAAATGGTTATTATATCAAGAAATGGCCTTCCTAACCAATTCTGGCGAAAGGACATTCCTTGGGGGTAATTTGTTAACCCTCAATTTCGACGCTAGAAAGAATCAAAGCTATTTTATGTTAAAAAATTATTTTTAATATAAAGAAGGCTTCGACCCAGTTTTTGGAGAGGCCTGAGTCGAATAGAGGTGTAGGAACCTCAAAAAATGGCTAAGTGCTAGAAGGGTTTCGACCATGAGAATGTGGTAACAAGCGCTGCAGTGGTTATATTAAGGTTGGAGGGAATTTCCAATATTTGAAATTTAAATCAGAGCAGTTGTGAACGTGGGAACAGTTGAGACCAAGGAGAAGGCGCCAAAATCCACACGTTCGAAGCAGTAACCACCACTTAGTAGTTATTTCCTAGCACTATAAATAGGAGTTAGTTCTAGGTAAATGGTGTGTTCATATTTTTTGTACAAGTTACTCAAAGAAACTCAAAGTACCCGCGTGTAGAGAAACGAGTTCGTGAGAATGTACGTAATGTAACACCTTTTTCTTTATTAATACAATTTATCTTCGGCATGTTTAAGATTCAGTCCTTTACTTTCCATGCCTTTGCAGTTTTCTTGAACTTTATCTTCCATGTCAAATTTACTTTCAAAGTCATTTAAACTTTCTGCGTTTACCTTCGACTGCACTTTTACGTTCAAGCATTTAATGTTCAAGCATTTACTTTTCAAAATCTTTTATTTTCAAGAACGTGGAGTTCTCCTTTAATCCATTGCATTTATTTTCAAAGTCTTTTACTTTCCTGCACTTTACTTTCGACATCACTTTTATTATCCCAGCCTTTACTTTCCAAGAACGTGGAGTTCGTTGCATTTTACTTTCAAAGCTTTTTACTCATTGTCATTTCTTTTCGACGCCTTTAATTTCTGCACCCTTTACTTACATCCCTTTAAATTCAAGTCTTTACTTTACTTTATTGCACGTAGTCGAACGTGGAGTTCAGTTAGATTTTATTTCAGCATTGTCGAACGTGGAGTTCAGTTTACATTTTCTTTAATTTTCACTTTGTCATTTACACTTGTCTCTCAAATTTAGCACATGTCCTAGGATTTGTGTGGTCGATCCTGCAAGTTAATCAATTTGCGTTTAGATTGATAGACCAGAGGTTGTTTACCAAAATTCACAGTAAACACATAGGAACGTTGTTCTTTGCGACAGCAGCATCACACAATTCATCTTCCCTTATGGCCAGGGAAGTTATGGTCTTTAAAATCTGTTCAACCTTGCTCTTGAGAGAATCCATTTCTTCTCTCATGGTAGCTTGCTCTTGTTGAATCTGATCCATCATTCGTCTAGTGTTGGCTCGAGTTGCGTACTGGTGTCGACGAATCAGTTTGATTTACTGGAGATGAAAGAAGGTGAAATGAGTTTCTGCTTTTGGAATGAAATGCTAGATGCATAACTGATGCAATGTAGTGTAATGACATATATGGATCTAATGCAAGATACAAGATTCCAAGATCACAGGTTCAATCAATTCTGAGGTTGGTCAAAGTAACGGGTAAATAACCAATGTCTCTGATCAAAGGAACCCCACAGGTAGGTTCTAAAACGGGTAGATACCTAGAGTCATGGATCTTTCTCAAAGACATTATGGTTATGACGAAGGCTCATCAGACGATAATATCCTTGAAATGATCTCTTCTAGGTGAGGTTTTCATATCTTCCCAACGAGGAAGGCTCCTCGTAGGCTTCCACTACACAACCATCGACACAAGGGGTTCTATAAAGGTATCTCAGAGTCATAGACCGAGGTTGAAAATATTACTGTCAAGAAGTAATACGTTCAAGGATCTCATCTGATTGGGGCTTTCGAATTAACCCAACGAGTAGTGACCCTCATGACTTAACATTACCAATCATCATGGATATAATGGGTTAAAAGGTCCTTAGAGTCAACGATCCAACTTGAAAAAATTATCGCCTCGACGAAGGCTCGTCGGACCATAACATCTCCAAGAGAATCCACTCTAAGCGGGGTCTTCGTATCATCCTCACAGGGAAGGCTCCTCGCAAGTCTCTACTACACAACCACCATCCTAATCCTAGGGGTTTCTTCAGACTCGGTAGAGAGCCTATCTCATAAAGCACCCATAATCAGATAATCCCAACAGTGTCACAATAAGCAATAATAACACAGATAATAAGGATAGGTAAGTGTAGCACCCCAAAATTTGCTCTCCTTACTTTAAGTACTAACTGGCTTATGTTTCATTTCATTTTTGCATTATCATGTGTGCATATCATTGGTTCTTAGCATGGGGTCAAGGTGCCTGAGGCAGTTCAAGAGGAGAAGGTGTCCTTCAAAGGGTCAAGTAAGAGCCCTTGTATTGTCCAAGAGATCAAGAGGAGAGAAGGGTTATTGATGCCACCATTATTTGAGTCACTAAGGGGCCCTGGGGCTCAAGAGATCTTATTTAGTCCATCACATCATCAGGAGTTCACAACTGGCAAGAGATCTCAAGTGAACCACTCCCTCCTAATCAGTACAGAAATTAGGGTTTTGAGATTCTTGGGTTTATTGCTCCAATGGGCAAGCTCCTTGGGTTTTTATCATCACCAAATGGTACATCTTATCTTTGTTGGAGAGGATACACATCATATTCAGAGGAATTTGGATTTGGAGACTGTGATATTTCCTCCTAGACTGAGGGTACCAAAATTAGGGTTTTGCTATAAAGTCAGTTTATTTCTGATTTTTTGGGCAAGACTTGATTCCATGGTATTCCTTGGGTCCCTAAGTGTCTAGGAATGGAAGATTTTCCATCAGTTTGGTTCATGAGAGATTCAATTGGCCAATGGATTGCAAATCAGGAGAATTGGAGAAAAGTCAACAGTGAGAGGGGAAGTCAACTGTGGAATTTTGAGGTACTCTTCAAGGTTTTCAAGGTCTCACATCCTCATATGGTCTTCAAGAGTCAAGTTTCATACCATTTATCAAGAATCAAGGGTTGGTACAAAAGTTACTAAATATGGAAATGACCTATAATTTGAAAGTTTCCATTTTGGGCAAGTTTTACACTACATTCAACTTGACTTTTCATCATCAAGGAAGCTTCGAATGAATTTTTATCAAACATGAAAGTTGAAGATCTTTTTCTCCCTTTTCCAAAAAGTACTAGATGGTCTCCATATCATTTGTGAAACTCAATTTACGATCAAAAGAAGGCAAGGTGGTTTTTAGGGTTTTCTCATGGTTCCATTTTCACAACTTTTGCATTTTAGGACATATGGACCTATAATTGATTCTATTGCTTCAAGGCACATTCTAACATCAAAGTACATTCCATAAAGATCATTTTTGGCCTTTGAACTAAGGGATTCCATGACAAATTCATCACTTATTTCCCATTATGCAAAATTGCAAGATCATTGAAAATTCATAAACCAAGACATCTCAAGGCCCAAATTCCATACAGGTGTGATTAGCAATTGAAATGTGAATGATCCATCATCAAAGGCTTGGGTGTGATGCATGGAGGAGGGTGTATTTCACATTATGCAAATTTCCAAAATCACCCAAAACTCATTAAGTGAGGAATTAACAAGACCCAAATGCTAATCAGTGGAATAACCTAATATATTTAAGCTTACTCATTCACTGGTTAGAGGGGAGGACACGTGATTTTGAGGAGAATTCAAGTTTCAACCCTAATTATTCATTCCTTCGAATCTCATCATCCACAAGAGCTTTTCACAAAGTTCTTTCACATTCTTCTTCCTGGGGATCCATAGAGCACGAAGCAACCATCGTTTGAAGCTAACAACAAGGGTAAAGGTTGTGTGATCTCAGGTTAGTGATAATTTGCATGCTCTTAAAACTCATTTTTTTGATGCGTATAATGATCTATGATACTCACTGATGATTCTGATGTATTTTATGTTGAGTTTAGACGTGTAATATGGTTGTATCGTGAGTTTCAAAGTTTTGGATCCAACCTTGTTTCGTTCGTTTTGACTTATGTATTGGTTGTTTGTGATCTTGAGTTGCATATTTGAGATCCTGGTTGAATTCTGGTTTGAATGATGTAAGAGTTGTGGATTTCTGGAATTTTTTTGTGAGAGCTCCGTTCAGTATCGTCGGAGAAGACGACCGGAGCTAGGGCTCCGGCGTCTGGTTATTCTCTCAGGCGAGCTAGGGTTTCATGAGGAAGACACAATCATAGCCGTTCATTTTTGTGATCTGACGGTTATAAACGTGCCAACGCATTAAAAAGGGATGGTGCTGGTCACGTGCTTTTTTATTTCAAATTAGTCCTTGTGTGTGCATGTCTATGGTAATTATCATGGGCGTGTTGATCTTGTATGTTGATCTGGACTACTTGGGTGAAGTGTTGACTTGATATGGAGCGTGGATTTGATCCAATGGCAGGTGTGAGTCCCTATGGTTGACTGAGGTCTTTGGTGTGGGTTGTTGACTGCGCTGACCTAGGTTTTGGATTGGGCTTCCTTTTCCCACCCCCCTGTTGAGCCCAGTTTTGGATTCCAACGTGAATTGTTTACTATTTACACCCCCCATGCTTTTTTTCAATTATTTTTCTCTTTTCATTTAATTGTTTTGTTTCCCATTTTTAATTTTTAAAAATAGTTTTGTGCATTAAAAATTCACAAAAAATTCCATGAAGCATGTTTATAGTTTTATAAAAAGTTTACAAATTTTATTTTATTATTTTATTTTGTTTTCAGCATCTGAATTAATTATTTGGTTATTTTCTTTTGAATTTATTCCATATATGCATACCATGACTTATTGAATTTATTTCTCATAGCCTATAAAACATTTTGAGTCCATTCTTTTTGCATTATTTTACCAACACATTGAATTACATTAAAACATTTTTCTCTCATTTTTAAAATCATTTCATATTGCATTTTAGTCCCTTTCTTTAGTAATTTTAGAAGATGTTTTGCTAATTATATGATTGCTCTTTGTTTGAGGTCTCTTTTATGCACATCTTTGATCATGTCTGAGTACTTGTTTGAGAAGGCACTTGTGCCATCATTTGGGATTGCTTCTTTGACTTCATAAACCATGTTTGAATTGTTATAGGTCACTTGATTGCCATTATAGGTCATTGGTGTGAGGTTGTTGCATACTTTGTGCATATGTTCAATGCTTGGTTTACATACCTTTTCTTTGACTTATCTTCTCACCTTATCTCATCTATGCTTACTCATGCCTTATGTTTGGTTTATGTATGCCATGCCATATCATTCATTTGAATTTCATTTGATGTATGTTTCTGACCTTGGAGCTTTGCATTCATTCATGTCATATGTCATTCATGTTTCATCTTGCATACTTGAACATGTTTCACTTATATGCTCCTTTCTTCTGCTATTGATGTTTGATGCGTGGATATCTGTTTGCACGTCTCATGTGACACTTGTATAACATGTTTAGGCACATGTTTAGGTCATCCACATTCTGACTTGGATATTATTTGAAGCATTCTTGCATGATCACCTTGCATATCCACTTTTCCTTCTTCTATTCCTTCTTTGATAACTTTTTTGTATGTTTTGCCATTTGTTTGCATTCTCTTTACTTGATTTTGTTTGGTAAAAATTGTGGGTAACCTCTAAGGTGTATATTCTGACTTGGATGAGTTTCATTTGGTTTGTAACCTTCTCTCTTTGGTTTGTGACTTGCTTGGGTTTCATTTGTCTTATAGTTACTTATGTCTGTTTTGTACTAACCTTTTATGCAGAGGCTGAGGTAAGTTATTTAAGGGTGTGGATAGTTATCCATGTCCACCCTCACTCTTTCTTTCTCTCATCTTTTCTTTTCTTTGGGCTTAGGTTATTGTCAAACCTCCCCTTAGGGCCACCTTTGCATGATAACATTAGGATAGATTCTCCCCGTAGTGTTTTTCTTTTCTCTTGAGTCCCTCTTCTCATCTCATAACATCTCTAAGATACTTAATAAGGTCAACTTGCTTTGCACACGAGCCTTAAACATAGGAAATGAAGATTGTGGGGTCCCCCTTCTCTCTTCTAGAGTGTTAAGCATACGTCCCATTGGGGACGACCATGCGACGCATTCGTTCCCGTGTCATAGACTTTGGTTCAAGTTGAGTTATGAACTAACTCAAGTCACTTCTGTCCTAAAAAATACAAACAAACTTCAAACCTTTTTATCCTGCGGGATTGTCAAATTAAAGGCTATTTTCAAAAAGGGCACGTTACTTTCCGTCTGAGTCGCAAACAGGCATCGACCCTAACTGCCGGACGCGAACTTAACATCGCTCATAAAAAACACAAAAAGAACTTGGTCCGAACTACGTTGACTCTGAATTCCCCATTGCACAAAGGGGGTACGTAGGCCTAGGACGACGACGTCCTACCGAGTCTGTCTTTGTTTTCCCCTTCCCCGTTTTAGTGCAGCCATAGATGTTAGGATAACTCACCCTTAGAATAGACAACAAACGTGGATCCCATCAAGTACGATGGACGCGTGGGGTGCTAACACCTTCCCCTCGCGTAACCAACTCCCGAACCCAGGCTATGGTTGTGATGACCATTCCTTTCCCTCTTCCTTAGGTTTATGTGGTGTTCCCTTTCCCTCTCTTGGGATAAATATACATTGCTGGCGACTCTGTGTTCCCCGCGACTTTCGCATTTGTACCTGGATGAAAATCCTGGGAGCGACAGCTGGCGACTCTGCTGGGGACTCTGGTTGACCTATGCTGGTCCATCCCCTTTAGCGAGTCTGTCCTAGCGCTTGTTTGTTTTTGTTCTCTTTGGGTGTTTTTGTTTTTGTTTGCTTTATTTGTTGTATTTTATTTTTTACCGCATTTTCTGCATTGCATATTATTATCATCTGCTGCACTGTTCTTCTGTTTGGCGGGTTGGGGGTTCCGAGAGATAAACCCAATACCCAGGCTTGAGCGTACACGTAGGATTAGCGTGGAAAGTAGTGTGACTTGTGTGGCATTTGCCCAGACGTAGTATACATGAAAACCCCACATCCAGACGAGGTTTTCTTTGGTAATGTTCTATCCTGCGCATTGGTGCAGATGATTGAATGTAACTTGGAAAACTGTCGACTCTGGCGGCCATTCCCGAGGACTCAGTAACGGCACTCCTCCCGAGACGTGATAATGGCAGACCAAAAATGGCAAACCCATTACACATGTCGATTCGAGGATCCAATATTGGGAACTTGCTATAGGGTTTCCTTTTGGAAAAGAATCAGTGGAAGCACTCCTCGATTGGCGATAGTACTGTACCCTAAGGGATGAATGTACTATTGCTTCTCGACCTCAGTGCCGAAACTGAGGACTTGCCATAGGATGTTTTCTTTTGAGGGGAATCAGTTGAGGCCTCCTCGATTGGTGATGATGCCGAACCAGAAATGGTGAACGTATCATCATTTCTCGACCTGAGAGCCCGTGATATTGAGGATCCTCGGCTTTCTAGTACCCACATGTGAGAGGGCAGGGTGTTTACAGGTTTGCAGGTAATCTTGACCTTCAACATACCCGATTTTCTGATCAGCAGATTTATCAGTGTGGTACTATGGTTATTCTGGTATTCTGGGTATTTGGGCAGATCCTTGAGATTATACAGTTGTTCAGTGCAGCAGTTGTCCAGTCTGTGTGGCATCCTTGATCCCATGTGTGCATTTGCATCATCATTTTGCATCCTAACATGTTTATTCATTTGCAGGGTTGCATCCTAACTTTGATTCTGGTTTTGAAGACTATTAAGGATGAGTACTGAGAAGAGAAAGAACATCATAGTGTACAAGTTCCCATCACTTTTTCTGGATACTGTTCACAAGATTGTGTCTATGGCAGAACCTGGGGTATTGGCAGACTTTAGAGGAGAGTATGGAAGAATTCTGAATTTTGCTCACGACATCACTGAATACAAGTATAGGGCTTTGCACACTCTGGTACAATTCTATGACCCTCACCTGCGCTGTTTTCTATTCACTGATTATCTTCTAGCTCCGACATTGGAGGAATTTGCTCTCATCCTGGATGTTTCTATTAAAGAAGAGGCTCATTTCTATCCTTCTTCAGAACTTCCTGATTTGGGAAAGGTCTCCGAGGCTTTGCACTTGGATTTATCTTTGTTGAAAAATAATGTTGCCAGTAAGGGAGGGTGTAAAGGCTTTCACGTGAAATTTTTGGTAGAACAGGCTGCTGTGTATGCTAAGGCTAGATGTTGGTCAGTTTTCAATGCCATCTTGGCTATATGTGTCTACGGAACGGTGTTGTTCCCAAATGTGAAGGATTTTGTGGACATGCACGCTGTCCGCATATTTACCATGAAGAATCTGGTACTTACTTTGCTTGGAGATCTGTATTATTCAGTGCATTATAAGAACGAGAAGAGGAGGGGAGGACCCCTTAATTTTTGTGCACCAGTCTTCTACAAATGGTTTGCTGATCGTCTTCCCAAATCTGGGGCATTTGTAGATACTCAAGGAACATTGGAATGGTCCAAAAGATTGATGGGCTTGAGGGCAGATAATCTGATTTGGGTTAACCGTGACTTGTTGGGCCAAGATATCATGATCAGTTATGGAGGACTCCCAAATGTGCCTCTAATAGGAAGGAAAGGGGGGATTAACTACAACCCTATTCTTGCTATTAGGCAATTCGGGTATGCCTTGAAAGAGCCACCAAAAGACGAGGATGTCCAAGAATCTCTATATCTGAGTGGGAAAGTCAATCTAGAACTGTTAAAAGAAGCTGCGAATACTTGGGAAGATCGTCATAAGAAGGGGAAGATTTCTTTTGGGAAGAGCAACAACAGAACCTTTCCCGCGTATGAAGATTGGATTCAGAAAAGGGTAGAGATGGAGCTTTTGCCATTCTCCAAAGAACCACCATCTTACCCCTTGCTGATTGAGCCTCCTACCACAGTTGAGATAGAGAAGTTTAACAAGTTGTGGGCTGAAAAGGAAAAGCTGCGAGAAGAAAACAGTGAGCTACAAAGAGAGATTTACCAGTTGAAACATGAGCGGGGTGAAGCTGTTCATATCGCCAAGTTGAAGACAGAGCTTCTCGCTAAGGCAGAAAAGGAGCTAGCTGACAAGGTCACAGCCAGACAAAGGATGAAGCAAGCTCTAGAGGGTATCAGTAAGGTTCTTGAGTCTAAGAAAGATGAATTGGCCAAGGCTTTGTTGAAAATTCACAAGTTCGATGCTCACCGAGACACTACAATGGCTGATAATAAGCGAAAGGAAGAAGATTATCTAGCTCAGATTGATCAATTGAAGTTGAAGCTCAAGAAAAAAGACGTTGAGATCCTATCAGGGGTATTCCAAAGACAATCAGTCGAGGGTCGACTCAATGAAGCCATAACTTCCATAAAGGAACTGAAGATCCAAGCTGAAGTGAAGAGACCTAGAAATGAGGGTCCTAGCATGGATGGTGTTTTTGAAGAAGACGCTTGGGAGTTGCATTGCCGATACTTGAAAGGGATCATGCATAGGAGAGATGTTCTCATTCAAGAGCTAATTCAGAGACCGAAGCATCCCGACACCAAAAAGTTGTTCAAGGAAATTCAAGACTGGAGCAAAGAGCATGATGGATGGGGGGATTGGCACTTATGGACTTTGATGACATGCCGTAGCTTTATATTTTCCTTTATTGTATTTGGATCACCACCAGGCTTGTTGGTTGGGATCTATGATTATTGTGTTCAGACTTATTATTTTGGTTTGTGATTGTTGACGATTGGTTATCCTCTGGTTTTTCTTAATACATGAGCAGAAGTCCCGTTACATCTTATTGTTAAACTGGAATCAAGGGGTGGATCGCCCTGCGAATTTCTCAACATGTTCATTTGCATTTGCATATTCATAATCATTTTGCATAATCATTTGGTATAACAGGTGTTTATCTCTGGTGTTCTTACTTTGTTCTCCTCCGCAGTACAGGATTGATCAGCCAGTTCATCGGTATTCTACTCAGTCTATGATAACCAGGGGATAGCCATGGAACAACTCCGTGCAGAGATGCTTGAAATGAAGGTTCAGATGAGGCAATTTGGGGAAGACATGCTGGTCATGTCCCAGGAGCAGAAGATGCTGAAGGAGGAGGTCAATCAGATGAAGACTAAGATGGGTTTGGTCATGGAAATTTTGAATAGGGTGTTAAAGAAGGAAGACAGTCCTGTGCTCGCTTCCACAACAGAGGTCCTTACTCCTCTCATCTCTTTGGGATTTGATCTAGATCACGGATTGCCTCGTGAATCTCTTCCACAAATTGAGGTTCCAGAGCTTTCCCAACAGCAGCCAGGTCGTGTCTCCCAAGATAAGCCTAAGAATAAAAAGTGTGCACAGAGACCGAAGCAGCCTGAAAGAGTTTTTCATCCACTCCCTATGCCATATTCTCAACTATTACAGCATCTCCTTCAGTTGCAACTGGTACAGAAAAGGACTTTGGCTCCTCTCACTGGTAATCCCCCACCAGGCTACAATGCAAGAGCCCATTGTGATTTCCATTCTGGGGCACCAGGGCATACTGTGGAGAAATGTAGGGCCTTTCAGCACCAAGTCCAGGATTTGATTGATGCAGGGGCAATTGAATTCACGTCGGGCGGCGTGAGTATACAAGGTGATTTTACCCCAATTGTTGCAAAAGAAGTGGAGGCTCCTCCCCTCTTTGTAGGATCCACTTCATGTCATGGACTTTCTCCACAACCTTTTGTTGCAGAAGCTCTACGTCAGCAACCTTTGTTTGTGCCTCAGCCAAATGTGGAAAGGAAAGTGCAAGCACAGGTGGGGCGCCCAAATCAGCATCGACAGCAGAATTATCAGCAGCAGGGGCAACCGAGACCAAGAAGGCCCAATAGGATATTTGATCCTATTCCTATCCCTTATAGTCAGTTGTTTGCTCGTCTGCTCAAGAACTCTCTGATTCAAACGAGGAGTACCACGCCGGTACCGTACCCTATTCCTCCGGATTATGACATGACTGCTAGGTGCGAGTTCCACTCGGGAACGTTTGGGCATACAATTGATAAGTGTAATGTATTCCAGCACAAGGTGCAAGACTTGATCGACTCGAAGGTCATCACGCCAGATGGTACCCCTTTGGATTGAAGCTTTTGTGTCGGAGTAAGCATCAGATTGCAAGAGCGTCATCAGAAATAATAAGTCCAGACTGAGCCGAGTCTCCTCAATGATGGCGATCTTTAGTTTCTTTACTGCATTTTCATTTGTAGTTTTTCATTTCTTGTTAAAGCATTGTATGCATGTAGAAAATTGTTTGTTTTTAATGACAATCATAATACAATGAGCATGTTTTTCTTGAAGTAATCCATTCGTGTTCACTCTTAAATGTTTATATGCACTGCAATACCAATTTTCTTGTCTAGAACTCTCGAGGGAGGATGATGAGATGAAAACGCAAAATCTCTGGTTGTATGTTCAAGGATAGAACCCTGTTGAGGATGTACAGGCATTGTTTCGAATCCCTAAACACTGGAGATATAAGGGAGATAGACCCTCATTAACCCCTTTGAGCCTTGAAGTAGGAGTTTCTTTCGTACGAAAAACCCTCATACTTAACCCAGGGGCAGGGTAGGCGTCAGTTAGTTTGACCGAGCGTTCAAATTCCAAGGAGAGTGTGCATCCGAGGAACCATTACCTTCTATCCCACCGTCAAGAGGTCAAGAGATGTGAAACCACAATGGTTATTCATCAACAACCAAGGAGTGAGGCAGTCACAACCCTGTCAGGCAAGTAAGACAACCAGTGTCACACGCTTTGTTCACAAAAAGGGGGAATAAAAAAAAATAAAAAAAATAAATAAAAAAAAAAGAAAAGCCCGCTAAGTCGAAACTTGAAAACAAGTGACTTAGGCAAAAGTTAGGGCATCCCGCTGGACTTAAAAATAAAAAAACTCAAAAGAGTCAGTCCAGGCAAAAATTAGGGATAAAAAAAAAAGCAAAAGAAAGAAGAAGCGAAAAGCATTACAAAAGAAAATCCTCGATAAGAACAAATTCGTGTGATTACAGACACAAAAGATAAAAAGGGGTGACTGTCATTCCAAAACTCCCTTAGGTGCCAAACCATTAGTGGCATAGGTTCCTTAAAGATCATAAACCTTTTGAGAGATGAGCGTTTGGGTCAGATTAACTGAACATAGGACTGGAGAACATCACGGAGAGTGGGTGGGCACCGATAAATTTTGAGCCATAAATCCTTTTTCTGAAACCGTGAACTAGACCACGTTACAACCCTTAAAAGTCCTAATTGAAACAGGGTTTATTCCGAAAGCGTACTTCAACAGGATAACGTTCCTGACTCCTATGAGTTGTGCTAATAAGATTGGTTGGTATTGTATGTGCGCATTGTTTTTCCATTCAAAAATCAAGGTCGCATCCCAGCTAGTGATTCGTTCACAAGGCTTGGATACGCATTTTCAATAAAGCTTCAAGGTTAACATGAGTGTTGCATTAGAATTGTCATTCTCATAATAAACATTTTCTGCTTGCATGTGTTTGATATCCAAGAAGCTTACACGATGAACGACAGTCAAGAAGCTCGATTACGCCAAGTTGAGATGGTGAAAACTCCGAAGGACAATCATGTCAAGGGGTATGTGGCCAAGAGACTGTGCGCGGCCTGGGGGATCCCGATAAATGGTGATAAGATGTAGCTAATCTGGAGCAGTCATGTTGAAAACTCTCCCTAAAGTAGCCGAACAGGGGCAATCAGGTCGATTTGACAAATCTCTGTAAGATCAGTCAGGGGAAAAGTTCCTTCAAGACTTGGGGCAGGCCTCCTCTAGAGCGTGAGAAATTGTCTACTCTTGAAAATGGTTAATTGAAAACACCTCTTCAAAGTTCAGAATACTGGGACAGAGTATTTTCGAGTCATTACAATTCCTTTCGAGGTAATGTACTTCATGGATTATGAAGCCTGGGGCAGTTATGTCAAGATCTGATAAATCTCTCCAAGAGTTTGGAGACCCTGGGGCAGTGCGAACGCCCGGTCTTCTATAAAATCCTCTTGAGATGATTTCTTCCATTGGACCTGGTGGTCTGGGGCAAGTGGAGAGTTCAAAGGGCCGTTTATGAACATAGAGACAGGTCAGGTTGGGTGGCAACAGGATCGTACTTCCCCAGTAGGGTTACTCTCCCCAGCATTGAGATTGCACCTTTCCTCAGCAGAGCAGGCCTTCCCCAGCAGGAGACTTGGGAAGTATTTTCTCCGGATCAAGACGTTATTTCCCCACTGAATCAGGGTGTTCACTTTCCCCATCCAGTCAGGAAGCGCGCTCTCACCGACAATGTCATATTCTAATCCCCAACAAGGTGGGAGTAAAGTCATTCTCCCCACCAGCAGGCTAAGTTCAGTAGTATCCCCAAGCAGGATGGTATTATGGACTGTTTTCCCCAAGCAGGATGGTATTATGGACTGTTTTCCCCGAGCAGGATGATTATGGGCTGGCATCCCCCAGCAAGTTCTAAGCCCATTGGTTATTAGCAATCCTCAGCAACTGACTTCTGGTTCTGTCATTAGCATTCATTCTCAACTCCCCCAGCAGAGGAGAAATCTCAGGTTTTGGACGTTACCTTCAGTATAGGTCATGTGTAATCCCCGGTGGTGTGGATGTTCTTTTGGAATTTCATCCCCAGCAGAAGTTGCTGATCTAAAGAGTCGGTCAGTGTGATCCTTCTTAGCAGAGTTCATGGATTCAGAGGACAATTTATTTTTATCATCCCCAGCTGAATTGGTCTCTTCTCTCCAGCATTTATTTTGCTGGAGGGGCCCTTTTACATATCATAAGCATTCGCATTGCATCCTCAAACGCGTAGCATTTCCATTTCGTATGGAGCATTACGCCAAAAATTCAAACATTTGCATTCGAAGCATAAGTCAGGTTTAATACTTTCTTTGCCAGTTCTCTTTCTCAGCAGAGATGGCATGACTCAGGAGATCCTGGAGGGACGCGTTCCTCATACTTGTGCTCCCCGGCAGAGTCTTTTATTTAGACTTCTCCTTCCCCAGCGGAGTCATCTTGCCTGTGGATTTTGAGTCGGTTGGGAGTTTGTCTTTGTTTGGCCTTTCTCTTTTGTGAAATCCCGTTCTCACCTGGTAGTCAGTTCTTGCTTGACATATTTTGCTGGCCAGTTTCCCTTTATCAGCAGGGATGGCATTTATTTTGCTAGTTCTCTTTATTAGCAGAGATAGCAATCCTTTGAATATTTTCTTCGTCAGTTCCCTTTATCAGCAGGGATGGTATTTATTTTGCTAGTTCTCTTTATCAGCAGAGATAGCAATCCTTTGAATATTTTCTTCGTCAGTTCCCTTTATCAGCAGGGATGCCATTTATTTTGCTAGTTCTCTTTATCAGCAGAGATAGCAATCCTTTGAAGATTTTCTTCGTCAGTTCCCTTTATCAACAGGGATGGCATTTATTTTGCTAATTTTCTTTATCAGCAGAGATAGCAATCCTTTGAAGATTTTCTTCGTCAGTTCCCTTTATCAGCAGGGATGGCATTTATTTTGCTAGTTCTCTTTATCAGCAGAGATAGCAATCCTTTGAAGATTTTCTTCGCTAGTTCCCTTTATCAGCAGGGATGGCATTTATTTTGCTAGTTCTCTTTATCAACAGAGATAGCAATCTTTTGAAGATTTTCTTTCGCTAGTTCCCTTTATCAGCAGGGATGGCATTTATTTTGCTAGTTCTCTTTATCAGCAGAGATAGAAATCCTTTGAAGATTTTCTTCGTCAGTTCCCTTTATCAGCAGGGATGGCATTTATTTTGCTAGTTCTCTTTATCAGCAGAGATAGCAATCTTTTGAAGATTTTCTTCGTCAGTTCCCTTTATCAGCAGGGATGGCATTTGTTTTGCTAGTTCTCTTTATCAGCAGAGATATCAATCTTTTGAAGATTTTCTTCGTCAGTTCCCTTTATCAGCAGGGATGGCATTTCTTTTGCTAGTTCTCTTTATCAGCAGGGATAGCAATCTTTTGAAGATTTTCTTCGTCAGTTCCCTTTATCAGCAGGGATGGCATTTATTTTGCTAGTTCTCTTTATCAGCAGAGATAACAATCTTTTGAAGATTTCCTTCGTCAGTCCCCTTTATCAGCAGGGATGGCATATTTCGAGATTCCTTTGTCAGTTCTCTTTATCAGCAGAGATGACATAACCTGGGAGAGTTTGTTTCACTTTATCCAGCATAGCTAGCACTCGTCCGTGTTGTCACAGTACAGCATTTATGGCTGATTCTCTAATGGAGTCATCCCTCCTTTGAGGATTGCAAATTTCTGGGTTCTTTGGTATTCAATCTCCGTGTATCCCGATTTTCTGAAAGCCGTCGCTATCATACCCTCAGGACCAAGTTGATTGAATAGGGGCAGCTGTAGCACCCCAAAATTTGCTCTTCTTAATTTAAGTACTAACTGGCTTATGTTTCATATCATTTTTGCATTATCATGTGTGCATATCATTGGTTCTTAGCATGGGGTCAAGGTGCCTGAGGCAGTTCAAGAGGAGAAGGTGTCCTTCAAAGGGTCAAGTAAGAGCCCTTGTATTGTCCAAGAGATCAAGAGGAGAGAAGGGTTATTGATGCCACCATTATTTGAGTCACTAAGGGGCCTTCGGGCTCAAGAGATCCTATTTAGTCCATCACATCATCAGGAGTTCACAACTGGCAAGAGATCTCAAGTGAACCACTCCCTCCTAATCAGTGCAGAAATTAGGGTTTTGAGATTCTTGGGTTTATTGCTCCAATGGGCAAGCTCCTTGGCTTTTTATCATCACCAAATGGTACATCTTATCTTTGTTGGAGAGGATACACATCATATTCAGAGGAATTTGGATTTGGAGACTGTGTTATTTCCTCCTAGACTGAGGGTACCAAAATTAAGGTTTTGCTATAAAGTCAGTTTATTTCTGATTTTTTGGGCAAGACTTGATTCCATGGTATTCCTTGGGTCCCTAAGTGTCTAGGAATGGAAGATTGTCCATCAGTTTGGTTCATGAGAGATTCAATTGGCCAATGGATTGCAAATCAGGAGAATTGGAGAAAAGTCAACAGTGAGAGGGGAAGTCAACTATGGAATTTTGAGGTACGCTTCAAGGTTTTCAAAGTCTCACATCCTCATATGGTCTTCAAGAGTCAAGTTTCATAACATTTATCCAGAATCAAGGGTTGGTACAAAAGTTACTAAATATGGAAATGACCTATAATTTGAAAGTTTCCATTTTGGGCAAGTTTTACACTACATTCAACTTAACTTTTCATCATTAAGGAAGCTTCAAATGAATTTTTCTCAAACATGAAAGTTGAATATCTTTTTCTCCCCTTTCCAACAAGTACTAGATGGTCTCCATATCATTTTTGAAACTCAAGTTATGATCAAAAGAAGGCAAGGTGGTTTTTAGGGTTTTCTCATGGTTCCATTTTCACAACTTTTGCATTTTAGGACATATGGACCTATAATTGATTCTATTGCTTCAAGGCACATTCTAACATCAAAGTACATTCCATAAAGATAATTTTTGGCCTTTGAACTAAGGGATTCCATGACAAATTCATCACTTATTTCCCATTATGCAAAATTGCAAGATCATTGAAAATTCATAAACCAATACATCTCAAGGCCCAAATTCCATACAGGTGTGATTAGCAATTGAAATGTGAATGATCCATCATCAAAGGCTTGGGTGTGATGCATGGAGGAGGGTGTATTTCACATTATGCAAATTTCCAAAATCACCCAAAACTCAGTGAGTGGGGAATTAACAAGGCCCAAATGCTAATCAGTGAAATAACCTAATATATTTAAGCTTACTCATTCACTGGTTAGAGGGGAGGACACGTGATTTTGAGGAGAATTCAAGTTTCAACCCTAATTCTTCATTCCTTCGAATCTCATCATCTACAAGAGCTTTTCACAAAGTTCTTTCACATTCTTCTTCCTGGGGATCCATAGAGCACGAAGCAACCATCGTTTGAAGCTAACAGGAAGGGTAAAGGCTGCGTCATCTCAGGTTAGTGATAATTTGCATGCTCTTAAAACTCATTTTTTTTGATGCGTATAATGATCTATGATACTCACTGATGATTCTGATGTATTTTATGTTGAGTTTAGACGTGTAATATGGTTGTATCGTGAGTTTCAAAGTTTTGGATCCAACCTTGTTTCGTTCGTTTTGACTTATGTATTGGTTGTTTGTGATCTTGAGTTGCATATTTGAGATCCTGGTTGAATTCTGGTTCGAATGGTGTAAGAGTTGTGGATTTCTGGAATTTTTTTGTGAGAGCTCCGTTCAGTGTCGTCGGAGAAGACGACAGGAGCTAGGGCTCCGACGTCTGGTTATTCTCTCAGGCGAGCTAGGGTTTCATGAGGAAGACACAATCTTAGCCGTTCATTTTTGTGATCTGACGGTTATAAGCGTGCCAACGCGTTAAAAAGGGATGGTGCTGGTCACGTGCTTTTTTATTTCAAATTAGTCCTTGTGTGTGCATGTCTATGGTAATTATCATGGGCGTGTTGATCTTGTATGTTGATCTAGACTACTTGGGTGAAGTGTTGACTTGATATGGAGCGTGGATTTGATCCAATGGCAGGTGTGAGTCCCTATGGTTGACTGAGGTATTTGGTGTGGGTTGTTGGCTGCGCTGACCTGGGTTTTGGATTGGGCTTCCTTTTCCCACCCCCCTGTTGAGCCCAGTTTTGGATTCCAACGTGAATTGTTTACTATTTACACCCCCCATGCTTTTTTTCAATTATTTTCTCTTTTCATTTAATTGTTTTGTTTCCCATTTTTAATTTTTAAAAATAGTTTTGTGCATTAAAAAATCACAAAAAATTCCATGAAGCATGTTCATAGTTTTATAAAATTTTTACAAATTTTATTTTATTATTTTATTTTGTTTTCAGCATCTAAATTAATTATTTGGTTATTTTCTTTTGAATTTATTCCATATATGCATACCATGACTTGTTGAATTTATTTCTCATAGCCTATAAAACATTTTGAGTCCATTCTTTTTGCATTGTTTCACCAACGCATTGAATTACATTAAAACATTTTTCTCTCATTTTTAAAATCATTTCATATTGCATTTTAGTCCCTTTCTTTTGTATGTTAGTTCATAATTCTCATCTGAATTTGCATAATTGTTTGGGTGACTTACCTTGTGAATTTTGGCATGAGATTTTAACATGTGGTTTGCCACTGGTTGAGGTGTTTTGGGTTTTAATTTAGTAATTTTAGAAGATGTTTTGCTAATTATATCATTGCTCTTTGTTTGAGGTCTCTTTTATGCACATCTTTGATCATGTCTGAGTACTTGTTTGAGAAGGCACTTGTGCCATCATTTGGGATTGCTTCTTTGACTTCATAAACCATGTTTGAATTGTTATAGGTCACTTGATTGCCATTATAGGTCATTGGTGTGAGGTTGTTGCATACTTTGTGCATATGTTCAATGCTTGGTTTACATACCTTTTCTTTGACTTATCTTCTCACCTCATCTCATCTATGCTTACTCATGACTTATGTTTGGTTTATGTATGCCATGCCATATCATTCATTTACATTTAATTTGATGTATGTTTCTGACCTTGGAGCTTTGCATTCATTCTTGTCATATGTCATTCATGTTTCATCTTGCATACTTGAACATGTTTCACTTATATGCTCCTTTCTTCTGCTATTGATGTTTGATGCTTGGATATCTGTTTGCACGTCTCATGTGACACTTGTATAACATGTTTAGGCACATTTTTAGGTCATCCAAATTCTTACTTGGATATTATTTGAAGCATTCTTGCATGATCACCTTGCATATCCACTTTTCCTTCTTTTATAACTTTCTTGTATGTTTTGCCATTTGTTTGCATTCTCTTTGCTTGATTTTGTTTGGTAAAAATTGTGGGTCACCTCTAAGGTGTATATTCTGACTTGGATGAGTTTCATTTGGTTTGTAACCTTCTCTCTTTGGTTTGTGACTTGCTTGGGTTTCATTTGTCTAATAGTTACTTATGTCTGTTTTGTACTAACCTTTTATGCAGAGGCTGAGGTAAGTTATTTAAGGGTGTGGATAGTTATCCATGTCCACCCTCACTCTTTCTTTCTCTCATCTTTTCTTTTCTTTGGGCTTAGGTTGTTGTCAAACCTCCCCTTTGGGCCACCTTTGCATGATAACATTAGGATAGATTCTCCCCGTAGTGTTTTTCTTTTCTCTTGAGTCCCTCTTCTCATCTCATAACATCTCTAAGATACTTAATAAGGTCAACTTGCCTTGCACACGAGCCTTAAACATAGGAAATGAAGATTGAGGGGTCCCCCTTCTCTCTTCTAGAGTGTTGAGCATATGTCCCATAGGGGACGACCATGCGACGCATTCGTTCCCGTGTCATAGACTTTGGTTCAAGTTGAGTTATGAACTAACTCAAGTTACTTCTGTCCTAAAAAATACAAATAAACTTCAAACCTTTTTATCCTACGGGATTGTCAAATTAAAGGCTATTTTCAAAAAGGGCACGTTACTTTCCGTCTGAGTCGCAAACAGGCATCGACCCTAACTGCCGGACGCGAACTTAACTTCGCTCATAAAAAACACAAAAAGAACTTGGTCCGAACTACGTTGACTCTGAATTCCCCATTGCACAAAGGGGGTACGTAGGCCTAGGACGACGACGTCCTACCGAGTCTGTCTTTGTTTTCCCCTTCCCCGTTTTAGTGCAGCCATAGATGTTAGGATAACTCACCCTTAGAATAGACAACAAGCATGGATCCCATCGAGTACGATGGACGCGTGGGGTGCTAACACCTTCCCCTCGCGTAACCGACTCCCGAACCCAGGATATGGTTGCGATGACCATTCCTTTCCCTCTTCCTCAGGTTTATGCGGTGTTCCCTTTCCCTCTCTAGGGATAAATATACATTGCTGGCGACTCTGTGTTCCGCGCCACTTTCGCGTTTGTACCTGGATGAAAATCCTGGGAGCGACAGTAAGTAAACAAGCAAGAAAAAACAAATAAGCGAAGCTAACAATCATCACAATTCAGACTAAGTTAGGCTTGACTCTCTCTTGCGTGGAGCAATGTGTGATCCCCAACAGAGTCGCCAGCTGTCACACCTCGAAAAATTATATGACCTTCATGATGGGACGCGAAAAAATAGCACAGACATAGTCGCCACTGAAATTTATTCATTCCAACGAAGGAATAGGAAAATATTGAGAAAACCTTTAAGAGATAAGAACATGGTCATCGTAACCATATTCTGGGTTCGGGAGTCGGTTACGTGAGAGAAAGGTATTAGCACCCCCTCACGTCTGTTGTACTCAACGAAAACCTCTTAGTTCAATTTGTGATGAATGTTAGATAATGTTATTTATTTTCATCTAAGCGAGTAATGCGAAAAATTAGAGAAAATTAGATTTCGATTGCTAAGGGGAAATGGGTGGTCTTTTATCAGGGTGCTCGCAAAGGATTGGGGCCCTCGTGCCTACGTATTCTCATTGCGAAATGAGAAATAAGAGCATCCATAGTTCGTACTACGGGAGAAAGGTTTTGATAAAGAAGGAAGAGGTAGAAGGGTGAAAAAAGGTGGAAAAAACAAAAGGCAGCGAAAGGTGAAAAAAGAAAAAGGTAGCTCGCCAAGGATTGAGGCCCTTGTGCCTACTAATCTTCATTCAGACGAGAATGAAGAATCAGAGCGTTTATAGTTCGTGGAATTATGGTTGGTTGATTTGTTTTAGAGGTGATAATTGTTCAAACACGAGAAAGGCAACTCGCACCCAAACAATCAAGGAGAGGAATCGAAGGCTCCAACCCTCCCCCTCATTCACCTTTATTTGAAAAGAGTTTTGATATTTGTTATGTGTTTTTGAAGTTTGATTGAGAAAATCCACTTGATGTTAGATCAAGGGTTTGCAAAAGGGTATGGAATCGATCCTAGTCCCTAAGGGTGCTCCTAGTAACGAAACCACAACCAAAGGTGCAAGTGTGTGTATTAGGTTGATGGCGATGCTAAAAAGCAATCGACTTACAAGGAAGTTTTGAAAAAAGGAATCGACATCGAATCCATAATTAGTTTGAAAATGGTTTAGTCTATCCTAGTCCCTAAGTGTGCTCCTAGTAAACAAAACCACAATCAAAGAAAAACAAGTAAAGAGCGTACATCCAAAAGGGAGCAGGGTACATGTAAAGTACACGGGAGTGCGAGAAATAAATGGGGTAATTAGTTCCAAGCACCCTGCTTGAATGTACAATAAATATCAACCAAATGCCACTGTTTGGTTCATCTTAACTTTTCTTCAGAGTTTCAGATAATCTTCTGATCCACCAATGAAACCTAATCTTCAAGTTACATGAACTATTTGCTCCATAGCAAACCATCTTGGATCCACCAAGCCTTAGACATGTATTATCTTCTCCTTCCATAGCTCCTGCAAACTGCATGAGATAGACCTTTTTGAAGTGTTAATTCCATTTCTTTCTGAGAAGATCAACTTATCTTACGATGATGCGTCACTACATCAACTAAGACCCTGAAGTTTCTACTTGATGTCACGACATCTGATCAGACATCCAGCTGAGGAATTCATCCCTTCCTTCTGCCACTTAGAAGAACCTCCTCCCTATTACAGAACAAGAGTTTCATGTTCTCATAGACTTGATTCAACAACCAAGTTTGAGTAGACAACCTTCATCCTACTTAATCATATCACACGTATCCAATTCAAGCTCACACCTTGATGAATATCTGCTTTGCAACTCCAAAGAACTCAACGTACTAAGTCTGACTCTTCAGAAGAGAAGTAGTCATAGACTACACCATAGATATACCAAAGGATGCCACTTTTCTTAAGTAGAGCAGATTGTAGAAAGTCAGAGATAACTGCCACTTAACCTTGACCTCTAAGATGAGCAAGATCACATGCTCATATGTACCTAGATCAGAAATAAACTAACCCAAGTTGTGCCATCACCAGCACCATATTCTGGACAAGTCTCTTGCCAGGACACTTTCCAGATAAACATCAGATGCTTCTAGTAACAACTGGAACACACCTGCTGCACTCCAATACTCCTAGATCAAAAATAAACTGATCCAAGAACTATTCATCAAGATTATGATGTCTTCTTCTTCATATTCAACATCACCACTGTCTAGACCAGTTTCTTGCCAGGAAACTCTCCAGAGATCAGATGCTTCTGCCACACCACACTAAAGCAAATTCTTAGGTCAACACCCAAGAGAAATAGATCCAAAAGCTTATGCAGTACCCCTCTCATGATTATGCATAAACCAGATGAAGAGATGTTTCAACATCGTGTTGTACATCAGCAATCTTGAACTTCACATACAAGGATAATCAATTAAATACTTATGAATATCACAAATAACAATTGATCTTAAATCCTTGTTCAGTAACCCTGCTTCACTGTTGAAACCATACTCCAACAGATCACTCCATGAACACTTATCAAGTATTCAATCATTGCAAGTATCTTTTTTGACAAACAAAGTGTTGAGATACCAAGGCTACCACCCTTGACTCAAATAACTAAGATTCTCTCTGAACGAACCCTATTTAACTCAACAGTTCCAAAATCTCCATTCAGATTAGATCCACCCTTAGGATTACGAGAGATGAATCCTTCCTTGCACTTTTGGACGGTGAAAACAAATCACCTCCACTTTCTTCAGGTTTATGTTTCACAGAAACACCCTGTAGTCAGAAGAATAACTAGAAGACTCCAGATGCACGACTGATATGCCTTTATGAGTGGACTTGAGAGAGTTCTCAAGTATCTTTAACAACTTAGCCGATCAATAATTTATCAAATTTCTAGAGCAAGAACTTGATAAACCTAATCTCAACTCCCCTTCTCTTCAACTGACTACAAAATGCACAAAGGAACCAAGCTTCCAAGTACCTAGTGATCATAACAGACATCTACTAACAACTCTCTCCATTCTATCGCTCCCGACTTTAGAATAAAAGAATACAGATATCTTCACATATAGAGGCCGACGATTGAGATCTTCCACCATCTGTCTTCAGTAGTAACTCCAGAATCCCATAAATTCCAGAGCTCTTCCATCATAAACATATGTAGCGGAACCACCAAGGAACAAATTCAACTTGCCCTAATAAGATGTTAGAACATCTTATATGACACCCCAACAAAAGAACTAGCCACTTCTCCTGTAGTTGTTGTAGAACCTCCTCGGCAACATGAACAACCACCAGGTTGTTACCTTCGATCCAGAACATCCATCCCATCCATTAATACCCTTGAGTATGTCTGAGTTGATGAACTGATCTCCAAAACTCCTCCTTATTTAAAATGCCAGAAAGTATCTCACAAAGATCCCATCCAGAAACAGACAGGATGCCTGCTCTGATACCAATTGAAATTCGGGCATAGTAAATAGAAGATGTCCTAACACATGTCAAGACATTGTTCTGCATATTTATTAAACAAAGAACAGACCTGCAAATTGATATCCAAACTATTAGTAACTGCAGAAACACAGATGTTTCGACATCTGTTCCAACATTTTAATCAATACTGAACTGTAAATTGTAGAATGATAAACAACACAAAAGATGATGACCCAGTTCCATGCAACTCACCTACATCTGGAGGATACCAATCCAGGAAGAAGAATCCACTATCAGTAGTATAGTTTTATGTAAACAACCTCAGGTTTACAGTAAACACCCACGTTTACCTATCACTACCCAATGAAGACTTTATCATTAGAAGTCACATCTAATTGATAAGAGAAACCCATCTCACTCCCTAAATCACAACCTGTGATTATCTAATAGTTACTACACCATAACTGTATCATCCTATTGAAAGACACCCCTTTCAATACAAAGTTCAGTCAAGCATCCTCGACTAACAAGTTAACTTGGATTTGCTTCAAAGCTTCATCCAAGAACAATACACGATCCATTACCTACGGGTTTCTGAATCTGTACAAGTACCTATGTCTACCACAATGTATCAAACCGATATAAAGGGAGACTTACAAGAAAGCCTACGACTCTCAAAACCCTAAACCCTATTTTCTACTTTACAAAAGTGTTACAATAGGTTTTGTTCTCCAGTCCTAGGTCTTGGTCTTCTTTTATAAGCTTCTGCTGACTTGGGCTTCGAATCTTCTGTTCATTGATCCCTTGATCCATTGCTATAATCATTCCTTGATTCTTGCACCAGATTTAGAACCTGCTATATTTGTCGAGTCAGAATGTTAGGACATTGTCTTCGACATCTTTTTCTGCAGCATTCTTCATTAAGTTTTAACTAAAATTTAGTCAAACCTCAGGAGCTTTCACGTGCAATTTTGCAGTACATAAATCGAGTCAGGAGAAAGCTTGAATCGAGTCATGGCCATATGTGTTTAAGATTTTTGATTTTAGGGTATGTGACTCGAGGGTAGGTTCCATTTAAATTGAATCAAGGGAAACATTCTTAAAAATATTTTCACTTCGAGTTTTGTGACACGATTTACATAAACCTTTTAATCAATTAAAACGAGTGTTTCTCAAACTATATTTCATTTTGGTGTACATGACTCGATTCATGTAATCATGTGATTCGATTCACATGACTCGAGTCATGCATTGACTCAAGGCCTATTTTTTCAACTTTTTCATATACTTAATTCAATTCATTCATATGTTTTGACTTGAATCAAAAAGTCATTATTACACTATTTCTCTGTCTTTTATCAAGCACATATAAAAGCATTTTTCTCTTCATTTTTTCATTATTAGATAAAAAATCAAAAGAGTGTTTTTCTCTTAAAATCAAGAGAGTGTAAGCTTGTTTGTGAGGAATAAATTAGAGTTCTAATGTGTGAGTAAATGTTTCTAGTTATAAGGTATGTTATGGAATTCTATAAGTAAATTTTCAAAGAAGAAAAATAAATATTCTTCTCCAAATAATCTTTAGAGTTTCTTGCTTTTACATTTTAGGCTTAAATGCAGTTTTGGTCCCCCTTCTTTTATTTTTCTAAACTTTTAATCCCCCTTTAAAAAAATCAGGTTTTAGGTCCCCTGTTTTGAATATTCTTAGGATTTTTTTGGTCCCTTGTTCAAAATTGGCTATGTGACATGTTCAGATATGAGGTGGCAAGTACAATGTTGACCAATTTTAAAAAAGAAATGCCACGTCATTTAAAAATATTTTATATTTAATTTACATTAAAAAAATGCAAAAATAAAAACTCCAATATGTCATACCCCAAAAATTTGACCACTAAGATTTCCCATCATTGTGCAAATCATCATCACAATATGGATGAACCATCATGCCTCATCAAGCTCCTCAAGGAATTGTTGAGTGTTCACTACAATCAAGGATTAGGGTTTCAAACCCTCTTAGGGCACTTAGACAAGAGATCAATCAAGAAATGACATAATCTTCAACTTTTCTAAACCTCTCAAACACCCACAATGGATCAAGAGGACTCCCACATCAGGAATCAAGCACAAAGTTGCAACATTTCAAGTGGATCAAGCCTCAAGATCGCCAGGGTCACCAAATTAGGGTTTTGGTCGACCAAGGCCTCCAGGTGGAAATTTTCCTCTGGGCATGAGCCAATGCTTCAAAGCACAACCCAAGATACTCCAAGGGACCTCATAAACCCAATCATCAAGTCAATTTAACCTCATGGGATGCATTTACCAAAAATCAGGAATTAGGGTTTCTTGACCTAATTCACCCCTAAGTTGACTTTTGGGACAAAACATGAGCCAAGACCTCAAGGCATGATTTGAGGGTCTCCAACACACTACATTGATCCATTTGCAACAATGGATTGATCTAAGAAGCTTGATCCATAAGCTTCAATTTCATCAGGACCACAATTAGGATTTTGAGGAAAAAGTCAATTGTACCTTTGACTTTTGACCAGGACATGCTCCCAAACCTTGGGAAATGATTCAATACACCCTATAACACCGATGGAATATACCCATTAGGTTTGATTTAGGTCAAGGACTTGATTTCACAAAGGATCGCACAGTTTGGATTTCGTCCGATAAAAAGTCAACTGTGCACAAAACCAAGTTTGACTTTTTGAGATTTTTCACAATTATGGTTCATTGACCCTAAAATGATGTTAATGTGTGATTGGAATCATCATTCATCAAGAAAAATCAAAGAAATTAAGTTAACTTGTAAAAGGGGTAACCATAAAAAAACTTAGAATTTTTCTAAGTTATGGAACAAAGTGGCTAGGGTACCAACTTCCAAGGACCATAACTTGAGATCCAAGCAACCATTTTGGATGGTCCAAAGCTGGATTTGTAGATCTCATGGCATAATTTAAAAGTGTCAACTACAGCTCATTCCAATTCCTCATGGATTTTTAGTTATGGAGTGATCAAAATGGCTGAAAACACAAAAGTGACATTTTTCCAACACTTAGTGAAATTTTCACTAAGTCAGAATTTGCCTTATTTTTTCCCAAATGTAGAGGCATTTTTCATTATAATTCAGGTTGACTCAAAACCAAAGTTGGACATCATGTTGAAATAGGATATATCAGCTTTCCAAAATGTCCAAGAACTCCATGAAACTCCACCTGAGCTAGAGGTTATGACAGCTGCAACATGCCTTGCTGCAAACTGTCTTGGCAAGGCAGATTTGTGCATTAGTGCTCGAATTGCCCAAATTGTGCAACTTCAAGCATAATTATCCATCTGCACACCTCAAGGGGGAACAACCAAGGGACAAACACTGATCCATAAGCCTCCCAAGTCTTTGGAACTACATATAGGTTTGGCACCCCTAAAAGCTAAAGATGCATCAAGACTCCAATTTTGTTTTGGGGCATTCAATGGATGCTTAGAGGTGACATGTATCAGAGCAAAGATGAACACTTCAGTCAAGCCTTATCCTTGAATCAAAGAACCATAGGCCTGTGCTCTAATCTCAAGTCAATGGCTAGAGGAGACTTGAGATTCCATTTGATCACCATTGGCCAAAGGCCTGCTGCAGTTGCCATTCCCTCATTTCTGATCAGTTTGAGTACACCAAAGGCCTATAACACTTGCCTTTCTCAAAATCACACTTTCACTTCCAAATTTACCTTCTAAAGCAAGTCACTATCGGGTTTTGAGTTTGAGAGCAATTCCAACCAAACCAATCACACACACACACCTCACATATAACATGTAGAAGTGATCCAAACACTAAACCAACAACTGGAACACCCATTTCACAAAATCACCAGCCATCTGCACAAGCTTTTGACAGATTTACAGTTGAGGTGCCAAATCAAGTTCCAGCTCAATTCGATCCACTCCAAGCATCCAGACACACTCCATAGCACCTAGGGAAGCTGTCCACATCATTGGAACCAAGTTGTAACACCTCCAACCTAGAACTCGATCACCAGCTGCAAGAGGTAAGCCTCAACTTGGTCATCTCATGATTCATGCATATTTCCTCGTACAATAATTTTGCCACATGTTCATAATCATGTATAGAGTGTTTCCCCTCCATTAATTGCTTTGTATGAGTCATGTATCAAATTTCTCAGCCTTCATGCAGAAATTAGGGTTCTTGAGGTTTCTTTTTTATTTCTTATTCCATGCTTAAAATAAATGAAACTAAAGACCATAGACATGATCGTGAGGTGAAAACGAGTAGATTGATATGTGGATTGTGTGATTTCATTAAGTATTCAGTGAGATTGATGAGAAAATGCAAATCTGGGCAAAACAGAGCACGCGGGCAAAACCAAGATGTTCTTGGCGCCTTTTTTCAAACTTTCAAATATTTGAATTTTTGTGATTTTATTTAATTGATTCAAAAATTAATTTCTCTCTGAATTTTAATGATTTTGAGTTGATTCCTTTTTTAATAATTCACAAAAATGTTAAAATATTTTATTTTACAAAAATTTCCAAAAAATATTATTTATTTCATATACTTGATATTTTTGCAAAGAATTAATTTTTATTTTTTTTTTAACATTTAAAATATTTTTTCCTTCTTGATTTTCTAAACTTGAATGGTTCTTAATCATTTTATGGATAAAAACATGATTTTTGAAACATTGATCCAAGATCACCACTCATTTTTCACATGTTTTCAATAATTTTTATTAATTTTTAAACAAAATTAATTCCATTTTAAATAAAATTAAGGTTTTGATTAATTCCACCCTCATCAATCTTTTTTCAAACGCTCATGGGCCTCTTGATAGAGTGTAAGTCCCACCTCTTTGTAAATAAAGTAATTTGGGCCTCAGTTTATTGTATAAGTCCCGATACAGTTTCAGAAACTTCGACGAGATCGTCGTTTTCAAACAATTTTCATTTGGGCCTACCCTCGTGTTGTAAGTCCCATTTTTTTCTTTAAATAACTTGGGCCTCTAATAGAGTGTAAGACCCAACCCCTTTGTAAATAGTACCTTTTTGGGTCTCACACATTGTATAAGTCCCTCTGTATATTTTCAAAAGTTCGGCGCGATCGTCGCCTTTTTTAAAAAAACCAACTGGGCTTCTCCTTGAGCTATAAGACCCATCTTTATTCATTTTTCAAACTTAGGCCTCTAATAGAGTGTAAGACCCAATCCCCTTTTAACCAAAAACCATTTTGGGCCTCAGATACTGTATAAGTTCCTCTGCATTAAAAAAATCTATGCGCAATTGCCAGGTCAAAATCAAATCATCTGGGTTTACCCTCGTGTTGTAAGTCCCATTTCTTTTCTTTTAAAACACCTTTTGGGCCTCTCCTTGAGTTGTAAGACCCAACCTTTTTGTAGATAAACCTTTTTGGGCCTCAGCCGTTGTATAAGTCCTGGTATGATATTCCAAAAACGGTGCGATCACTGTTAAAACCTTGGGCCTCTCTTTGAGTATAAGCCCCAATGATCTTTTCAAAACAATTCCCTTTTTGATTTATATTCAATATACAGTTTTATCAAAACTTTCTTTAATTTCTTTGAAAAACTAACAATACAACATGTGAAGATGGCTGGTTTCTACCTGAGTGAATCGCACACTCAAAGATAACACAGAGTCGCCACCGAACTTTATTTAGTCACAAAGGACAGGGAATATATCGATAAAACCCAAGGGGAAGAGAAACGGGAACGGGGGGTCGGTTATGCGAAAGGAAGGTATTAGCACCTAACGCATCCGTCGTACTCGACGGGAACCATTTTGCTTGCTTCTAGGCTTGGATGGATTATCTATCTAAAGGCTTCTAGCTAAAAGAAAGAGAGAGAGAGAGAGAGAGAGAGAGAGAGAGAGAGAGAGAGAGAGAGAGAGAGAGAAAGGAGAAAAAGAAAGAAAAGAAGGAAAGTGCTCGCGGAGGATTGTGGCCCTCGTGCCCACGTACCCTCATAGTGCAATGAGGAAATTAGAGCGTCGTAGTTCATAGAACCAGGGGACAGAGAGGAAAGAAAGGAGGAAGACGGAGGAAAGGTGGAAATGTGCTCGCCGAGATCATTGTGATCTCATGCCTACGTATCATACATTCGAAAGAATGCAGAATCAGAGCTTCCGTAGTTTGGGGAACTGAACGGAAAACAAAACAAGAAAGAAACAAGGAGATGAAAGAGGTGGTGTCAAAACCAAGAGCAAGAGTGAAGGAAAAACTCTAATGGGGAAGACCCCACAGTAAGAGCGTTTGCACAAAAGGATAGGAAAAGAATGGTGTTAGAACCGAGAATGAAAGAAACTCCGCTGGGGATAACAAAGAGAATTGGTGTCGAAACCAAGAGAGTAAAAGCAAAGGGAATAGGAGGGACTCCGCTGGGGATCCAAATAAAGAGACGGTGTCATAACCAAGAGAAAAAGGAGACTCGGTATATTAACTGGCTGGCAGTGGTTAACCAAAGAAAGAGAGTAGACCCTGGCGGGGAAAAGAAGCTAGTGTCAACAGACAGACTGTGATTAACCAAGAGAGAGAGTGTTGAACTGAGAGAAGGTGTTTGACTGTGAAGGGGCCTCAGTATATTAACTGCTAAACAGTGGTTAACCGAGGAAAGAAAGGACTGCAACTCTGTGGGAATAGAGAAGCATTGGTTTTAACAGAGAAAACTATGATTAACTAGAAGAACGGGTGTGGGAACGATCGAAGGTCGTGACCCAAAGGACGGGTGTAGGACCGAGCATAGGTCGTGACCCAAAGGGGTTCGGTAAACTGACTGAACAAACAGTACTCAACCGAAGAAAGGGTATTTGAACCAAAGAAAAGTTACTAACCTAAGGGTGCAAGTATTCAAACCAAGAGGAGGTTGCCAACTGCGGGGGATTCGGTGTTTACAGACGGACTGTGATCAACCGAAGAGAAAGTGAGTGATTAACCAAGAGAAGGTGATTAACTCGAAAGGGTTCAGTATTTTAACAGACGGACTGTGGTTAACTGAAGAGACGGGTGATTAACCAAGAGAAGGTGATTAACCCAAGAGGTGCTCAGTGATTAACAGACGGACAGTGATTAACTGAAGAGACGGGTGATTAACCAAGAGAGGGTGATTAACCCAAGAGGTGCTTAGTATTAACAGACGGACTGTGATTAACTGAAGAAAAGGGTGATTAACCAAGAGAAGGTGATTAACCCAAGGGGTGCTCAGTGATTAACAGACGGACTGTGATTAACTGAGTAAGAGATTGAGATCCTTCAGGGGAATCAAAAGGCAATGATTGATTACAAGAAGAAAGGAGTAATGGAACAAAGAGAGATTGCTAGCGCAAGAATAATAATCTTAACCAAGAAGGATGGTGATTGATAGAAAGGAGAGATTGAAAGAGATAGGAGTGATCGAGGATCAAAAGAGATCGCAAAGAGAGAAGGGTGATCAAGGATCAACTCGACTGGGGAAAGAAAGCACATTACCGGCTGGAGATAGAGATGACTAAGCCAAACACAGGGCCATTCGTCCCCTACCTGAAGTAGTCAGAATGAGAGTAGGAATTCTCCCTTCTCATCCCTTCCCTAACACACACAGGGTGTAATGCGGAAGTTGAACCGGACGGCCCAACAGCTCCAAGTTGTACAGTGCTCCTGCGTAGAGAAACAGACAGCATAACAGCATCAATTTGTACAGTGCTCCGATGCAAGGCGCAGCGCAAATCTCCAACTCCACGGGGGGGAATGAGAGAGAAAGCTATAAAGGAGACCTAAAGAGAGGAAAAGGGAATATCGATTAATCGAAACAAAGTTTCGATCAATTAATCAAGGGAGAAACATGCTAACAACTTTCCAAAGAGGATGAAAAGTCATTAAAGCAAAAAGGAGCGAATTATTGATTATACAAGATTAAATTTATCCATGAAGAATAAACTTAATGCAAACTGAAATGGAAGGTGCAATACAGTGCCAAATGATCATCAAAATGTCACACAAAATCATGCATCATGTGAACAAAGATAGTGCAAGAATTGCTATGTTCATACAATGCTAAGAACACGAAACAAATGAATAGTCGAAAATGTGCATCGAAAGTTCATGAACATGCTTCAACCAGAAGTGAAATGACATTAAAAATATCCATAAAATCAAGCATGCCAATCAATGGAAGTTAAAATGAAGAAAGCATAGCAAACACACTTAAGAATGCAAGAAAATGGCCTTCTGGTTCAGTGTTAATTGATTAACACAATTGCACTGCAAAGTGTTAATCGATTAACACGTGAAAAAGTGCAAAAAAAACACTGGTTAATCGATTAACACAATTGCACTGCAATGTGTTAATCGATTAACACTGTACAGGGAGCAGAAAATCAGTTTTGAAAAGTGCTTTTGGCCAACTTTTTGATTGTGCAATCACTCTAATGCTAGGGCAAACAATTATGCATGAAAAATCAAGTTTAAAAACAGCAAATGATCAACAATAGAATCAATTAACAATCAAGATCATGGATCAAGCAAAAGTATAATCAATTCACATGCAAGAATATCGAAATTACGTCGCGAACGATACGAAAACGATCGAAACGATAAAATGAATGAAATCCACCAACCTACAAGGCTGAGATGTGCCTTGGTAAATGTTGCAAAGTGATCTTGGTGCAGAAGATTAAAGAAAACCAGAGGATCCTTGAATTGTAGACGAAACGCGTCGAACCCGATCAAAACGCGAAAACGCACCAAAATCGAACTTGCACCAAAAATAAATGGTGTGAAACCCTTGGATTGAAGTAGAATGAGATGTAATTCCAGAAATCCAACCAAAGAATGCCAAATGATGAAGGTTAAGCTCAAGAATTAATCACTTTCAATGTGAAAAGTGATTATCCTTCAAGAATAAGAGCTTTTTGGGATAAGAATTGAGATGAAGATGTAGAAGTTGCAGAAAAATGCAGAGGAGAATGAGAGAATTGAGAGTGAAGAAAGTGTGAATTTGTATGAAAATGGTAGAGAATGGTTGAGGAATTGAAAAGTGAGTGGAGGTGTGTTTATATAGGCTTTAGGTTTGGAATATGAGATGGTTTGGAATTTGGTTTGGAATTAGCTTTGGGTTTGGAGCTAGGTTAGGAGTTAGTTGGACTTGACTCACCGAGTCAAGGCGGTTAACTCGGTTAGTTAGAACCAACTCGGTAACCATCCCAAGGTGAATTCCAACATCCAAGGATCCATATTACTTGGAGAACAAGGAACATGGTGCACTTGATTTGAAGTGAAGTATCATAGCAAATGCACTTGGAATGAATTGAGTGGCTTGGAAATGTTTAGAGGTGTCTAGAATATTCCATATGCTGCTAGAATCCAAGACCAAAATGTGTGCAAAGGTGCTGTCATGAAAAAGCAGCAAATTGTGCCTATTTTGCCTGTGTTAATCGATTAACACAATTGCACTGCAAATGGTTAATCGATTAACCAGGCCAAAATATGCCTAATTTGCCTAAAAAAAGGTGTTGTGGTCCCGGCTTCGATTTTTCACCTCTTGTATTGATGAATAGATATGGAAACCTTTATTTTGTGCTTGTTTTGATGATGTAATGACCTTGTGAGGATATGATAAATCGGGCTTGGAAAACCTGAATATCCTGCAATCAAAACACCAAAGGAAAAGCGCAAATGCGTATGCCAGCGATGTGCATGCTTATGCTTATGCAAAAGGCAAAAGAGGGAGGTCAAATTTCGGGTTACGACAGCTGCCCCTATTTAATCCTCTTGGACCTGAATGTACGAACCGCGTCAGCTTTTCGATGATTCAAGGTAAAAGGGGATTAAATAAAAGAGTAGCTCGAGAATTTGGCCGACGGCGACAAAAGAAGAGAAAAGGTGCAAAATGCAGAAAAGATAAGTGCAAGGTTTGGCTGAAAATCTGCTGGGAGATAAGTCAGACAAAAGGAGAGGCAGCATGATCGATGCATATGCTATGTATGCGTTTCTACATGATGCTTGATATCATGCAATGCAAAGGGTCAAGATGAGGCACAGTGAGAAGTGATTAGGCAGAAAACGTAGCAAAACGACTTCGACACCCTCGGTCGGGGAGAGGACCTGCAGATAAAGACAATCTCTGCGGGAGAAGACAGTTCACAAAGGATGATGATCCTGCCGAGGAATGAAACCGAGGACATCTCAGGTTTCTAAATCACCATGGTTGTCCCTGTTGGGGATGAAAGAACCAAGTCAATCCTTTCTACTAAGACTGGCTCTGCGTGGGGAAAAGAGATTCTCGAATCATGTTGACTAAGCTGAGGAGAAACCACTGCTGCTGGTGACAGATAGTTCCTAATCATAAGAGATGATGCACAACCCTTGCTGGGGAAGAAAGAACAAAGCGTCTTTGCTGGGGAAGAAAGAACAAAGCGTCTTTGCTGGGGAACACCTTGGCAACCTGCTGGGGAGAATGATGACTCTGCTGAGGAAATACTGAGGAGACAACAACTTCTTCATAGAATCATCCCATTGTCGGCCAGGCGTTAGGCTTACTAATGGATATTCCTGATTATCCTGCAGGGGTTACCAGTAACACATGCGATGCATAATGCTTTCTCGGTGAATTTAGCTTTTTATTGTTCTCAAGGTTTTTTAGTATTATGTGATCACAAATAATTATTTATTTTGCAAACAAAATACTGGAATGAAAACAAATTGAGATAACAAAGAATGCATTTTATTGAATGTAAAATTTTGGTACATAAAGTGTGTACAAGGATGCAAAATCCTTGATGAGGAAGTTTGCAATAAAATTGAAAAACAAATGTAAATGGCAAAGGGAAATCATGCTTTGCATTGATTACAACATTGGCCACCATCCATAGTAAGTCTAGGTTCCAACGCCTTGCACCAGTCGATGATTATTGGGATGTTCTGTTACCATCTGAGGTCTAGCCGTGAGGAAAAGAGGCTCAAGTGTTCACAGTCAATGCCTTCATCCCTAATTTTTGTCTGGACATGTTTTCACATTTTTTTTCGTCCACCGAGATGCCCATTTTTGCCTAAGTCGCTTTTTCGGGTTTTCAACTTAGCGGGCTATTATTGTTTTTTCCATTGTCCCTAACTTTTGCATGGTCATTTCTTTTTTTGGTCCATCGGGACGTCCATTTTTGCCTAGATTGTCCTTGCGGATGTCAATCTAGCGGACTCTTATCCATTTTTTTCAGGCATAATATTTTTTGACTGTATCGGAGTTCACGGGCGATGGAAACTTCTCCCCATCCATTGTGGTGAGGATCAGGGCTCCGCCTGAGAAGGCCTTCTTAACATTAAAGGGTCCCTCGTAATTGGGAGTCCACTTGCCTCGTGGGTCCGAGTGAACAGGTGAATATCTCTTGAGCACGAGTTCGCCTTCACAGAATGTTCGAGGAAGAACTTTCTTGTCAAAAGCTCGCTTGAGGCGTCTCTGATACAATTGACCATGACAAACGGCTGTAAGGCACTTCTCTTCGATGAGATTCAGCTAGTCGTATCTGGATTGAACCCATTTAGCTTCATCAAGACCTGCTTCCATGATGACTCTGAGCGAAGGAATTTCGACTTCAATGGGCAGAACAACATCCATACCATACACAAGCGAATACGGAGTTGCCCCAGTAGAAGTGCGAACTGAAGTTCTGTAGCCATGCAGTGCAAAGGGAAGCATTTCATGCCAATCCTTGTACGTCTTGACCATTTTCTGGACAATCCTCTTGATGTTTTTGTTTGCTGCTTCGACGGCGCCATTCATCTTGGGCCGATATGGTGAAGAGTTGTGGTGCTCGATCTTAAATCCTTGACACAACTCCTTCATCACGTTGTTATTCAGGTTGCTTGCATTGTCCGTGATAATGCTGCTAGAAATGCCATAACAACAGATTATCTCTTTCTTGATGAATCTGGCAACCACTTGTCGTGTAACGTTTGCATAAGAAGCAGCTTCAACCCACTTGGTAAAGTAATCGATAGTAACTAGAATGAATCGATAACCGTTAGAAGCCTTCGGCTCGATCATTCCAATCATATCTATACCCCACATGGAGAATGGCCAAGGTGAAGTCAAAACATTCAATGGAGTTTGAGGCACATGGATCATGTCTCCGTAGATTTGGCATTTGTGACATCTTTTGGAAAAGTTGTAACAATCTACCTCCATTGTTGTCCAGTAATACCCTGCCTAAAGGATCTTAGCCATAGCAGGACCTTTAGCATGTACACCCTCGTAGCCCTCATGTATGGACCTTATGATCGTGTGTGCTTCGTGTCTATCCACGCATCTGAGCAACACGGAATCATAATTTCTCTTGTACAGTATACCACCACTTAAGAAGAATTTGGCGCAAAGCCGCCTAAGAGCCTTCTTGTCAGTGATAGTGATACCCTCGAGATATTCCTATTTTTCCAGATATCTTTTGATGTCGTAGAACCAAGGCTTGTCATCAGACTCATCCTCGATTACTAAACAGTGTGCTGGTTCGTTCAAGTGATCAATACGGATACGAGGAGCTTCATTCTTCCACTTGACCTTGAACATGGATGCTAGAGTGGCAAGAGCATCAGCTAGTTAATTTTCCTCTCTGGGAATATGATGAAAAGTGATCTCATCAAAGTAAGGAATCAACTTCGCTATGTGTTGTTGGTACGGAACCAACTTGGAATCCCGAATCACAAAGTTCCCTCTGACTTGACCGATGACCAAGGCAAAATCTCCATAGACCTCAAGAATCTTGATTCTTATGTCAATTGCCACTTCAATACCGTAGATACATGCTTCATATTCAGCCATATTATTGGTGCATGTAAAGCATAATCTAGCAGTGAAGGGAAGGTGAAAACCTGTTGGAGAGATGAGGATAGCACCGATTCCACGATCCTTGGAATTAGAGGCACCGTCGAACACTAGCGTCCATCGCGCCCCTGGTTCAGGTCCTATATCAGGGTCTAGAGTCTCATAATCTCTGATAAACAGAACATCCTCATCGGGAAAGTCAAACTTCATCTGTTGATAACCCTCTATAGGTTGATGAGCAAGGTATTCAGACAAGACGCTCCCTTTTATTGCTTTCTGGGTAACATGTTGGATATCATACTCAGTTAACAGCATCTGCCACCGAGCAATCCTTCTAGAGACAGCAGAATTTTCAAAGATGTACTTTATCGGATCCATTTTGGATATCAACAAAGTAGTGTGGCAAGTCATGTATTGTCGTAGGCGTCGAGCAGCCCAGACCAGAGCACAACAAGTTTTCTCCAAGAGTGAGTATCTGGTCTCACAATCAGTGAACTTCTTGCTCAGATAGTATATTGCATGTTCTTTTCTACCAGTGTCGTCATGTTAACCCAATAGACATCCCATTGATTCATCGAGAACGGTGATATACATAATTAAAGGCCTACCAGGAACCGGTGCTACTAAGGTCAGTGGTTCTTGCAAGTATTGTTTGATTTTGTCAAATGCTTCCTGATAATCATTATTCCATTCAACCGATTGATTTTTTCTTAGCAATTTGAACATTGGTTCACAGGTAGCCGTCAAATGAGAAATGAATCTTGAAATGTAATTGAGTCTGCCCAGAAAGCCACAGACTTCTTTTTCTGTTTTGGGAGGCGGCATGTTCTGAATTGCCCAAACCTTATCAGGATCAACTTCAATTCCCTTCTGACTTACAATAAAGCCCAACAGTTTACCAGATCGAACTCTGAAGGTGCACTTCGCAGGATTCAACCGCAGTCTAAACTTCCAGAGTCTGTCAAACAGCTTCTTCAGATGAACCAAGTGATCATCTTCAGTTTTAGATTTGGCAATCATATCATCCACGTAAACCTCAATCTATTTATGAATCATATCGTGAAAGAGGGTTGTCATGGCACGCTGGTATGTTGCCCCTGCATTCTTTAGACCGAATGGCATGACTTTGTTGCAATATGTGCCCCATGGCGTGATAAATGTAGTCTTCTCCATATCAGTTGGGGACATCTTGATCTGATTATATCCTAAAAAACCGTCCATAAAGGAAAAGCCAGAGAACTGCGCAGTGTTGTCTACCAAGACATCAATATGAGGTAAAGGAAAGTCATCCTTCGGACTCATCTTATTGAGATCTCGATAATCCACACACATTCTGACTTTGTCGTCCTTCTTGAGAACCAGGACAATGTTGGCAATCCATTCAGGATATTCGGAAGTGGCTAGGAACCCAACATCAAGCTGTTTCTTTACCTCTTCTCAGATTTTGAGTGCCATGTCAGGTCTAGTCTTCCTGAGTTTCTGCTTGATAGGAGGACATCCGGGCTTGAGTGGTAAGTGATGTTCAATGATGTTGGTATCCAACCCAGGCATATCTTGATAGGACCAGGCGAAGATATCAACATACTCTTTCAATAACTTGACCAACTCGGAGTGTACATGCTTTGCGAGGGATGCGCCAACCTTGATTTCTCTTCTGACCTCATCAGTACCAAGATTAACAACTTCCACTGGCTCTTTGTGTGGCTGAATCTCTCTACGCTCGTGCTCAAGGAACCTTGCCAGTTCAGCCGGTAATTCACAATCTTCTTCACCATCTTTTTCGGCTTGGTTAATTGGAATTCCAGAATTACAATGGATGTTTGCCATGTTGTTATCAATGCTTTTATTAGTTCTGCATGTATATGAATATGTTTAGAATGAGCCATTTAAAAAGTGAAAGAGAAAAGAAACTTTTCCCATTTTTTTTTGTGAAAAAAGTAAAATAAAGAAAGAAAATAGAGCATGATTTTGAATGCAAAAAACTTTTATTTATTGATCACATAATATTGCAAAAGCGTGAGGCCCTTTACAAGCTATCCACTCGTCTCGGGCGAGGACGAGGGAACGAGAAAGCAAAATGCATTACATGTTATATGGGAAAACCACAGGAATCACGGTAGATGTCCAATTGTTGAGCTTGAAACCCGACGGACATTTGCGCACAAAGCTTGAAATCTGATTACTGGGACCAGCATCATCAGCAGCTGCCACGATGTCACCTTGCTGGAAACCCGCGCTATGGAACTTGACAAAGTTGCATTGTTTCTGATCAGAGGGACCAGATTGACGACCAGGATGATAGCCACTCCAAAACGATTATGCTTATCAACCACATCAATCACGTGCCCCCAGCCTGGCAAGGCACCTCTATCGATGGTCTCTTTAGCACTCTTAGCAGGTGCTAAAGTCAATTGTGGTGATCTACTTTGACTAGTTGAAGCAGAGCTGACATCTTCGAACTCGAGACACTGCAACGGTGCCTCAGCTATGCCTTCTTCGGTCTCGACGTATCGAAAAGACGATAACTTGCTTACAATCAAATCCTCTTCACCACAGACAATGACAAGCTGATCCTCAAACATGAATTTCAACTTCTGATGCAAAGTGGAGGTAATTGCCCCTGCCGCATGGATCCATGGACGACCCAGTAGGCAACTGTACGCTGGATTAATATCCATCACTTGGAAGGTAATGGTAAACAAATGCGGCCCAATATTGATGGGTAAATCCACTTCTCCAATGACCTGTCTTCGAGAACCGTCAAAGGCTCTAACAACTAAGGCACTTGGTCTCATCTCGATTCCTTCCACTGGTAATTGACTCAACGTGCCCTTAGGCATCACATTGAGAGAAGAACCGGTATCCACTAGAACACGAGATAACAGGATGTCTGTGCAGGTTACAGATATGTGCAGCGCTTTATTGTGGGCAGTTCCTTCAGGAGGTAATTCCAATTCATTAAAACCCAAATACCGACTTGCAGCTATGTCGGCCACTAGATCATCGAATTCGACGACGAATATATCTTGCATAACGTGGGCGCTGTTCAACATTTTCAACAAAGTTGATCTGTGCGCGGACGAACTCATGAGTAAGGATAAAATTAAGATCCTTGAGGGAGTCTGACCCAGCTGATCCACAATCTTAAAGTCACTTTTCTTGATCAACTTAAGGAACTCTTGATCATCAAGGGTCTCCTTGCTCTTTGAAACATCCTCAGACATGATAGTCGGTACTAGAATAGCAGTATATGCCCCTTGTTGAACAACAGGGGTTGCAGCTGCATGCGTTTCTTTAGGAGAAACAACAGTTGGAATTTGCACAGGCTTCGTAGTGACCTTCGGAGCAAATACTCGTCCACTACGAGTCATACCTCCACCAGCTGTAACATTCACGGTCTCTGATTTGGCGAACCTTATCTCTTGACCTCCAGAAAACACAGAAGACCCATACTTCCACGGTACCTCTTTAGAATTCTGATACGGAAACGACTTTGGCGGGCAAACAACGATGGGTTACACCTTCTTCTGTTTAGGGGATTACACATGAACCTTCCTATAGACGGTGGTGAACGGCTCGATAGCGGTAACTTCCTCAACAGGTTTAGATTTGGTAAATTGCACTTCGCCATGGTTCATCAGAATCTGGACACAACCCTTCAGCCTTCGACACTGGTTGGGATTATCGTCACAAATCTGACACTTACCATGCAAACCTTTCAACAGCCCATGTTCCTTCAATTTCTTGAAAACCACAGACATCGGAGTCTTTTACCTCATCGACATCCATAATCAATTCAGCCCTGGAATTATCCCCAATCATGTTAACCGCAGGCCCACCGTGATTAGGCAACGGATTACTCTGAATGTTGGGTCCTTCCTCAGCAAAAGTCAGAACCTTCTTATCAATGAGTTCCTAAACCTTGGTTTTGAAAACAAATCAATCCTCTGTTGCATGTCCTATGTATCCAGCATGATAGGCACAAGATGCATTTGGGTTATGCTTCGGGCCAAATGGAGGAATTACGGGCGCAATCTGTTTGGGGACAATTGCCCCTTGGTGAACCAAGTAAGGAAACAGTTCCGTGTATGACACCAAAATTCTATCAAAATTTGGACGCTTACGGTTTCCTTGACTGTTGTTGTTCTGACAGTTTTGATTCTGCTGATTTTTGTTCTGTTAATTCTGTTGCTGATTCTGAACATTCTGAACTGGTTGTTGCGGATGATACTGATATGGAGGTTGTTGATACTGTGCAACAGCAATGTACGGATATGGATAATACGGTATATGAGCCATGGGAGCTTGATACTGAGGAGAAACTTGAGTTGTCACAGCGTTGGCTTCACCTTCCTTTTTCTTGGAATGACTGTTCTGAGATTTCCAAGTGGCCGGCTGCTGGGAAGCAGCTCCAGGAATCTTTCCAGTCTTCAAACCATTCTTAATCCGTTCACCAATCGTCACAACATCAGCAAAACTCGATGAAGAACTACCCACCATTTTCTCATAGTAAGATACTTGCAATGTACTCATAAAGATGTCAACCAACTCATTGTCAGAGAGAGCCGGTCGCACGCGAGATGCCATCTCACGCCATCTTTGTGCATACTCCTTGAATGTTTCAGCTGAGCGTTGGGATTGATTTTGTAATTGCAATCTAGTTGGCGCCAGATCAAGTTTATACTTGTATTGTCTCACGAAAGCTTTCGACAAATCCCTCCAAGTACGGATTTACTGTGCTCTAGGCCCATGTACCAATCCAATGAAGCACCAGACAAACTATCTTGAAAACAATGAACTAGAAATTCATCATTATCAATATGGGATACCATCTTCCTGCAGTACATAGTGATGTGACTATGTGGGCAGCTCAAGCCTTTATACTTTGGCAAATCAGGTATCTTGAATTTATGCAGCATCACAACATTTGAAACCAGACACAAGTCTTTGGCTTCCATACCAAAAGCAGAGAACCCTTCGATAGCTCTGATATTATCCTCCAACAACTTGTAGTCAACATATCTATTCTGATTAGTGGGCCTAACAAGAATTTGAGGATTTGGTAGCTGAGATGCGGCCGGAGCGTGAACTTGTGGAGTAGCAAACTGAGAAGGATACACCAAACCCGGATTAACCATCTGACCAGCATTCTGACCCATCAGAACACCATACGGATAATTCGGAGGAGGTACCCCAGCAGCAGAGAAAGATGCCCCAGGATAGAACATCCCAGGATGAACAGTCAGAACAGCAGTTTGAGCAGCCTGAGATGGAACCGGAACATGAATAGGAGGACCCCTATACACATGCTCTTCATCATCAGGAGTTTCAGTGTCGACCAATTCGGCAGTTTGATGAGTTTGAGCCTGAAGATTCTCAGGATCATCATTCACCACTGGAGGCGGGACTAGAGTAGGCATGACCCATGGATAGGCGGCAACATTCCCATTAGGCATGGGTGCAACAAAAGGATGATATGGCATGAAGGCACTACCATTATTTCCAATCTGAGGAGTGTAATTCGGAGGCATGCCCCAAGGAAAACCAGTGGGCATCTGGTTCAAACTGGGTTGAATGGCAGGCTGATTCACAGGCTCAACTGGCACTTCCACTCTAGCAGGAGAAGGAACAACAACAGCAGGAGTAGCTATAACAACAGGAGGAACAGTCATAGGAGTGACAACAGTTGCATCAGTAGTAGTTGCAACAATAGTGGCAGCAGCAGCGGCGTCCCTCTGGGCACGAAGGAGCTCCATAATGACATCCATGTTCGTCTGGAACTGATCCATCTGACCTTGGAATTGTGCTAGAGTTTCCTTGTAAGCAGCGTTCTCAGCTTCGAAGTCAGCCATGATTCAGGATTTTCTTGAGCGAGTAAAATACCGATGTCGAGTCGTTGTCTTGCTACAAGGAATGCGGAGAAGGATGAGCAACGGTTTTGGATGAAGGGACGTGCATATGTGTGCAGATGAATGTATGATATGCATGCAAAAAATAAAGTTTTAAAATTCCAGGTATTCTTAAACTTATCTTTGTTGACAATATCATAAAGCATACAAGTAAAGGCATAAAAGATAGAGTGAGCAAGCATCTTCATTCATTCATTCAATAGAAGAAAGAAGTACAAGTCAGATACAAGTCAAATATCTACCTTTTGGGCTACAATAAAATCCGCACGGATCCTATCAAATACCACCCTACACACAGATAAGAAATGAAAAACTGCCCAAGGAAGCCGGTGCGGCAATGCATCCGCATATGCATTCCTCAACAACCTCGGTAGGTCCTCCAATGCATGCTCAGCAAATTCGGCTAGACAGTCGTGCCTCTTACTCCAGTACTTCACATCCTTCATGAGATTACGCAGCAACGAATGATTAGGTACCTGAAGCATATCCTGAAAAAAGGCCTCTTTCTGATCCAGGAGGTTCTGTAGATGACGGCTTTGATGCTCCCAGTGAGTGCTCTCTGTGTTGAGCTGACTAATCTGCTCTTGACTCTGATGTGCTAGATCTTGCAGCTTCTGAATCTCACCGAAGACTTTGTCGAGCTTAGCTTGACATTGGGAAAAGTCCTTTGCTAACTGATTAGCACAGTCTTGTTCACTTTGCCACTTTGTCTTGAACTCGGATAACTTCCCTCGAAGCTCTTCAAGTTGCTTGCTGTAGCTCAGCTCCTCTTTGTAGTCTTGATAATGAGCATTGGCGAGTTGTCTCTTCTTTGAAGCAAGTCCCTCATAGGTGCTCTTCAAATCATCACCCACCTTTCTACGCTTGTTCTGTTCAACGTCCACCTCTTTGAGCATGCGCTCGCACTTCTGATGGAGCTCAATCTGTAGGCTATCCTTCTCAGAAGTGACTCTATCAAGGTTGAGATGAAGATCAGCATTCTCCTTCATCAACTTCTCAATAATCAGCTTGAGTTGATCGATTTCAGATGGAGGAACAATGGCAAGTTCAGGAAGCTTGGCATTCATGGAAGGCTCGGGAGAGAATGGCAACAAAATCTCTTTGACGCGCTCTTTGACCCAAAGTGTGTAAGCTTCCTTGGCTACACAATTCTTCTTACCCAAATTGGCTCTTCCTTCGAGATGAATCTGAGTCCAAGCGGCACTAAACCTCTTCAGCAAACCCATGTCATCAACCCCTTCATGAAAGATGAACTCTTCCACTACCTCATGATCAGGTTTGTCAACCATAGGGTATCCCAACTGTCGGAAGGCCATTCTCGGATTGTAGTTAATTCCACCCTTTGTACCCAAGAGAGGCACATTGGAGAATTTCCCATAATAAAGAATGATCGGAATGTCGTCGAAGACTCGAGAATACCAAGAAATATCATCGGCGGTAAGAGACATGATTCGTTGAGACCACTTGAGATTATCCTTATTCTCGACAAAGGGACCCTTCTGTGGAAGGTGAGACATGAACCATCGGTACAACAAAGGAGCACAACAGACAATGGTTCCCTTCTTCTTTTCATTCCTAGAATGAATAGAATGGTAGGTATCAGCAAGAAGCGTCGGAACAGGGTTCTTGGACAAGAAAATGCTGATGGCAGCCTGATCTACGAAATCCTCCATGTTCGGAAACAAGACAATCCCATATACCAGCAAAGCGAGAACGGCGTTGAAAGCCTTCCAGTTTCCATCCTTAGCAAAAGTAGTAGCCTTGTCAACCAAGAACTTCGAAGAAAACCCTCGAATACCTTTCCCTTTGGTCTTGAGATTATCCTCCACATCTTTCTTACTAATGCAAAGCGCATCAGCAATAAGATGAAACTTCGGACAACCGTTAGTGTAAACATAAGGAACCTGCTTCTTGATCTCAACCCCCAGAATATAAGCATAATCTTCAAGTGTAGGTGCTAGCTGATAATCCTGAAATGTGAAGCACCTATATGGCGGGTCGTAGAACTGAACCATAGTATGAATAGCAGTGATGTTGACTTCAGTGGTGAGGATGGTCAACAGATTACCATAAGTACCTATGAAAACCCCTCTGTGATCTCCAACCAAAAAAGATGCCAAACCTCTCAAAATACCCAGCTTAAGCTCCACAAACTTGTAACTGACGATGCCACAACAACCAATACTCATCTCTATGATAATGTCAACAAAAGACAAGTCCTCGAAAACCTGGAAATGCACATGCAAAATTTAATTTACATGATGGAATGATATGCAACACAGCAACAAGAAGACAACACTGTCCGAATAATCAAATCTGAACAATCCAGATATCTGCATATAATATGTGTCAGTGCAACATAATCTGATGTGTCGGTGAGGAAATCTGGCGTGTGTGAGAACAAGGGTATAAAGTGGCATGTTTTCCTGCAAAAACCCATCCCCCTCACAGGTGTGATCTAGACACAACAAGGTGGTCCCTAGCAAGATTGCCCAAACCATAGGACTCAGAGTGAAAATCCCCCGCCGTAGTGAATTCTCACAGGACGGAGATATTCTCAAACGAATCACGATCTGGGATGTGGGTCTCGTGATATCCCAACGGGCAAAACGCAGGCCTCACGACTATCCACGTTCTAGCCTATGTGTATACTAGGCCCGGTGTTAGGACCTTTCTCTCCAATAATATCTACCCATCCCAACAACAGCAGAGAACAGCAGATATCCAGAATATGCAGCATATGAATATTCAAAGCAGTAAAGAAATGCGATAAATAAACATAAAGCTAAAGCCAGTAAAGCAAGTAAATCGCTAAAGATAAACACCCAAACAAGCCAAAGAAAGCAAACAAAACTAGGCGAGACCCCTCAAGGGATGGACCAGCAAGAGGTCAATCTGTCCCCAGCAGAGTCGCCAGCTGAAGATGACTGGTTTCTACCTGAGTGAATCGCACACTCAAAGATAACACAGAGTCACCACTGAACTTTATTTAGTCCCAAAGGACAGGGAAAATATCGATAAAACCCAAAGGGAAGAGAAACGGGAACGGGGGGTTGGTTATACGAAAGGATGGTATTAGCACCTAACGCATCCGTCGTACTTGACGGGAACCATTTCGCTTGCTTCTAGGCTCGAATGGGTTATCTATCTAAAGGCTTCTAGCTAAAAGAGAGAGAGAGAGAGAGAGAGAGAGAGAGAGAGAGAGAAAGAGGAAAAAGAAAGAAAAGAAGGAAAGTACTCGAGGAGGATTGTGGCCCTCGGGCCTACGTACCCTCATAGTGCAATAAGGAAATCAGAGCGTCGTAGTTCATGGAACCAGGGGACAGAGAGGAAAGAAAAGAGGACGAAAGGGGAAAGGTGGAAATGTGCTCGCCGAGATCATTGCGATCTCATGCCTACGTATCATACATTTGAAAGAATGTAGAATCAGAGCTTCTATAGTTCGGGGAACTGAACGGAAAACAAAACAAGAAAGAAACAAGGAGATGAAAGAGGTGGTGTCAAAACCAAGAGCAAGAGTGAAGGAAAAACTCTACTGGGGAAGACCCCTCAGTAAGAGCGTTTGCACAAAAGGATGGGAAAAGAATGGTGTTAGAACCGAGAATGAAAGAAACTCCGTTGGGGATAACAAAGAGAATTGGTGTCGAAACCAAGAAAGTAAAAGCAAAGGGAATAGGAGGGACTCCGCTAGGGATCCAAATAAAGGGATGGTGTCATAACCAAGAGAAAAAGGAGACTTATTATATTAACTGGCTGGTAGTGGTTAACCGAAGAAAGAGAGTAGACCCTGGCGGGGAAAAGAAGCTGGTGTCAACAGACGGACTGTGATTAACCAAGAGAGAGAGTGTTGAACTGAGAGAAGGTGTTTGACTCTGAAGGGGCCTCGGTATATTAACTGGTAAACAGTGGTTAACCGAGGAAAGAAAGGACTGCAACTCTGTGGGAATAGAGAAGCATTGGTTTTAACAAAGAAAACTGTGATTAACCAGAAGAACGGGTGTGGGACCGATTGAAGGTCGTGACCCAAAGGACGGGTGTAGGACCGAGCAAAGGTCGTGACCCAAATAGGTTCGGTAAACTGACTGAACAAACAGTACTCAACTGAAGAAAGGGTATTTGAACCAAAGAAAGGTTAATAACCCAAGGGTGCAAGTATTCGAACCAAGAGGAGGTTGCCAACTGCGGGGGATTCGGTGTTTACAGACGGACTGTGATCAACCGAAGAGAAAAGTGAGTGATTAACCAAGAGAATGTGATTAACTCGAAAGGGTTCAATATTTTAACAGACGGACTGTGGTTAACTGAAGAGATGGGTGATTAACCAAGAGAAGGTGATTAACCCAAGAGGTGCTCAGTGATTAACAGACGGACAGTGATTAACTGAAGAGACGGGTGATTAACCAAGAGAAGGTGATTAACCCAAGAGGTGCTCAGTATTAACAGACGGACTGTGATTAATTGAAGAAAAGGGTGATTAACCAAGAGAAGGTGATTAACCCAAGGGGTGCTCAGTGATTAACAGACGGACTGTGATTAAATAAGTAAGAGATTGAGATCCTTCAGGGGAATCAAAAGGCAATGATTGATTACAAGAAGAAAGGATTAATGGAACAAAGAGAGATTGCTAGCGCAAGAATAATGATCTTAACCAAGAAGGATGGTGATTGATCAAAAGGAGAGATTGAAAGAGATAGGAGTGATCGAGGATCAAAAGAGATCGCAAAGAGAGAAGAGTGATCAAGGATCAACTCGACTGGGGAAAGAAAGCACATTATCGCCTGGAGATAGAGATGACTAAGCCAAGCACAGGGTCATTCGTCCCCCACCTGAAGTAGTCAGAATGAGAGTAGGAATTCTCCCTTCTCATCCCTTCCCTAACACACACAGGGTGTAATGCGGAAGTTGAACCAGACGGCCCAACAGCTCCAAGTTGTACAGTGCTCCTGCATAGAGAAACGGACAACATAACGGCGTCAATTTGTACAGTTCTCCGATGCAAGGCGCAGCGCGAAACTCCAACTCCACGGGGGGGAATGAGAGAGAAAGCTCTAAAGGAGGCCTAAAGAGAGGAAAAGGGAAGATCGATTAATCGAAACAAAGTTTCGATCAATTAATCAAGGGAGAAACATGCTAACAACTTTCCAAAGAGGATGAAAAGTCATTAAAGCAAAAAGGAGCGAATTATTGATTATACAAGATTAAATTTATCCATGAAGAATAAACTTAATGCAAACTGAAATGGAAGGTGCAATACAGTGCCAAATGATCATCAAAATGTCACACAAAATCATGCATCATGTGAACAAAGATAGTGCAAGAATTGCTATGTTCATACAATGCTAAGAACACGAAACAAATGAATAGTCGAAAATGTGCATCGAAAGTTCATGAACATGCTTCAACCAGAAGTGAAATGACATTAAAAATATCCATAAAATCAAGCATGACAATCAATGGAAGTTAAAATGAAGAAAGCATAGCAAACACACTTAAGAATGCAAGAAAATGGCCTTCTGGTTCAGTGTTAATCGATTAACACAATTGCACTGCAAAGTGTTAATCGATTAACACGTGAAAAAGTGCAAAAAAACACTGGTTAATCGATTAACACAATTGCACTGCAATGTGTTAATCGATTAACACTGTACATGGAGCAGAAAATCAGTTTTGAAAAGTGCTTTTGGCCAACTTTTTGATTGTGCAATCACTCCAATGCTAGGGCAAACAATTATGCACGAAAAATCAAGTTTAAAAACAGCAAATGATCAACAATAGAATCAATTAACAATCAAGATCATGGATCAAGCAAAAGTATAATCAATTCACATGCAAGAATATTGAAATTACGTCGCGAACGATACGAAAACGATCGAAACGATAAAATGAATGAAATCCACCAACCTACAAGGCTGAGATGTGCCTTGGTAAATGTTGCAAAGTGATCTTGGTGCAGAAGATTAAAGAAAACCAGAGGATCCTTGAATTGTAGACGAAACGCGTCGAAACCGATCAAAACGCGAAAACGCACCGAAATCGAACTTGCACCAAAATAAATGGTGTGAAAACCTTGGATTGAAGTAGAATGAGATGTAATTCCAGAAATCCAACCAAAGAATGCCAAATGATGAAGGTTAAGCTCAAGAATTAATCACTTTCAATGTGAAAAGTGATTATCCTTCAAGAATAAGAGCTTTTGGGGATAAGAATTGAGATGAAGATGTAGAAGTTGCAGAAAAATGCAGAGGAGAATGAGAGAATTGAGAGTGAAGAAAGTGTGAATTTGTGTGAAAATGATAGAGAATGGTTGAGGAATTGAAAAGTGAGTGGAGGTGTGTTTATATAGGCTTTAGGTTTGGAATATGAGATGGTTTGGAATTTGGTTTGGAATTAGCTTTGGGTTTGGAGTTAGGTTAGGAGTTAGTTGGACTTGACTCACCGAGTCAAGGCGGTTAACTCGGTTAGTTAGAACCAACTCGGTAACCATCCCAAGGTGAATTCCTACATCCAAGGATCCACATTACTTGGAGAACAAGGAACATGGTGCACTTTATTTGAAGTGAAGTATCATAGAAAATGCACTTGGAATGAATTGAGTAGCTTGGAAATGTTTATAGGTGTCTAGAATATTCCATATGCTGTTAGAATCCAAGACCAAAATGTGTGCAAAGGTGCTGTCATCAAAAAGCAGCAAATTATGCCTATTTTGCCTGTGTTAATCGATTAACACAATTGCACTGCAAATGGTTAATCGATTAACCAGACCAAAATATGCCTAATTTGCCTAAAAAAAGGTGTTGTGGTCCCGACTTCGATTTTCCACCTCTTGTATTGATGAATAGATATTAAAACCTTCATTTTGTGCTTGTTTTGATGTTGTAATGACCTTGTGAGGATATGATTAATCGGGCTTGGAAAACCTGAATATCCTGCAATCAAAACACCAGAGGAAAAGTACGAATGCGTATGCCAGCGATGCGCATGCTTATGCTAATGCAAAAGGCAAAGGAGGGAGGTCAAATTTCGGGTTACGACAGCATGGAAGCTTGCTCACCTGTAAGTTGTATTCGCTTTCATTTACTTGCTTTAATATATATATATATCTGTATTGTGGGAAGCTGCACACTGTGAGTCTTCTTTCATTCTTTTAAATATATGTCAGATATATATAACTGTATTGTGGGAAGCTGCGCATGGTTAGTCTTCTTTCATACCCTTTTAAATACTTGTCATATATCATCTGTATATATACTAGTATAGTTATTTAGAGTTTTCCCCGACAACTAGGTCTAGAACTAGGTAAAGCCCTGTTGGTCGCTCTTAAATACAAACAAAACTAGATCCCCATAGGATTTCCAGATACAGTCTTGCCTTCTCTTGGGCTTAAATAATATGGAACAAAGAGAAAGGCAGTATTCCTCGTGAACCTTTTCTCAGGCTGTCACCCCTAGAAATTGTCAAAGAAATTCTACTCCCCATAGTTGATTTATTCTCGATGAATAGCATCTCTTGAGTTTCTTCAAACCTTAGAATTTTCACTAAATGATCTATTCTCGGTGAATAGAATTTCTTGAACTTTTCTTGGTTTGGAACCCACAGGCTTCTTACAAGTATCCATGCTTCCTCTTGGGCTTTGTACAAGGATCCTCCGGCTTCTTAGAAGTTCTCATGCCTTCTCTTGGGCTTAATACAAGGACCCTGATGACCTCTTAAAGGTATAAGACAGAACTTAGTCATCCTTTGCTAGAGCAGTCTTTCCAGTGTCAAATATCGGATTTTAGGGTTGATCCTCATCCCTTAATACCCGTGCCTCCTCTTGGGCATCATACAAAAGATAAAACTCTTCCATACCAGTAGACTTGGACAGTCTATTCCCCTTGAGTCTCAAAGAAATTCTCAAGTTCCTTACGAATATAGGAAGAAACCCCGGGCTCTCTGGATCAATCTCCAACTGAAACCCAGCCTCTCTCTTGAGAGTTCCCCAACCAGGGTCAGCTTGTCCCAAATCAGAACCTCAAGGTCTCTAATATCTCAACTCTTCTGTAATCCTCAACAAGAGTTGATTCCCCATTTGGACCTGCCTCGGGATCTTAACAATCCTCGGCAAAAGTTAGCCTCCTCTTAGGCTTTGTATAATGATCTTTCCTCAACACAGTCAGCCTCCTCTTGGGCTTTGTACAAATAATTCTCCCCAGCGGAGCTAACCTTTTCAGACTCTCTTGTTGAGTCAATCAACTTTTTAGACTCTCTTGTTGAGTCAATCACTTTCAGACTCTCTTGTTGAGTCAATCAACTTTCAGACTCTCGTGTTGAGTCAATCACCTTTTCAGACTCTCTTGTTGAGTCAACCTTTTTTAGCCTCAATTTTGGGCTTTGTACAAGACAGATAAAAGCACTCTCTTGTTGAGTCAAACCCTTTCAGCCTCAATCTTGGGCTTTGTACAAGACATAAATCTCCCTCTCTTGAGCTTGGGACAGATATCTTCTCCAGCGGAATCATTTCCTCCCAGTCTTCCTCTAGGCTTTGAGGAATGATCTTCCCCAAGAAGAGTCAAACTCATTTCAGCCTCAATCTTGGGATTTGTACAAGACACATAAAAATATCCTCACCAGAGTCAGTTAAATTTCTCATTTCAGCCTCAATCTTGGGATTTGTACAAGACACATACAAACCTCCCCGGCAGAGTTAAAATCCATATTTAGCCTCAATCTTGGGCTTTGTACAAGACAGATAATACTCTCCCACAGAGTCGAACTTTTAGCCTCCTCTTAGGCTTTGTATAATGATATCCGCAAAAAGTCAGTCTCTTTTTTGCCTTAATCTTGGGCCTCGTACAAGACACATAAACACTCTCTTGTTGAGTCAGTCAGTTCCAGCCTCCTCTTAGGCTTTGTATAAGGACTTCCCTAGTGGAGTCAATCAACCTCTTAGCTTCAACCTCGGGCTTTGATCAAGGCACACAAAAATCAATAATCCCTCTTTAGAGATGACAAGTTCTCTCTCAGTCAAACATTTTTTAGCTTCAATCTTGGGTTTTGAACAAGACACAAATAAACCTTTTAGCTTCAATCTTGGGCTTTGAACAAGACACTAAACATCATTTCCTCCCTTAGAATATGAGGAACTACGATTGCTCTGATTTCCCTGTTTCGTTTAAACGGGAATATGTAGGCATAAGATTGCGAAATCTTAGCGAGCATACTAAACCAAAACCCTAGGTCCAGCACCTTCATACAAAACTTAGGTCTAGCACCTTACCAAAAACATCGGAAAAACCCGAACCTCAACATCAACTCACTCACTCATACTTCCTAAGAAACTTTCCCAACCCATTAACAGATAAACACTATCAATTACAAAGCGAGACCTAAAGCTAATATCTTGTGGATAACCACATATAGGATGGGTAATTGACAACTCCCCATTGTATAACCTGACCCCGGACCCCCCAATCTCTTTTAAGCGTTTTGTTCAGTTAAACATTTCGCGTGCAAGGTTAGTTTTAGATAGTTTCCCTTTCCCTTTCAGCTTCATGGGATAAATAAGAAATCAGAAAGTAGCACCCCCTCCTACCATTGCAGTGAGGAAAACCCAGCAATAAGGTGGTCGCGTCACCGACAAAAATCGCTCGCTACACAATATTACATCTGGTTCACACTACAACAAGGTAGAAAAAAAATACTATAACCAATGTCATTGTAATTAAGACAAGCCACGTGATTACTCAAAATGCATCGATATTTTTTTCAACCATTCCCTCTTCTCAAAGTAAAAAAGTACCACCATTATGCCATTCTTGTCTTCTCATATACCTTATGTGTATCTGATAATTAATCACAACTTCATAATCATAACCATTAACACATAAGTAAACTTCACTGTTAACAATAAACAAGTACTAGTACTAGTAGTAATTAACTTCACACTAATTAATGTGTATAAAGAAAATGTTAAACCTCTTGTCATCCTCTTGCAGCAAGTAAAGATGGCATAGCAGATAAATTTGGAGTAGCATTAATATTATCATAACATTTCTAATAATATCCCTTTTATCATGATGATTCTCTTTGATTTACCTTCAAGTTATGATTCAACTCTTCTGAGAGTACAGTCTCCAAACCCAGTTGAGATTATGTCAAAGAAATTGCCAGAAAAGCTTCTGCTACCACAACCAACAGATCTAGATCTTGAAACTTTGCGCTCAATAGAAGAACCTGGTAAATCAATTAATAAATCGGTTCCAATAAATGATATTGTTGTTGTGGTGATGTGTTGTTTTTGTAGTCTTATTGAAGATGAAGATGATGATGATGACAAAAGGATGAAGGAGAGAGTGGCGAAGGGGAAAGAAGAAGGGAATTGGGATTTTGATTTATTTTTGTATTTTTTAAATAAAAATTAAATATAAAATATTTTTAAATGACGTGGCATTGCTTTTTTAAAATTGGTCAACATTTTTTCTTGCCACCTCATATCTGAACATGCCACATAGCCAATTTTGAACAAGGGACCAAAAAATCCTAAGAATATTCAAAACAGCGGACATAAAACCTGGTTTTTTTAAGAGGGATTAAAAGTTTAAAAAATAAAAGAAGGGGAGCCAAAACTGCATTTAAGCCTATATTTTATTAAAGGATTTGCCTCAAGGATTCTGGGTAGAGTTTGGAGGATTGTTGATGATGGAAAATTTCAAGATCTTAAAGGTTTGAAGGTGGTGTTTTTAGAATCAAGAAGTGAATTCTGTCAACAAACCTAGTATTAATAATTTTCTGAGTTTTTTTTGTGATATTCATCTTCTACCAAATAACTTTGAAATGAAAATCTGAAATAATGGAAGACAATTTTTGATGAATCACTATCAGAGACTGAATTAGATGTCAAGCAAGAACAAAGGTATTGAGCCAGTATAAATCCTAGGGTCTCTCTCTCTCTCTCTCTCTCTCTCCACATATATATATATATATATATATATATATATATATATATATATATATATATATATATATATATATATATATATATATAGATCTTCAATGTCGTATATTTTGTTTTTTTGGTTATAGGTTCGTAATTCTTGTTCATAGTAATTTAATTTCATAAATATAGGTCTATTTAGATATAGCCTTCATATTAGTCTATTTATTGATTATACTTTACAAATTAGAATTGTAGAATGCTTAACAATTTAATGTAATTGCATTCAAACTTCTCAATTTGGATTCAGATAGATTAATAGTCATATTGTTCTTAGTTATTCATCATTGTTCTTTAATCCTAGACTTGCACTGCACAATTCATCCAATCACAAATTTCTTGAAACGTTCTTTAAAATGATTTTACTTCTACATTAAACTCTTGTTTCTAACTTTTCTAAAAGGGGAATAGTCTGTTCACCCCCTTCTGTACTATTATTAGGGATGCTCAACGTTAGTTTATTCCCATAACCAATCTATATCTAATATAAAACCATTTATCTTAACCGATTATTATAACCAATCCATTTAAATGGTTTTGTTTTTACAAAACCGGTTATAAACCAGTTATATTCATAACCAATTTTTATAACCGGTTATATATTTCATAACCTGTTTTCAACTTTAAACCGAATTTAGATATAAAAATCCAGTTTTTAAAACTGGATATTGATTTTCTTACAACTGGTTTTTAAGCTAAAATCGGTTTTTGACTTAAAAATCCAGTTTTTATAAATGAATTTTATACAATTTTTTTTCATATTCTTAAAAAAAAAAATCCATTTTTTATAAATGAATTTTACACAATTTTTTTTCCATATTCTTAAAAATAACACAAAAGTTTAAAGTATAGCAAAGGTGAATTAATTATACACAAAAACTCAAATATTTCCAACATGTTCATTAATAAGCCAAAAACATATAATCTCTCCAAAAATGTATTTACAATAAGTCAATGACAAAATAGTCCAAGGTAAGATTGTATACATACCAATTATATTGTTGTCACAAAAATCTTATGATATAAACTATGTACTTTTTTTTAAAAATTAATATTTTAAAAAAATTTAAATTAAAAAAAAATATTTTTGAAAAAAATTAAATTTGTTTTTTTGAAAAAAATTAAGTTTTAAAAAAAAATTGAAAAATTTTAATTTTTTTTTGAAAAAAATATAATTTTTTATTTTGAAAAAAAATTAATTTTTTTTTGAAAAAAAAAATTCAAAATAACTTTTTTTTTAATAAAAAAATTGACTAATTTGGTTTTTATTTTGGATATGGATGTCCAAATTATGGATTTGGTTAAATCCATATTAATAAAATATCCAAAATATAGATTTGGTTAAAACCATATTGATAATTAACCGATTTTTAATAACCGGATTTGGATATGAATATGGATAATTTTAATAACCGGTTTATTTGAGCATCCCTAACTATTATGTCATCATATTCAACCAACAAAAGTTACCTTTGATCTTCATTCCCTTGGCTAACTCCTAAATATTTTTACCAACATGATTTGTAGTAGTATAGATTTTAATTAAGACTTTAACAGCTCATACTAAAGTTTGGAACCTAGAAAACATAGTTTCCACATCTATCTTTTTTTCATCTTGAACATCTCGTATTTCATTATCAATGCATTCACTTTAAATCTTTTACTTGTTTCTTTACTTTATATTTAAGACACAAGAAATCACAGTTAGACTTTGTTAATTCGTCGTTAGGAATCTTATCATACTCTTTGGAGGAAATAACATTCATAAAAAAAAAAAAAGATGTAGCCTTACACGATGCAGCTTGAATGCCTTTTTCTCCTAAGGACTCATATCAAGTGGATCTTCATAATTTCCTTCAACAATTTTAGGATGTGTATAGCCTTTCATTACTAACTTCATGGTTCTGAATCTTGACATATGAAAAAACTATAAAACTTTATATTTTCAATAGTCAAATATTTCTACATCAAAGTCTTGGATTAAAGAACAAAACCACTCAAAAAGACTACACTTAGATTTGACATTCCTAGAAGACACCCCTTTCCACAACAGAACCTTAATGGAGTAAACTAAATCAGACACAGACATGAGTTTACCCTTAAACACCTTATTATTCCTACTAGCCCAAATACACCAGACAGTTGTAGACCAAGTGCAAATGCCAAACTCCTTCTCTATCTTCCTCTGCATCATCTCGAGGCTCGAGTTAAAAGAATATAAGCAAGAATCCTGCAATGAGAAACAAAAACCAGACCATGCCATAATGCTTTTCCACACTTCCATAGCGTAAATACAAGTGAGGAATAAGTGAGAGGTAGATTCATCAACATTCTCGCACATTGGACAGGCAAGCGATATCCCGGACGGAAGAATGTTCCTTTTGGCCAGAAGATCCTTCGAAGCTATACGATTTCTAAGAACTCTCCATATAAACACCTGAAATTTAAGAGGCAATCCCACCCTCCACATAACCTTGAAAGCGGTCAGCATCTCTGTTGAAGACGCTCTACCGTCGCTGTGCACCAACTGACCAGAATTAATTAGCTTGATGTAACAGTCAGCAACCGAAAAATCAACCGAACCTGTAGAGTCCCACTTCACCTGATCCACACCAGCCGCAGAAGGCTCCAGCGATCTCAGGACATACTGCATCTCATTTAACTCCCTCTTCATGACAGATTCATCGTTGAAAGAATGAAACGGTAAGGTCCAATTCCAAACGTTGCCACTCCGTTCACCCGCTGTTATAACAGAACAATAAGGATGCTTAGCATACAGATACAGATTAGGGAATAAGTTTTTGAGGGAAACATCACAAGCCCACTTGCAGTGCCAAAAAGATAAATTTCTGCTATCGCCAACAGAGCAGACCAGATAATTGAATACCTTCAAACATGTATTCGAAAGCAAAGTTGTCAGAAATAGTTGAAGCCAATGAATGGTGAAATGCATTCATGGGGCAAGAACCATATTTGAGAGCTTTTTAGATTACTTGAGATACAAAGGATGATTTGATGCAAGTGAATATTAAATAAGAAGGAAGTTATTATGGGATTTTAATAACCAATATTTAAAGTAAGACACGTAGAAAAATGATTTACCCAAGTGTAGGAAATTGATTACACTAAAATCTTTTCACTTGTGGTAAAAACATTGCTCTAAAAAGGTACTTATGGAAATTGCAAATCAATATGATCTTGAGTTGTAATAAATGGATGTTAAAACGAATTTCTTACATGATTACCTTGAAGAGATAATCTATATGGGGTAACCTAAAGATTCTATAGAAAACAAGTATAAGGTGTGTTTATTGAATAAATGTTTGTATGGGTTAAAGCAAAGTCCAACTAAACAGTATCAAAGTTTTGATTAATTTCTTTTTAAGCATGGTTTTGAAATAAGTATCTATGATATTTGTGTATACATATTGAAAAGAAATGAGGAAGTCATTCTCTATCTATTTTTACATATTGATGATATCTCTAGAAAAAGAGAGATTGGTAAGCTTAATGAGACTTTAAATGGAGAATTTGAGATGAAAAATCTTGGCGAAGTCAAGAAGATCTTAGGTATGGAATGAATATCATGAAAAATCACAAAAGGAGTCAATTGTTCTTGTCTCAATCTAGTTACTTAAAAAATTTGCAGAATTGTTTAAAATGTTAGATGTTAATCATCAACATTTCTTGGTATCGTCACATTAATATTTTGGTTATGCGATTTCCTTAAACCGAAAAAGATTAGAAGATGATGGAGATTACTTCCTATGCAAATGGGTTGGAAGCATCTTGTATTAGACTAGACTTAGCTTATGAAATTAGCATAATATGTTTGTTTGTGAGAAATTTGAGCCAGGTTAATTGGTAAGATTTGAAGTTATTGTTGATGTATTTTAATGGTTCATTAAAGGGTATTTTGAAGTACACAAAGGCAACTTAAGAGAGAGATATTTTGGAGTTTTTTTTAGGGTTAATAGACATTTTCTCTTTATTATATGGCAAACTTTGAAAAACCCCTCTATAAAAAAAAAACAAGATTCTATCCTTATCATTTCAAGATTATTCTATTTAATTGGCCCATGAATGGATTTGATTAAACATAATCTATGACGTGACGTTTTCATGTAACATCTTTTATTATTTTATTGTTGACGTGACTTCCAATTTGATTTTTTATTTATGTATTTTTTTATTTTTTTTATTTTATTAAACTTTATTAATTAATTATTGACTTGACGCGGTTGCCAATTGCTTAATAATTATTGAATTTTATTAATTAATTATTTTAATGATTGTGCAATTATAATTCTTAACTGATATTTTAATAATAATTAAACAATTATTTTGTTTACTATTAAATAAAATTGCAAAATTATTAACAAATGTTAAATGATATTCAATAATAGTTTTACATTACATTAACGTAATAATATTAATATATTACATTGAATAAATATTATTAAATAAAATATACTTTCAGTTTATTTTAACGAAATATATTTTAAATGAATATTAATTAATTGAAATTAAATAAATGAATATAAAATAAATATCCAGTTTATTATTAAATGAAATATATTAAATAAATATTCAATTTATTATGTTATATATATTAACTAATCAAAAATAATTTTGGAAATCAACTGAAAGTATATTTTATTTATTATTTAAAAAACTGAAAATTAAATAATAAATGAAAATAATCATTTATTTAATATATTTCATTTAGAATATTTATTGAATATTTATTTTATATTCATTTATTTAATATTAATTTATTTAATTTCATTTATTTAATATTCATTTAAAATATAGTTTGTTAAAAATTTATTTAATAATAAACTGAAAGAATATTTTATTTAATAATATTTATTTAATAATAAACTGAAAGTAAGTTTTATTTATTATTTAAATATATTTTTTATTATTGTTACATGAAAACTGAAAACGTTATTACATAAAAATTGTTTATTATTAAATAATATTTGTTTATTATTATATAATGTTTAACTACAGTATGTATTATTTAACATAGTTTTATTATGTAATAAACAAACATTACATTAACGTTGAAGTAAATATTAACATTATAATACATTAACATTGCAGTTTTACTATGTATTATTGTTACAGTAAATATTAACATTGTAATATATAGATTTTAAGGTGACAATTAGTAGAAGACCCGTGCGGACGCACGGGTAAATTCATTCATATCTTAAGATCATTTGATAAAGCTTGATTGTTGTTTTGATATATAATTAATATTATAAAATTACTAATAACGGCAAATATTAAAAAGTAAATACGTAACGAATCATCAACATTATAAATTTAATATGTCTAATAACTATAAATATTTATAAATATTTAGTTGATTAAAAAAAGTATTGTGGTGATAGTGACCCGTGAAAATAATGAGTTTCAGTGATAAAATTCAATTTATAGTACATTGAAAGTAATATTTATACAGTAAGATCTAATTGGTTGTGTCCTGTGCGACAATAATATTAATTCAATCTTATTTTCAACATTACACGTACTTTAGATAATGAATTTCTTAATTGTAAAATGAATCATGATCATATGATTTTAATTGATTAAAATAAATTAGATATTGTATTAATAGTAATCCGTGAGTTAAAATATTTTATTATTCAAAAATTGTATATTAATTTATAATACTCAAAAAAAAATTATTTGGTGTTTTTGAATAGTACAGTTCTAATGCTAAAGCCTCAATAAAAAACACAAATATTAAAATAAATTTATCTATTATTTAAATCATATAAAGAATTTATAAATACCAACAATTGCATCAAAAATATATATAACTTTATAAATAACATAAATAATTTTTCAATCTCCTATCTATTTAAAAAGAATACGATTTTAATAATTTTTTAAATCAAATTAATCAATCAAGTAAGAAAAAGTGCTAAAAACATAATAAATATATTTCTTTTTTAATTATATGATAATTAGATTTTAATTGTGTCAAAAAATCTAAAACTTTTCAACACTTTAAAATTTTAGATTAATCAATTGATGTAGAAATTTTTTGACTAACGTGTACTCATTATTTTTTAATATAAGTTTAATTTATCCAGTGTATGAGTATTAAAAAGGGTTCTTAATATTTATCAAAAGAAGAAGAAAATTTGTTAATTTGATTGATGATAATAATAAATATATAAATAGAGTACATTATTTTTCTAAAATTGTTTTTAAATTATTAGTCTTATAATTTAACTGTTTTTATTCTTTGTAATGCGCCTATTAATTTTCAAAAGAGAAAATAAAATTTTAAATTCTTATATACAAAATTATTAAAAAATATTTTATAAAAAAATAAACAATTTAAAGAAATTTAATATAAATAAAACGAAAAATAAAATTTTAGAAAATAAAATTTTATTTAGAGAGTGAATAGAGTGGCTATCAAGTTAATTTTAAACTTTAGAGTTGTTACACATGTACAAATGTATTTAAAATAGGAGTAATACTCGTAGCATTTAAAATATAAGTAGTAATAAGTACAAATATATAAAATAAAAGTAGTAACATTATAATAGTAGTAATGCCAATTATCAGTATTGAATAATTGAAAATATGCTAGGAAAGTCATTCAACGTCATTAACTAATAAGCATTAGTTAAGCATTTTCAAACATACAATCAAAATAAACAAAACTAAACCATATTAGAAAAATATATTTATGGTTTGGGATTTAAGAACCATAAACATGAATGAGTTAACCTCCTAATAACACAATTTTGAGCATTAAAAATCATGAATAGAAAAATGACAACCTTAAAAAAAGCTGCTTAAATGACAAACACAATGTGATCAAGACTATAAAAATGAAAGAACACTTAAAACTTTTATTTGTACACAATATCATTCCATTTGCATTAAGAAGTTACATCGTTGTTCAAAAAATATAACTATTATTAACAACATTCGAAACACAGTAGGCACTTTTAAAGAAATAATAACATCAATTATAAAGAGGAAATAAATTCTTTATCATTAAATATCAACCAAATCCACCACAATTCTAGACAAGTGTTTCAATACCCCTATTACTGACACAGTAATTTAACACAATTCAAATTTCATGCTACTTAAAATTGTAATGAAATAAAATTATTTAGAACATTACTCCTCTCTTACATACTTGCATCATAATTATCACATAATAGCTGCTAACATGCACGATTACATACTCAGTTTAATACACTATTGCACAATGAATATTTTCTCTCCAAAGTAAGAAAAATATATCATTAAAAGTTAATTAGAAATGAGATTACTACCTTGCAGACATGAAAGTCTTCCCAAAAAATACAGCTTTGACAAAAGGCTGATGATGTCGTTCTTGGGGTTGTTCCACTGCTATTTGACAGGCAAGCATGTCTGCCTCTTTAGCTTTCAGGTCCAATATGCAGCTGAGTTACAAAGTAAATACAGTTAGATCAATGGATATGCAAATGAGTTATAACATTTTAAAGATCACACAATCAGTTTAAATCAAACTTGAATTAACTGTGGAGTGTGCACATTACTTCATGATGAATGGGAAAAGTTAAAGAATGTTAAATAACTTAGAAAAACATGAAATTGATTAAAAAGTAAAATCAAGAATAGATAATAGATCAATTACACATTGTTACGAATCATAATGTTACGAATAAATGCATCATCATCTGTCTTCATGATAAACTTGGCTGAAATAACCTGTGTTTGTTCAAAAGATAAAGTCAATGAGAGAGAAAGAATATTTAAACACAACCTGTGTCTGAACCATAACCGGCAAAATTAGTCAGCATATTTAAACACACTTATTCAATATTTAATATAAAAAATTAAAAGTAAGAGAGAAAGAAAGTACTTCACGAAAAGCAAATAAAGAGATGTGTTTTCCATCAACTGTCATCTGGATTCCCTCTGATCCTACCCTAATAGTTGCGACAAATGGGTAACCTTGCTTAAAAGGAAAATATTTTCTCTTAATTGATTGCTCTTCAGCAGCTGATATTTGTCTTGAAGTGTGGGAATGCATGTCGTCTATGTAAAGTTGGCTAATATTCTTGCCTACAATCTTATTGCACTGTTCCAGCTCATCAACTGGCATATAAAACAGCAATAATTAAAGGAAGTTAAAAGTAGTGTAAATGCAATTTATGGCATATACAACATCTGGACCAGCAAGAAGTTAACAGATTAAGTTTTAGCACTACAAATTATATAGAAGAGGAACAACAGAAATGAATATTGATAGATACATAAATTGATTTTTAAGTAGAAAAGACTCAAATCTGTTGCAACTGCAAGTTAATTAGCTAATAAAACTAAGCAGATGAGCCTTTTTGTTATAGAACAAATACTCTTCAGCAGTCATTGAACTCAAATATCTTAAAAATTGATTTCAGAAGAGGAAGAGGAACCTTGACATCAATTATGATTTATTTCAGAATCATAAGAGGAAACTTTGGATTCAATTATGATGAACATGAGTTCCAATGGATATTAATGGGAGAGTATTTTTCACCTTTGTTAACCTCTTCAGAATTAGGGAAAATATGTTGTGAGCCAGTCCAATGTGTGAATTCTTCTGTTGACAAATACTACAGGTTAAATTTATACACCAAATTCAACAAATTACAGTCATATAATCTACACCAAATTTATCCACCCGATCTAAGACCAGCAAGCACCACATTAGCCGACAAATCATCACTGCAGGAAGCTTAATGACGACTCAACAAATGGAGCAAAACCTTGGCAACCAATTTGTTAGTGTTTATGAGGCATTGATGTTCAAAAATCATAATACAACCATCAAAGGTGGAAATCAAAACAGATTACATTGCATACTCACCAGATTTAGAGACACTTGGGCTTTCAATAAGCAACTTCATTAGTTTCCTTTTCCATAAACATGATCTCGCTGGGAAACCATATCAAAATATCATGTCTGTATTGATATTCGTCACGGTGAAAATGCTAAGATAGTGTATAGATACTGAAAACAAAAAGCTCAAATGGAAACAAATATGTAAGCACATTTTGGGTAATAACCCATAAAAAAACAGAGATACATTCAAATCTGTAAAAATCAACAAAACAATAACCCATAAAAAAAATTTTAAAAAAAGAATCAGACACATGAGAACAAAAAGATTAAAAACGAAAAATGAAAGATATAAATGAGTGATTTAGGAAAAAAAACAGTGGAAACATAAATCACAGGAAAAAGTGAAACATTCTTAAAAGGCATTTTAGCTAAAAGGGAGAAACTTTTATACATGTTCTGAACATGAATGAAATCAGAAATTGTTTTCAACCAGGGAAGACAAGATTGAATCAAAGAGTAAAGGCAAGCAACCCCAATTTAAGAAAGATTGAATCAACATTTCCTCAACCAAAACTATGACCTCAAGATCAACACCTCTGCAGTTTACAGGTTGTGTGAATTTGAATGTGCATAGAAAAAACACTTTCTCTTTAAATCATGAGAGTTGAACAAACCCAATATTTCAAACACAAATCTAAACTAACATGTATATATCTATTTGAAAGACAAGAGTCAAACAAAAATAAGAGTTTCAGAGAAAAATAAAAATCAGTAAGGTATGTGATGACAAACCCTAAAATCAAAAATAAGAAGAAATCAAAAATCAAAAATCGAAACTCACTGTTGAAAATAGAAATCGTGTATCCCTTGGTAAGGATATCCGACGAAGTTGTAGTAGAATGCAGAAAATCAAAAAGCCACTATAAACATTATAAACTGCGCAGTAACATGCCTCAAAGACGGGTGAATCAAACCTAGACAAACATGGAGCATAGTGAATCCTATCAATAAGGGAAAAAAATAAAGAAGAATCTCGTAAGTTTGTAATCAACATCATTGAATGAAAAATATTGTATAAAACAGGAGATCGGAGAATCAGAGACGAGGGAGAAAGGGCGGGGGACAGCGACGGTGGTTTAGGGTTTTGAGGGGAAAGATAGATGAGAGAAAACGGGAGGGAGAGAGAAGTCTGGGAATATGGGAAGAAAGAATTTGAAATGTAAATTTGACAATGGGTGTGTGACATGTGTCATGAAAAGAGAGGTTTGTGACATTTGATTTTGGATGAATTTGCTAGTTACCGAAATAACCTTTTCATAGTGTATTTTATTTTTGGGGGAAGGGCAATTTGGACAGTTCATGAAACCTTTTTGTAATGGGTAGATAGTAGATATAACATAAAAAGCAAACTAACCAAGTGGTTGGTGTCCACGTCAATAATAAAATAATAAAAATAATAAAAAAATAAAATAAAAATAAAAAAATAAAAAAGTCTCGTTGGCATCCACGTCAACAATAAAATAAAATAAATAAAATAAATGTCACATGGAAGCGCCACGTCACAGATTCTGTTGACCAAATCTATTCAGGGGGAAAAATAGAGGAATTTTGAAATGACAAGGATGAAATCTTGATTTGTTTTTACGGATTTTTTTTAAAGCTTGCCCATATAACATAACATGTCTGGTTGTGGGAAATTTGGGTCATGTTAATTGGGAAGATTTCAAGTTATTGTTGATGCATTTTAATTGATCATTTAAGGGTATTTTGAAGTACACAAACACAACTTAAGAGAAAGACACTTTGGAGGTTTTCTTTATGTAGACTATGCAGGTAATGTGGACACCAGAAAATCCTTAATAGATTTTGTATTTTTGTTATTTAGAAAGAATATAAAGCGGAAAGTAAATCAACAATTAATAGTTATTTTATCTGCAATTCAAGCTGAATATATTCCCCTAGATGAAGGGTTTAAGGAAGCCATGTGGCTAAGAGGCATGATTGGAGAGTTAAATATCACTTTAGAATGTGCGAAGATACATTGTGATAGTGAAAGTGACTTTCACTTGGCTAATCATAAAGTTTATCGTAATAGGATAAAACACGTTGACATTCGTTTTCACTTTATAAGGGATGTGGTCAATTTGAAGGAGATTGTGATTGAAAAGACAACTTCATAAGATGATTCAGGGCCGGTCCTAGGGGTAGGCCACCAAGGCTACCGCCTAGGGCCTCATTTTTTAAAAAATTTCATATAGTTTTGATTCATTAATATTTTTAAAAAAAACTTTTTAAATTATTTTCTATATCAATTACATAGTATTATTTGTTAAGAATTTATAATAATAAAAGTCATTTATGATATAAGTTGTATAATTGATTGATTTAGAAATTAAGTCGGTCTTAAGTTTCGGAGGTCTTGTTTAGATTAATTATGATTTAACTTCGAAAAATAAATAGGGCCTTATTTTGTTATCGTTTAAATATAATCAATACTTTTTAAGCTCTTTTTAGCCTTAACTTAACTGTAAAAATTTTGGACCCTATTTGATAATCCGACTTGCATGTCGTAAAAATATTGTTAAACGTCATACTTATAACTTAGATAAAAGAATACTTAAAATTTAAGTTTTTTTAAAGAACTTTAGTAATGTTTTTTCAATTATGATTTTTTTAAATGATTAGTGGAGTGTTTTGATATGTTGATTTTGTTAGAGGAGTTTCACACTAGGAAACATTGATACATAGTGTAGGACTAGGCACCTTTGTGAAAGACACACCACTTGTCCACCTAAAACTTTAAGGTGATAGGTGAGTGGGTTCTCTCACTTATAAATACCCAAATCACCACATTTCTATCCAATGTGAGGCTATTTCCCCACTTACTCACACTTGCATATATTATTCCAATAGATTTTATTATTCAACTGAAAACAAAATATTAAATAAAATTAATTAGAATAATTTAATAATTTAACATTTTAAAAATCTAAAATTAAAATTAATTAATTTAAAATTAAAATATTTTTATCATAATAAATATTTAATTTAATTTTTTGCCTTAGGCCTCAAGATGTGTTGGACCGGCCCTGAGATAATTCAACAAATGTGTTCAATAAATAACTGCCTAGATCAAGGTTCAAGCATTTCTTGGATTTTATCAATTTTGTTGAAGGGTGATTCAAGTTTTTAGAGATTAACAAGGTGATTGATGGGTATATGGCATTATCATTACTTTCTATGTCAACGTTGAGATATGTGGAATGTGACTTGAGAAAATTCATAAAATTAATCTAATTTAGTTCTACCACAAACGTAAGACGTTCAAAGGAGTATTTCTCAATACTTCAAGTTTGTCTCGTTTGAGAGGAAACATGGGAAATTTCAATACATGCGCGAGCCATCCCGGAGAAGGTATTTTTAAAAGAGAAACTTTGAGAGACAAAGAGAGGGAGTCTTATAGATTGTAAATAATTAGAAGATTTCTTGACATATTTATGGGGTTTGGAAACACTTATAAACACCTTAAGATTGTGTATGATTCTTGTATTGAGAGTATGAGAGTTTGAGTCACAAATTGGGTAAAAAATAAGAGATGTTTTATGAACTTTGAGTTCTATTTTCTTGTAAATCATTTGGATTTTCTTGTGTAAAAATTTTTTTTAGTAGTGGATCAAAGAATTTCTCTCTCTCTCTCTCTCTCTCTCTCTCTCTCTCTCTCTCTCTCTCTCTCTCTCTCTCTGCAACTTTTCTTCATCTTCATCTTCTTCATCTTGTGCATCAATGGAGGTTTAACTCTAACACTGAGCTTAAACATGATTTTTACACTGAAATTTGTTGTTCAACTCAGTTTTACATTAATGTATTGAAACATAAATCAATTATGTTAAACGCAATTATGTTAAAATCAATTCTACCAAACTCAATTATGTCAAAATCAATTAATTTTGTCTACCACCGATCCAAATACACACTTATCTCTTTTTTTTTTTTTATCTTTATCCACTGAAATCGCTAAACTCATTCTATTACTAGGGTTCTATCATTTTTACCTCTTCGCCAACTAGAAAAAGCTATACATCTTGACCTTCTCATTCTCTGCTCTCCATGCTGTAACACCCCCTTTCTATACCCCCAAATAATCACATAATCATTTAGGCACATACTAAAAATTCCGTCAGAGTATAATTATAAACATAGTATAAAATAGGTTTATCACATTATACATGAAATTAAAACATTCAACACCTACTCAACAATTGATATGCAACAATGGGGTAATTTTTCAACAGAGGAACTTAGTCCTTACACCCACATCTCAATATTTAGAATAAAAGCGAAAAATCTAAACATTGAATAACATCAAACATATATACTTATATATATCATCAAGTATCATCCACCCACATAATTCATGTTTACATAAACATTCATCAACAAGATACATGTACAAATGTATCACAAAAGAATCATATACATCCTAGCTACCCAGTGCTACATATCAGAGCCGACCGACCAAAAGAATGAAGACACGCTTCACAAAAAGACCACCAGCATACCTACTCTGCAATGCCTCATAGAGCATCATAAAACAGCAGAAGGGTGAGAAATATTATCATAATAACAATGCATATAATTATATATCTTAGCATAAAAATACACATATCTACATTCTCACCACAATTCATCACAACTCACTCATATACGTCACAATGTATATATATATATACGTAAAACCAAGCATATTCATCATGCATACTTTCACAATTCTTATCATCCCACATAAACATACATATTCATGTTTATTCATCAATGCACAATTATAAAGATGATAAATGCAAATCATAGAGACCGACTCACGACTCTATGCAAATGCAATGCGGTACCGACTCAATCATCTCAAGTTCACTCAGGAACTTATTGGAACCATCGCTCGTTACCAATGTAACTCCCCGTCGGGCCTACGATGTTCACCCATTGCTCACACCTCATATAGGCACACAATGTTTATGGATTGCTCACACCTCACATAGGCACACAATCTGATTGCTCACACCTCACCTAGGCACACAATCGTTTGTAATCATCGCTCACACCTCACATAGGCACACGACGTTACAACGAATTCTCATTAGAATCACACAACACAAGAATATACATCATTATGCTTCACATACAAAATGACTCAAGACATTCTTGAAATGCATACATATTCACAATATATTCATGCATTCATCTCATACAATCACATACAATCTATATACATTCACATCAATGCACTATTGTATGATTCACCTCCAAAACACACATTCAAAACGGTAAAAGTCGCTAAATAACACTATTCCCAACTTTCCGACTTATTTAATCGGCTAACAACCTCAAACTCCTCACCATAAGAAACTACAGCTCAATAGCTATCCAACGATACCAAGAATGTAAAAATCGGATAAACGGAACTCAAGTTAAGAAAGAAAACGAAAAACGATATTTTGAAAAATCCCATTTTTACCATTGTCCTGTCCATCCGCGTATGCACCAATTCCGTACGCGTATGGCCCAAAACTCGTACGCGCATCATACGCGTTTCACCAGATGGCCGGGAAAACATGCGACCCATACGCGTATTGGCCCTGAAATGCGCCACCCATACGCGTATTGCCTTAGTCAATACGCGTATGGCCTACCCCAATACGCGTATGGCCAGGCAGAATGCAGAATTTTCCTGCATAATTTTTCTCTGCGTTTTGCACTCCAACCACACCCAAATTCATCATCTAAACTCAGAAAAATACCAATTTGATGTACAACAACATATATCAATCGTGTATCAACAACAAGGAACACGAAAACATCATTTCCAACACTAATTAATCGAATTCTAACACTTCTACACAAATGGGGTTATACAAAAACTCATAAAAATCAACAACAACAACACAATCATACATAATGATATACATTGATGAGATAATAAGATTTCACACCTTTACCCGGATTCCAAGCTTGCTAGATGATTGTTCTTGATGGTTTTCTAGGTTTTCCAAGTTTTCTTCTTTTTTCTCTTCTTCTTATTTCTTTCTCTCCTTTTTCTCTCTATTTCTCTTATCTCTTTTTCTTTTTCTTTCTCTCCTATTTCTTCTTATCTCTTTTTCTTTTCTTATTTTCTACTCAAATTCAATTAATTCATTTTCTCACATAATTCTTCACTTAATCACTTTTCTACCAATTTTACTAAATTTCTAACTTACCATTAATTGAGAAATGTCCAAAATACCCTCCATTCTAATTTCCCCGAAAACTCTCAAAAACGGTAAAATATCATAACATGTCAACATAGCATATTAACACACCAATTTCACAAATAAAATAATTTATCACTCAATTTAAATAAAAGACTCAACAAAATGGGAATAATCGAAATCGGGGTGTTACAACTCTCCCCTACTTTAGAAATTTTCGTCCTCGAAAATATTACCTGATTCAAACAACTCCGGATACGACTCTCGCATCCTACTCTATAGCTCCCAAGTCATATTGCCTTCCGCAGTGCCTCCCCACGCTACTTTCACAAGCGCAATATCCTTGCCTCTTAGCTTCTTAACTTCACGGTCCAAAATCCTAATCGGTAAAGCTTCAACCATAAGGTTATCTCTCACTTCAACCTCGTCCATAGGGATAACATGTGACGGATCCGGAACATACTTCCGAAGTTGCGAAACATGGAATACATCATGCAAATTCAAAAGATTCGGAGGCAACGCCACACGGTAAGCCACAGCACCAACTCGTGCAGAAATCTGATACGGACCAATAAAACGAGAAGTCAACTTCTTCGACTTCAAAGCACGACCCACACCTGTAACCGGCGTAAATCTCAAAAACACATGGTCGCCTTCTTGAAACTCAAGATCTTTCCTTCTCTTGTCATGATAGCTCTTTTGTCTATTTTGAGAAGCTTTCATCTTCTCACGAATAAACTTCACTTTCTCCGTCGTTTGTTGTACCATCTCCGGTCCAACTATCGTCCTCTCACCGGTTTCATGCCAACACAAAGGTGTTCGACATCTCCGACCATACAAAGCCTCAAATGGTGCCATACTTATACTTGAATGAAAACTATTATTGTAGGTGAACTCAATCAATGCCAAATAACTATCCCAAGCACCACCTTGCTCGAGCACACAAGCACGCAATAAATCCTCCAACGATTGAATTGTCCTCTCGGTTTAACCATCCGTTTGCGGATGATAAGCCGAACTCAATCTTAGCTTAGAACCCAAAGCCTTTTGTAAACTCTCCCAAAACCTCGATGTGAATCTAGGATCTCTATCCGATACAATACTCTTAGGAACTCCATGTAACTTCACAATCGCAAGAACATAAATCTCGGCTAACTTCTCCAAAGGATAACTAATATCAATTGGAATGAAGTGAGCAGATTTAGTAAGCCTATCAACGATCACCCAAATAGCATTATGACCTCTTTGTGTATTCGGTAATCCCGTAACAAAATCCATCGATATACTATCCCATTTCCACTCTAGAATGTCCAACGGTTGCATCAATCCACTAGGCTTTTGATGTTCCACCTTAGACTTTTGACAAGTTAAGCACGCATACACAAATTGAGCCACATCCCTCTTTAATCCGAACCACCAAAAGATTTTCTTCAAATCTTGATACATCTTATTCGCTCCCAGATGAATACTTAAGTTACTTAGGTGTCCTTCTTCCAATATCATCTTTTTCAACTCCGCATCATCGGGAATACAAATACGACCACGGAATCTCAAAACTCCAAAATTATCAACCTTGAAATCCTCATTCTCATTCATCATCAAATCAACGAACTTCAAATCCAACTTTTGCTTTTCACATACGGTTACAAGAAAATCATTCGTAACATGTAGCATACCAAGTCTCACACTTCTAGGCGTCATTTCACAAACCAAACTCAAGTCTCTAAAATTCTCCAAAAGTTCCCATTCTCTTATCATCAATGCGGACATATGTAACGACTTCCGACTCAAAGCATCGGCCACCACGTTTGCCTTACCCGGATGGTAATTCAAACCAAAATCATAATCCTTCAAAAGCTCTAACCACCTTCTTTGTCTCATGTTCAATTCTTTTTGATCAAATAAATATTTCAAGCTCTTGTGATCACTAAAAACTTCAAATCTTGCACCATAAAGATAGTGCCTCCAAATTTTCAAAACAAACACCACGGCCGCTAACTCCAAGTCATGTGTAGGATAATTCTTTTCATGCACTCTCAATTGTCTTGAAGCATAAGCCACAACTTTTCCATCTTGCATCAAAACACCACCTAAACCAACCAATGAAGCATCACAATACACAACAAATGGTTCCGTCGGATTTGTCAAAATCAAGATCAGAGTCGTTGTCAACCTTCTTTTTAGCTCATTGAAACTCTCTTCACAATGAATATCCCAAATGAAAGCCTTTCCTTTACAAGTCAATTGCGTTAACGGAAGTGCCAACTTCGAAAATCCCTCAATAAACCTCCGATAATAACCCGCCAAGCCTAAAAAGCTTCGAATCTCTTTAACCGATCTAGGAGCCTCCCATTGCATCACCGCATCAATCTTGGATGGATCAACACTAATACCACTACCGAAAATAACATGTCCAAGAAAACTTACTTCCGACAACCAAAATTCACATTTCGACAACTTAGCATACAATTGTTTCTCTTTCAAAATTTGTAACACAATCTTCAAATGCTCTTCATGCTCCTCTTGAGACTTAGAATAAATCAAAATATCGTCGATGAACACAACCACAAAATGATCTAGCTATTCATGAAAAATACGATTCATGTATTCCATAAACACACCCGGCGCATTAGAAACCCCGAATGACATCACGGAATACTCGTAATGGCCATACCGTGTCCTAAAGGCTGTCTTTTGAATATCCTCTTCTTTCACAAGAATCTGGTGATATCCCGATCTCAGATCAATCTTGCTAAAAACACGCGCACCAACCAATTGGTCCATCAAATCATCGATCCTTGGAAGCGGATACTTGTTCTTAATTGTCACCTTGTTCAATTGTCGATAATCAATGCATAACCGCATACTCCCATCCTTCTTCTTTACCAACAATACCGGAGCACCCCAAGGAGAAACACTTGGTCTTACAAATCTCTTGTCCAACAAGTCATTCAATTGCTTCTTCAATTCTACCAACTCCGATGCCGACATACGATACGGTGCCATCGAAACCGGTATAGTACCCGAAACTAGATCAATAGAAAACTCAACTTCTCTTTCCGGCAGTACATCCGTAGTATCCTCCGGAAACACTTCTGGAAAATCACACACCACTGGGAACACATCGAGCTCAACTTTACTCTCCACCGACAATGATGCAAACAAACCGAACAATTGAGCTTCGTCCGCTAAAAGTTTCTTCAACTCTTTAGTGGACAGGAAACTCTCATCTTCATCATCTTCCAAAGAAGGAAACCTCACTAACTTGTGATAGCAATCTATATGAACTCGATTAAATTGCAACCAGTTCATACCCAAGATTACGTCCAATCCCTCCAACGGCAAACACACTAAATCCATAATGAAGTCTCTACCATACATGGTCAAAGGACAACTTACACACACCAAAGACATAGTTACCGACCCTGAAGCAGGAGTCTCAATAACCATCTCACCACCCCAAGAAGTCATAAACAAATTCAAACGCTTAGCGCACTCATGAGAAATGAATGAATGAGTCGCTCTCGTATCAATAATAGCAACTAAAGGCGTACTATTAATAAAGCATGTACCTTTAATCAAACGGTCTGCACTAGTAGTGTCCGTTCCCGCTAATGCAAACACCTTTCCGCCCGCTTGAGCTTGTTTCGGCTTAGTACACTTAGTACTAATGTGACCCACTTCTCCACAATTATAGCACTTCACCACATTCCTTCTACAATCGGTAGTAGCATGCCCAAGGCCTCCACAGTTAGAACATTTCACCACAGTCTTCCCACACTCAAATGATTTATGACCCATTTCACCACACTTGTAACTCTTAACGGAACCGGAACCTCCTCCTCCAGATCTCTTCTCAAAGTTTCCCCTATGCTTGCCCTTATCAACGGGTGTCACATAAGGTCCACTTCTAGCTTGTTTCTTTCCCTTCCTCTCATTCAAACTTTTGTAATGTGTAGAACGAGCCTTGCTATCTTCCTCGAAGATTCTACAACATTCCGTCAAATCCGTAAACCTTCTTATCCTTTGATATCCCACAGCTTGTTTAATCTCGGGACGCAAACCATTCTCATACTTAATACACTTTGAGAACTCTGCAGTAATTGCAGCATAGTGAGGATGGAATTGAACCAACTCCATAAACTTAGCAGTATAGTCCACCACAGACATACTACCTTGTTTCAGTTCAAGGAACTCCATCTCCTTCTTCCCTTTCACACTTTCAGGGTAATACTTCCTCAAGAACTCGGTACGAAATAAATCCCAAGTTATCTCTTCATCATCCACCTCAAGAACTTGACGCATACCGACCCACCAATCGTCGGCTTCTTCCTTCAGCATGTGAGACCCAAGCCTCACCTTATTCTCCTCCGCACAGCCCATGACTCTGAAGATCCTTTCAATCTCTTTCAACCAAATTTGAGCACCATCGGGATCAAATCTTCCTTTGAAGACCGGTGGTTGATTCTTCCTGAACTCGTCATTAGCATTCACGTTCGGCGCACCTTGCACCGCCCTAGCCATTGCTTCCAAAGCAGCAGCCATCGCATTGTCGTTTCTACCAGCCATATTCTGATCATTCCCAAAAATGACAACAAGGTTAAACAACAGTTCAATCACCACAACAACAAGACAGACACAACTGACTTAACATTGGCTCTGATACCACTTAATGTAACACCCCTTTTCTATACCCCCAAATAATCACATAATCATTTAGGCACATACTAAAAATTCCGTCAGAGTATAATTATAAACATAGTATAAAAGAGGTTTGTCACATTATACATGAAATTAAAACATTCAACACCTGCTCAACAATTGATATGCAACAGTGGGGTAACTTTGCAACAGAGGAACTTAGTCCTTACACCCACATCTCAATATTTAGAATAAAAGCGGAAAATCTAAACATTGAATAACATCAAACATATATACTTATATATATCATCAAGTATCATCCACCCACATAATTCATGTTTACATAAACATTCATCAACAAGATACATGTACAAATGTATCACAAAAGAATCATATACATCCTAGCTACCCGATGCTACATATCAGAGCCGACCGACCAAAAGAATGAAGACACGCTTCACAAAAAGACCACCAGCATACCTACTCTGCAATGCCTCATAGAGCATCATAAAACAGCAGAAGGGTGAGAAATATTATCATAATAACAATGCATATAATTATATATCTTAGCATAAAAATACACATATTCTACATTCTCACCACAATTCATCACAACTCACTCATATACGTCACAATGTATATATATATATATACGCAAAACCAAGCATATTCATCATGCATACTTTCACAATTCTTATCATCCCACATAAACATACATATTCATGTTTATTCATCAATGCACAATTATAAAGATGATAAATGCAAATCATAGAGACCGACTCACGACTCTATGAAAATGCAATGCGGTACCGACTCAATCATCTCAAGTTCACTCAGGAACTTATTGGAACCATCGCTCGTTACCAATGTAACTCCCCGTCGGGCCTACGATGTTCACCCATTGCTCACACCTCACATAGGCACACAATGTTTATGGATTGCTCACACCTCACATAGGCACACAATCCGATTGCTCACACCTCACATAGGCACACAATCGTTTGTAATCATCGCTCACACCTCACATAGGCACACCACGTTACAACGGATTCTCATTAGAATCACACAACACAAGAATGTACATCATTATGCTTCACATACAAAATGACTCAAGACATTCTTGAAATGCATACATATTCACAATATATTCATGCATTCATCTCATACAATCACATACAATCTATATACATTCACATCAATGCACTATTGTATGATTCACCTCCAAAACACACATTCAAAACGGTAAAAGTCGCTAAATAACACTATTCCCAACTTTCCGACTTATTTAATCGGCTAACAGCCCCAAACTCCTCACCATAAGAAACTACAGCTCAATAGCTATCCAACGATACCAAGAATGTAAAAATCGGATAAATGGAACTCAAGTTACGAAAGAAAATGAAAAAAGATATTTTGAAAAATCCCATTTTTACCATTGTCCTGTCCATCCGTGTATGCACCAATTCCGTACGCGTATGGCCCAAAACTCGTACGCGTATCATACGCATTTCACCAGATGGCCGGGAAAACATGCGACCCGTGGCCATACGCGTATTAGCCCTGAAATGTGCCACCCATATGCGTATTGCCTTAGTCAATACGTGTATGGCCTGCCCCAATACGCGTATGGCCAGGCAGAATGCAGAATTTTCCTGCATATTTTTTCTCTGCGTTTTGCACTCCAACCACACCCAAATTCATCATCTAAACTCAGAAAAATACCAATTTGATGTACAACAACATATATCAATCGTGTATCAACAACAAGGAACACGAAAACATCATTTCCAACACTAATTAATCGAATTCTAACACTTCTACACAAATGAGTTTATACAAAAACTCATAAAAATCAACAACAACAACAACACAATCATACATAATGATATACATTGATGAGATAATAAGATTTCACACCCTTACCTGGATTTCAAGCTTGCTAGATGATTGTTCTTGATGGTTTTCTAGGTTTTCCAAGTTTTCTTCTTTTTTCTCTTCTTCCTCTTTCTTTCTCTCCTTTTTCTCTCTATTTCTCTTATCTCTTTTTCTTTTTCTTTCTCTCCTATTTCTTCTTATCTCTTTTTCTTTTCTTATTTTCTACTCAAATTCAATTAATTCATTTTCTCACATAATTCTTCACTTAATCACTTTTCTACCAATTTTACTAAATTTCTAACTTACCATTAATTGAGAAATGTCCAAAATACCCTCCATTCTAATTTCCCCGAAAACTCTCAAAAACGGTAAAATATCATAACATGTCAACATAGCATATTAACACACCAATTTCACAAATAAAATAATTTATCACTCAATTTAAATAAAAGACTCAACAAAATGGGAATAATCGAAATCGGGGCGTTACACATGCCATCTACTATCTCCTTGTTCCCATCTCTCTATATTGTCTTTGATCTCTTCGTCATTTGTTACTCCGGTGTGCTAGGGTTTCTGTGTTTCTTTAATCTTTGTTCCTTTTATTGTAGGAACCACTATATATCCCGACATACTCTCTCTCTCTCTCTTCTTCTTCTTCTCTCTCTCTCCCCCTCTCTCTCATTTTGAATCGAACCAGATAAATAATTTATTTTTTTATACTTTATCTTCTTCTTGCTATTGTTGTTTTCTCTTTGTTGATTAATAGATTACTCCTCTCAAGAGTATTAATGTGGCTGCTTTTGTATTTTTGTCTTTCACGTAATTTTGTTTACATATCAATCTTTCAATTTCACAACACTCTTTACACTAAACTATATTTAGAGACGGAGGTAGTATATATTAATTAAATTTTTGTCATATTTTAGTTAAATTATCCCATAAAAAGACATCCTAATACCTTCCTTCTTTACAAATAACTTTGCATACATTAATTGAAAAGTAGAATATTGTTTTGTGTGTGTCAATCAAGAATATGAAATATATTAAAAGCAAAAGATATTAAAGTGTGAACAAACTCACATAACTCATATTAATAATATAAAATGAAAAATTGCATTCAAACATTATACTGTAATACATTTATAAATAAGATAAAATTAAAGTGTACACACCTACCAATTTGCAAATCTATAATATAAGAAGATGCATTGTTGTGGTTAATACACCCATAACCTTTGTTTAATTTGTGCCACATCACAATTTAGGGGGTATTATTTGTCTAAAACCAACTAAATTGAAGTAATAACAATTCTAATTACTTTGCAACAAGTGTTTACGTGGTGCAGCAAGTGAAAACAGGTGGGGAATGAAACTGAGTGGGATAAAAAGTTGCAACAGTAGCGAAAACGGGTAACAAAATGGAAAAACAATAGGAAGAAAACGCAAAAAGTTGACTGGGATGGATGGGTACATTTTCCCACGTCTGTGTAGTAGTTCAGACTACACCTGGTATAGAGAGCTTTCTTAGAAGCAGATGAAAAAAATTCAAAACGGAAGGAAGGGTAGGAGTTGTGAAAAGGTTTTGCTGCAAACAACAACATTTCATGGCGAAAACTGAAAGTAGGGGGGACATCAAAACCATCAAATGGCAAGACCTTTTACCATGGTTAAGGAAATCAATAATACAAAAGAGCTTTGGAAGATGGCAGTCAGAATCCATCATAAATGGAGTGTTGTTACAAAGAATAAAGAACATTTTGAAATGATAGTTGTTGATAATGAGGTAATATTTCTGCATCCTTTTTAACTTTTTCTTCGTTATCGTGTGTTGGTGGTAATCAAAAATCCATGAAAGGTTCTATTATGAATGCATGTGTACATGTTTCAGAGTTGGCTGGTTTTTTTAATTTTCATGATTTACATATAGTTTGTGTGAGCTAATATTGAAATTTCTTTTTAAAAGTTTGATGGTTTGTATGATTTTTCAACCACTTTATTTTTTTACTTTTTAGGAGACAAATATTCATGTCAAAGACCCTACAATGTATAAATAACTATTTGATTCTGTGTTAATCGTGGACAACACGTATACGATTGCTAATTTTTAAGTGATGTCGAATGATCTATAGTTCAAGCCATCCGACCACAAATTTGTCTTGGTGTTTACTGGGGGTACTTTCGTCACTGACAAAAATAAACATGTCATACCTCCGAAGCTGTTGAAGTTCACACCTTTTGCAGATATCATATGTGGCAAGTGGAAAAAGGATGTTTTAATAGGTTTGTATCAATGTCATTATTTTACACATAAACAACCATGATGTTGTAATATTTTTTTTATTGATTCTGACTATAAATGTTTGTCTACATTTGATGAATGTTGTAGACGTTATTAGTATGGTCACAGAGATTGGGTACACACAACTACAGAGTGGGAGCAAAAAATAGCAGATCAATTTGGTTTTGAAGGACTTGGGGTATGTGTACGATACGACTTATGCATTAATGCTTTGACTGTTATCTTTGTTGACATTGATGTTATTTCATTTCACATCATTGTAGGAACAATACTATGCACTGTACACTGTGAGAAGGGTATGCATTACAGTTCCATGACTACTGCCAAAAGTGAAAAAACAGTGCTTTGCCAACCGTCGTCATTTTACAATTTGCAAAAGTTAAGGAGGAAGGTATACATTGTTTCTGTTTTCGTACATACCGTCGTGATGCTTTGTTGTTTTTTAAAGACAAGTATCTAATGTTGTATCTTTACTGTGTAGGAAAGTATCCTTTAAGTGTTTCGAACACTTTCAATGTAACCAAGCTGCACATCAATGATGAGTCCCCTGACATAAGGGATTTCCTACAAAGGTGTTTTTTGATCCTTGGTTAACAAGTTCTTTTTATGTTATGAATCATAATATTTTAAACATCTTTCATATTTAATGTTTTTGTATAATGATACTCATTTCCATGATAGGATACCAAAAATGGAAGGCAACCAAGGGTCATGTCAAAGTTTAACAACGTAATCACGTAACTGGTCTGAGACTTCATCAACTTCTCAACTAACTCCTTACGACAAATTCATGTATAAGGCTGTCGTACTACCGCTGGAACAAATTATACAACTAAGGGATGTAATAAATATTACTATTACATCATTCTATTTGATAGTTGTTTTACCGTAAATTTGTTATAGTTATGTGTCTGCCATTATAATGTACCTTCTTTCTTAAAAGATCACTCAATGTGTGACCGTCGCAACGACTGGCAAGTTGAAAGCGTCCCAAGGGGGGGGGGGGTGGTATTACCAGGCGTGCCATAAAGGCCCAAAGGTGGCCAAGGGGGATAAACCGCCTTACATATGTGGTGCTGGCCATTATACAGAAGCTCGGATTTTCAGGTCCTAATACCTTTATATTTGTATTTTTACAGTTCATTTTTATACCTTGCTTTTATGGACCTAAAGTACTACCATGTGTAGGTATAAGGTAATTATTGGAGTCATGAGTGATGGATGTCGTGCGACATTTGTATTATGGGACCGGGAATGCTCATAACTGCTGGAACTATTTGCAGATCAGATGCGCAACAACATGCTTTAGGTCACTACATCAGGCTTTTTTCACAAACACAATTATGTTGGAATGTCTTGGTAGTTTTAATTGACCTTCCCATTTTCAATTAGGATGAAGTCACAGACCCTCTTGAATATCCTGTAGCACTTGATGGTTTGGTTGGTTTGAAGTTGGCATTCAAGGTGAAGTGGCAACTGTCCTGGACAAATGCATCAGTCGTGTCTATTTTTAAGGATGAAGGTGTTGTCAAGCAGCTTGCAGGATCAATATCTCCAGCGTTGGTATGAAAAGTTTGTTGATTTTTCTTAATTCTGCATAACTGCTAATTGAATACGAACCTGACGTTTTGGTTTTCCCTTTGTTTATTATTTATTAGACAAAAACAACGTCTCCCGTTACCGAAGAAGTGTTGTAGGTTTATTCAAGTTTCATGAAATGTTTTGTTTTGATCATATTTGAATATATCTAAATTTATTTTTCATTGTTAAACATGACTGAATTTTTAGTTTGCAGATATATGAAAGCTTTGATGAGGCTAACCCGATGGAGAACTGGGAATTAGTAGTTGTAACGATACAAATCATCTCCTGTTATTAACATGTTATTTTTAGTTTAACATATTGCTTACCTCATTTCATTAACATAAGGAATAATATGAATTTAAGGAGATTGATGTTACGTCCAACCGTGCTCTGGACCCAGTTACACCTGTTACCGCATCAAAGAGGGTGGCTAAATTTGTTTCAACTGCTTCTAATACTTTGAATGAATTAGAAGACTGCGAACATTCGTCAACCAAAGTGAAGAAGCTGATAAAAGTGGAAAAGTGAAGTGTTGAAGTTGTGTAAAGGGATGAAATGAAGTCTAAATGTTTTGTTAAATGCAGCCTGTTTTTTGAACCACTTATTCTGCATGTTTAGGAATTTTTGTTACCAAGAACAAGCCCTTTTGAATGTGTAGTTAATTGTGGTTGATGTAGAAACAATGATATTAAAAAATCCATTATGTGTGGATTAAGTATTATAATTAAGTATGTTGTTTTACGTAATCTATTCTTACAAAATCCTTAATGTCTTATTCATTTGTCATGGAACTCAAAACACATTGCAGAAGATGTTACCATCCCTTTCAACCAACATTTTTTTACTCATGCAATTTTTTTAACAATTTATATGGACTGCATCCAACGATGGGGTTCCAATGCAGTACTTGACTAATATATATTATATATTTCCCATTTCCTCATGCTGATCCCACTTGTCTGGCTGACTTTTAGGTGGGGCCCCATACATTAAATGTTAACCTTAGTAGGAATTGAACCCCTACTACCTTCTATCCCTTAGCACTGTAAGTCTGTAGACAACATCACCTCAGCTGGGTTTTATACACTTCTTTATAGACTCCTAAAACTTATAATCATGAATCACATATCCCAACAACGGTTGGTTCTGACTTTTGTTGTTTTCATTTCTCAAGACTAAGTTATATTTTTCCTAACTATTCTTTTTCTTTTATCATATGCCATCATATCCTCTTATTGTACAACTACTACTACACTGTTCCAAAAGAAATGAACTAGGCATTGGGATTATAGATTCTTTTACTATTACTTTTCAAAACACCACATTTTCATCATTTCATGTAGTCATCAGTTTCCCTACACAACACTTCTCACTCAAAATAACATCCACAAGCAAGGTTACAAATATCCATGTCTCAAATAGATTGAACATGTTTTCTACTATTTAGCATACAACGTTGCAATGACGTCTTGCTGTATTGATTGAACCTCATTCTGAGTATGAAACACACCTGCACCAAACTACTCCAACTTGTTGTATAATCAAACACATATATTATCATAATCCTTAACATGGATGATTCATTAAATAAGAACAATGTTGATGCTGCTGCAACAGCAAGAAAAAAAGAAAGCTTTCTCTAATGAACAAAAGAACAACACAACAACCTTGTAACAAGGAGAATGTAAATCGTGTTGGGACCTCATCAACATTTTTCACTCCTGGTGAGACCAGTCGTCGTCAACAACTAACACCACTGTGTAATAAATCACGGTGAAAAAACCGCTTTTAAAAGGGCAAGAATTCTCATTCCTTCAAGACTCAATCTTATCAATGACTTCAACGCTGTCACACATCCTCATACCTCCGGTATAATTGACCCAGAACGGATAAACCTACAACACACACCGTCTTCTATTTTGGAATGCCTACATTGTAATCAACATGCTAACATTGTCACAGCTCATACATCTGATACCGACGACTCCATACACTCTGAGCAAGAGGATGACTTTGAAAACAGCTCGGATGACGACGAAGACTTAAACTCTTTTCCATTGGGAAGTTCTTATGATCAAGGTATACATTTCAGACGCCACTTTACATTATTTATCCCATGATGAATATACTGTGGTTTAATACTGTGCAATGCCAACCCTGCATGCTTTTGTTATGTAACTTATAATATTTTCATCATTTTCAGTTTATTATGACATTGGGGACCCCGTATGGGAATGCCAACATTGTCGCGCCTGTATGTGGTATCAAGAACGAAATGGCAGGTCAAGACACTCAATTGTTCCGAAGTTCAGACTATGTTGCAAGGGAGGAAAAATTGTCCTTTCTTTGCTTCATCCGCCTCCACCTCAATTACACAAACTTCTCTTTGATCGTACTGGCCACCCTGCTAAGAATTTTCAGAACAACATTCGAACCTATAACATAATGTTTTTATTCACATCCCCTAGCATGAAATTTGATACAACCAATACGGCGGGAGGACGGGGTCCACCTACTCTGCGGGTACATGATCAAACATGCCACCGAATTGGGGCGATGCTGCCGGAATTAGGACAACCACCAAAGTATACACAACTATATATCCACGACATTGACAACTAAGTTGATAACAGAATTGAGTGTTTCAAGTAAGATGCTTATTCATGGTTCATGCTATTACACCATTAGCGTACCTTTTTATGTTGTCAATTGACTTTTTCACTTTGTTTGCAGGGATAATAAAAATTTTGACAGGTATATTGTTAATACTCTAAAGCTCATGTTAGATGAGAATAACCCTCATGCAAAAGCTTTCCGCATGGCAAGGGACATGTTGAGGAATAACAGTTTTCAAGATCTGAAGTTAAGGCTTATCTCAGAAAGATCCAGTGACGGTAGCGTGTATAACTGTCCCACCGTTTCTGAAGTTGCAACTCGGACAGTTGGGGATATATATTATGCATCTAAAAGAGACATAATAGTACAACAACGTGATGGTCAGCTACAGAGGATTGGCGAATTCCATGCAAGTTACTTGGCATATCAATACCCCTTGATTTTTCCTTAAGGTGAAGATGGATACAAGCCTAACATTCTCCACAAATATATACACCAGAAGGTTGTTACGAAATAAAACCATCAAACAATCAAAGATTGGCTCTGTTTCCGGTTACACGAATGAACTGATGAGGCAAAAACCCTGTTGCATTCCAGAAGACTATTCCAACAAATTCTGGTGGACGGTTACACCATGATGGAAACTGAGTGTCTCAATTAGTTGAGGAAAAACCAATCTAAACTAAGTGTCAGAAAGTATAAAAACCTTAGTGGCGTCCGTGGTCGTTCATAGCAGGGCCAGGCAGACAAATCGGGGAGAAGAGTTGTTTTGTCGTCGTCCTTTGTAGGTGGGAAACGTTACATAGACCAACTGTACTTTGATGGCATGAATATCTCCAATGCAATAGGGTTTCCTGATTTGTTTATTACATTTACTTGCAATCCCAACTGGCCTGAGATTACACGCCTCCTGTCAAAAGATAATCTTAAACCACATGACATGCCTGATATTGTTTCTAAGGTTTTCAAGATCAAATTCAACGAACTCACGATAGACCTAACAAAACGTCATGTGCTTGGTAAAGTTTTGGCATGTGCGTGATGTTTGCTTCACAGTCGCTTTAAATTTTATATGCAATTGATGTTTGAATTAACACTTGATGTTTATCTTATGCAGTCATGTATACAATAGAATTTCAAAAAAGGGGATTGTCGCATGCACACATTCTAATTTTCTTACATCCTAAGAGTAAGTATCCAACACCACCTGACATTGACAACATTATATCTGCCAAAATTCCAAGTCCCGTTCAGCATCCTAAATTGTATTAATTGGTAAAATCACACATGATGCACGGTCCTTGCGGTTTAGCCAAGCTGACTTCCCCGTGCATGAAGAATAGAAGATGCTCTAAATTTTTTCCCAAGAAATTCAACGAAGAAACCATTGTTGATAGCGAGGGGTACCCACTTTACAAACGAAGCTCTATAACCCATACAATAATAAAATCAAATTTCTTTGGACAACCAGCACGTCGTTCCGTATAACCTAAGATTGCTCCTTAAATACGAGGCTCACATCAACATGGAATGGTGTAACCAGAGTACCTCCATCAAGTACCTTTTCAAATACATTCACAAGGGATACGACCGAATCATGACTACTTTTGTTCCAGCAGGAAATTCATCATCCGGAGGTCAGAACGAAGTATATGAGATTAAGGAGTATCTGGACTGTAGGTACGTTTCTCCAAGTGAGGCGTGTTGGAGGATCTTTTCTTACAACATCCATGGAAGAAAGCCTGCAGTAGAGCGAATGTTTTACCATCTTATAGGTGAGAAACCTGTGTACTATACTGCTTTCGAAAGGATGGAAAATGTATTGGAAAAGGCAAGCGTAACAGAATCTATGTTCACATCATGGTTGATTGCAAATTCTCAATTTGCCGAGGCACAACATTTAACTTATGCTTAGTTTGTAAGCAAATTTGTCTACGTCAAAAGGAGTAGAATATGGAAGCCACGCAAAAAGGGTTTTACCATTGGCCGTTTGATTTGGGTTCCTCCGACAACGGGAGAGCTGTTTTATCTTAGGATGATGCTCACTGTTGTTAGAGGACCAAAGACTTACGAAGACATTCGTAAGGTGGGGGAGGTACAATACAGTTCATTTCGGGATGCATGCTTTGCAATGGGTTTTCTAGAGGATGATAGGGAATACATTAGAGCTATAAGAGATGTAAGTCTTTGGGGATGTGGACATTTTCTAAGGAAGTTATTTGTTGTCATGCTGCTGTCTGAGACTATAAATAGACCTGTACATGTTTGGAGTGAAACGCGGCCCTTTTTATCCGATGGTATCTTTCATGCGCAGAGGCAACTTGAAAACAACAAAGGTATCTCAACTGTTGTCAACATTCATGGAACTTCAAATTTAATTTGACTCGCCATATCTACCTCCTAAGAATAACATTTTAATTATTTTAACACTTTTAAGAATGCTTTTCACAGATCTGCAGTGGCAGGAGGATGACTTGAAAATTTTCACTTTGCTTGAGATTTAAGCCTTGCTACAAGCAAACCGTAGGAGTCTGCCGAACTTTAAGCCAATTTTGTATCCTAACGGTTATGTCCTTCAACAACTGGGTAACAGACTTATATATGAAGAGAGAAGTTACGATATCGTCGTTATGAAAATGGAGTTCACCGGACTTTTCAATGCACTGACAGGTAACAGAGTTGTTAACTTTCTAATTTTATTTTTTCCTCTTCCAACCCTATAAAATATCAACTTGCATATTTTTTTTAGACGAACAACGACAAATCTTCGACAAAATCATGCTTGCTGTCTCACAACAAAAAGGTGGTGTTTTCTTCCTGCATGGATACGGCGGTACCGGTAAAACATATATGTGGAAAACACTTGCAACAACTTTAAGATCCAAGCATGATATTGTATTAACGGTTGCATCAAGTGGGATTGCTTCTCTTTTATAACCTGGCGGAAGAACCGCCCATTCAAAGTTTAAAATACCCGTCCCGACACTTGAAAATTCAACGTATAAAATTGACTTTGGTGATGACCACGCCCAACTACTCCGACAAACAAAGTTGATAATTTGGGATGAGGCCCTGGTGGCAAGCAAATTCTGTTTTGAGGCGCTTGACAAAACTTTAAAGGATGTCATGAGTAAGCATGGGAATTCTGATGTTGTGTTTGGACGTAAAGTCGTTGTTTTTGGTGGAGACTTCAGGAAAATTTTGCCCGTAGTTCCAAGAGGGAGTAGATCCGACATTGTTCACACAACCATCAACGCATCATACATCTAGGATTCATGCCAGGTATTAACGTTGACACAGAACATGAGACTACGGTGTGGACGATCTACTAAAGAATCGCATGAAATTGCTGAATTTTCAAAATGGCTCTTAAAATTGGGTGAATGTAGGATATCAGAACCTAACGTGTGACAAACGTCGGCTTTAGAATGGATCTGCAAGTCGTTTAACCATACATCACATGATTTCATCTGTGAAAATTACAAGTACTATACAACTGCTTATACTTAGACTTTGCCAACAACATACTATACTTTCAAACTTGACATACCTCACCACCAGCATTAGTTAATCAATTCTTTGCATATCGTCTAAATATTGATACATACTTAACCATGACATTGGGACGACCTTCCCCTTGCTTTCCATGACCTCCTTCGTCCTCGGTTGTCAAATCTACGGCCACATCTTTGATGACAACTCCGTTCGATTTTGGTAGATCTTGTTTGCTTCCTGAGGCCTCCGTTACCAGCATCCGGAGCTTCTCATTGATCATTTCTTTCTCCCTCGGCCACTTTTGATATGATCTGTATGCAAAAAAATGGAGTTAATGCATAAATCTATTACCATGAGGAAATCTTTGACATGCACGGGTTTACAAACTTACTCAGTCTGTTTCCTTGCAATTTCAGCACGATCCATTTGAAACCCTTGCCTCGTTCCTTGGTTCTTTCTGTTTGTTCTCTATACCCACTTTTGTTCACTGCAACTCTTTTCCAAAACCACACGTTTGCTTTTAATAAAACGAAAAGTCTCTTTCAAGGGTCACTTTCGGGAACTAAAACACTCCAACTTTTTCACACTTTTGTTGTTTATATTCTCCAACCTATTTTTGTCCTCTTTATGTTACCAATGTCTATAACTTCACAAGTTTATGTTACTATTTTTTAGCTTATTTTAAACGTTTTTGTTTCTTATTATTTTATTTGTATTAACAAATACATTTACTCTTTTTCTTTACACTAATGAAACGCATCACATGATGCAGTTCCAATTTCCATTACTTTTAAATTTATTTTTTCTTTAACTACATTTTGAACTAACTTTTATTATATTTTTTTTTTCTATATCTTAATATATATGTCCTTTTAACAATTATTGTCTTTCCCACTTCTTTATCTTTATATACTTAATTTTTTTTTTAATTTCATCATCTTTTATTTTTTTTTAATAACTATGTTTTTTGGAATTTACCTTTTTTTTTTACTTTAATTTTTCTATACAATCAATATTATACTCGGAACGGTATCTATGCGAATACACAGATATCCTACTAGTTAATGACTCTAAAGTCAGTAATCAAATATACATTAAATTTTAATAGAAGATATTCTATAAATTTGAAGCAAATAAATACCCCCAACAAGATACTCCCTCCGTCCCAAATTATAAGACGTTTTGGGCTTTTCACACAAATTAAGAAACTTAATTATTACTTTATGGGAAAGACAAATTATGTATAACTTTACTGTAATGTCCCTCATAATTATATAGGAGAGAGAAATTAAAAGAGTTGAAAGAATAAATAATAATAAATATTTAAGGGTATATTGGGGAAGATGTCATTTATATTGCATTGGGAATGTAAGGTGACTTATAATTTGGGACAAATTTTTTTGGCAAAGTGACTTATAATTTGGGACGGAGGGAGTATAAAAGAACAAAGATAGATCAGAGCAAGAAATTATTACAAGAAATGATTGAGTTGAGTGAAGAATTGAAGCAAGACAAATGTCTATAATGCAACCGCAAGTCATGGCCGGTAAGCATGTTTGATTTCACTCATAACGTTAATGAATTTACATGGGACTAGTTGTGGTATTCTTTCTAATAATTCATGGAATTCACATACTTTAAGGGGATACCTGGCATGGCCCCAACAAAAATTGGATCCTATAGCATTATTGATTGTTATTATGATGATGATACAAACAAAATCTAGATTCGGTGCCTGCAAAATGGATACCTCGATAGGGAGATGAAGTGAATACTCCAAAATTAAATATTTTAAGAAATTTAAAAGAATATTTTGTATTGAGAATAGTATAAATTATAATAATTGTGTTTTGACCTAACTTAATCTAGAGCATCCATCCAAAGTATTTGGACCCAATTATTCCATATGTCTTAAAATTTGCATATAAAATTGGATCGTAAAATGGAGAGTAGAGAATTTTTTAATATATCTCATAAAGTTATTTAGCCACTACGCGAAATTTCTTTTTTGCCTTTAATTTTTGGATATGTACATTCGGACGCACTATTTTAAAAAAAACATTGATTTGTTCCGGATGTGCATATCAGGAATAATTTCTGATCTGCAGATCAGAAAAAATAGCAAAACTTTATCGTTTTATCAGGAAAAATAGGAGATCCACATGCAGCGTGCCCTAAGACGCTACTATTTTTCCTGATCTGCACATCAGGAATTATTCCTGATATGCACATTCGAACAAATCAACGTTTTTGAAAATAATGGTGCTTCCGAATGTGCATATCCAGAAACATGGGATAAAAAAAAATTTCACATAGTTTCTAAAAAACTTATGAGATGTATTAAGAAATTCTCTGACTCTATAAAAAAAACCTTTTTAATGTTATATCTTCAACAAATATGAAACCTATTCTCAATAACTGAATTCTTTTACTATTATAGACATGAAAAAACTCTTAAGCTAAAATTTGTTTGATATGTTGCAAGATATACACAACCCCATTGTTAATTTCATTAATATTCAATTTGTTATTTAATAAATCTTTTAAAGGAAGTGAATTGGCGACTACTTCTTCGTAATGCTCTCATGAAAAACAAGTGTCAACCGAGTCTGAGTCCGGATTAGATACTTCATCATGATTCATATATATTTACGGAGAAAATTTAAGAGTAAGAATGTTTTCTTCTAATTTAATATTGAGAAACTGAAAAACATGATATAAATGGTTACATTCATATGGTGGTTTCTTTTATCATATCAATTTTTCAGTCTTTTGAAATAATAATGAAAATAAAATGATGCCAAATTCATTGAGTGTGTTTGTTTCATAATTTAAAATTTATTTTTGATATTTGTGTTCATTCCATAAATTTTATTATTAAGAATACTATTTAAAAAAAAGTTTGATAAATTTGTAATAGTTTTAAGATAATTTTATTTAATTTTATTTAATTTAAAAATAATAATAAATTCTCAAAGAAGCCACTCCTGCGAAGAAGAGAGGACAATTTCACGTGGGCGTTGGAGACGTGTTGGTCACTTTTGAAGAAACATGTTCAAATGCCAAAAGCAATTGTTACGGACCGCGACAACGCCTTGATGAATGCGGTTGCAAAGGCCTTTCCTTCTTCCAATGCACTACTTTGTCGATTTCACATAATAAATAATGTGCGAAGTCGGGTTAAGACCGCGGTGAGTGCGAAACAAGTGGAGTCGGAAGACAGAAAAGTGGTCAGGTCGGGTGTCATTGTAGAGAAAATTATGGATGCATGGACTCATATTCTAAATTCTTCCACAACGAAATTATATGCCGATTCTGTCATTAAATTCCGGAAAGTGTGTGAACGGTATCCCGCTTTGTTGAAATATGTTGAATCCACCATTCTTGATCAAGTGAAAGAAAAGATTGTTTGTGCGTGGACCGATAACGTAGGACATCTTGGAAACACTACCACCAATAGAGTTGAGTCGGCACATGCCACTTTGAAGAATTGGTTGGGGAATAGCAAGGGGGATTTATGTCGGGATTGGAACTCCGTGCATCTAATGATCAAAAACCAACACAATGAGATACAAACCACTTTCGGTCGGAGCATGATGGTTTTGGAACATCAGTTTAAAGGTAACTTCCTCTACTCTCAATTGATCGGCAACATGTCTCGGGCAGGGTTGGGCTATATTTTTCACGAGGCCAACCGAGCCGAAACGGTAGGTTCCGATAGTGCAAAGTGTGGTTGCACTATTGTGAAAACCTACGGTCTTCCTTGTGCTTGTACCATTGCTAAAAAGTTAAAACTCTAGGTGAGCCAATACAAATTGACGAAGTTTGCCCTCATTGGATGAGACTTAGTTTTGATGATGATGGTTGTAAGGAAAGAGATAAACCGGATATCTCTATTTTGGCCGAATTGGAAGCGATTCAAAATAGATTTTTGAAGGCTGACGACAATATAAAGCTACACATCAAAGAAGAGTTGAGGAAGATTGCCTTCCCCGAAACAACCGCAATGATATCGTCGTCTCAACCGGTTAAGACAAAGGGTGCTCCGAAGAAGTTGAAGCCTACGCCAAATGACAACTCAACAACTTGGTCTCCTTCGTATTATGAGCATGTTGACCAAATCTTTCCGGACTATCCGACTCCTAAATCTCTACAAAGTGTCATGAAAGGAGCTCGCATTTCCAAACTGGCTCCGACACTGATTCCACGAGTTCCGACTCCGACTCCAACTACACGTATGATTTCCTTTATTGACGAGATGCTGGTTTTTATGCACAAGCATATCGACGGTATAATCGATGTTGTAGGGGATGGTAATTGCGGTTACCGAGCCGTGTCGGCACTACTCGGTAAAGGAGAGGAAGGTCATGCACTTGTACGTCATCAACTTATCCTAGAGTTGGAGACGCATAAAGAAGCATACTTGCGTCTCTATGAAAATCAAGAAAATTACAACAAGGTTCACGAGTCACTTGTTCCGTGGTTGAGTGGTCCGGCACCGATATCAAAATGGATGAGCTTCCCCGAGATGGGTCATCTTATAACATGCGCCTATGATATGGTGTGTATCGACTTGACGAGATACGGATTTTCGGAAACCTTTTTTCCACTCCACACCGCACCTCCGTCGAATCCAAATGATCGCATCATGTGTATCGGTTGGCTTGCGAAATCAAGACATTTCATACAAGTTATCTTGAAACCCGGATGCCCGATACCACCTAAATCACCGCAATAGGCGACGCATGCAACCGCAAATGCCGAGTCTTGGCCAGATAGTTTTGTCGAAAGGATGCTTGAATTCGAAAGATTGCATGCAATTTAAAAGGCATCAAATGCAGAAAAATCGAAAGTTCTAGCTCCAATAGATTTAGACGGAGAATTTTGTTTTAACTCTCTTTTGTATAATCATACGACACAATGTACATTGTTGAAGTGCAATATATTGTATTTTTATCCATATGTCTTTTTAATACACTTACGAATTTTATTGCACTGAAAGTATTTCAAGTGGCTGCATAAGCTGTTCAATTCTGTTTTAAAATTGTATCAGTAAAATATTCTGATTTGCAGATCCGGACAATTTTCGGATTTGCACATCCATAACCAATATTTGCAGGGTTTGTCCGGATCTGCACATCCGGAACGAACTTAGGCAGAAATAACTTTACCCTAACTTTTCTATAAATTAGGGGTTTCATTTGATATCATTCACACAAACACTAAATGTCTTAATTGTATGATATCAAGATCCATTGGTATGTCGCAAGTGTCTCCTATACCAACGGCATAACACGCAGTCGCAAGTATAAACTAACGAGGGACATCTCAATCGGCGAGATCATTGACGACATCGAACATCTCCTACCTTACGGAGACAAACAGAAGGTTGCGGAGCTTCAGTATCGTTCACCTTCCGTTGATAACGAAGGGAACGTCGCTTACAGCCTTGTTGAGCTCAAGAATCAAGAGGATGTTAGAGCGATATGACAAACTTTTTTCGGCTACGAAGAACGATTCCCGCTCGAGTTCGAGGCGACCGTCAAAATCCGAATAACGGTCGATGACATCTTAGAGATGTGCAAGCGTCCACCGGGCTATTGATCTTGTAATATTTAAATTTCTGTCGATGTCATGGCGATTTTCTCAATGTAATCCCGATTTTATTTTATGAATGTGAGAAAAATTGTTGGATTTTTGGTGTTCTGCATTAGGTTTTATTTCGGATTTGCAAATACGAACGTTTACCGGATGTGCACATCCGGTAAAAACTGAAACTTTTTAAAACAACGGTGCGTTCAGATTTGCACATCCGAAACGCAGGGGTATTTTCGTCAGCGCGCTAGGTGCTTAAGAAGGTTTAGTGGTGTGTTAAGAAATTCTCCTTGTTTCTGATCAGTTTTAGGGTTTAATTCTCAAAATAAGGTGGATTGGGTTTGAAAGAGAGAAGTGTAATTATTTTTGAAAGTGCAAAAATATCCTTAAATTAAAAATTAATAAGAATTCTTAAAAATTAATTTTTTTAGTTAGTCATGTGGTAAATATATATATATATATATATATATATATATATATATATATATATATATATATATATATATATAAAAGACGTATCATATAAGAATCATACTGATATTATATATTTCATTTATTTAATGATAATAATAATATACGTTTTATATATAGAACGTATCATTATTATATATTTCTTTTATATAATAATAATAATAATTATTATTATTATTATATTATTATTATTTTATATATATATATATATATATATATATATATATATATATATATATATAAGAATTCTTAAAATTTAATTTTGTAGTTAGTCATGTGGTAATATATATATATATATATATATATATATATATATATATATATATATATATATATATATATAAAAGACGTATCATATAAGAATCATATGAGAATGTCATTTTTATGTGAGAATATGTGAATGAATCTGAACCATTATATGAGAATATGTGAATAAATGATAGAGGAGACAGAAAAAAACTCGCACATAATCTTCTCAATTTATTTTAAAATCTAATGGTTATGATTCATTCTCATGTTCACACATAAAAATGACATTCTCATAGGATTTTCTCTCTCTCTCTCTCTCTCTCTCTCTCTCTCTATATATATATATATATATATATATATATATATATATATATATATATATATATATATATATATATATATATATATATATATATTACAAATGTATACATATATTAAATAATTAATATGCTTTAATCAAGTTTAATTTATAAATTAGTTTAATTTATGATTCAATTTTTATCATTGATTAGGGGTATCGATTCAAAATAATTATTATACATAAATTAAAGTTTGGATATCAAGTCGGCTTGAGTTATGTCCTCGCAAATCCTAAACTGGAGTGGCGGCTTCTAACCATTGAAATACACAAATGCAAGGTGGGGATGTGTGTTCATTTTTTATATTTGGTGTTTTGTAGAAAATGGGAAGAGAGACACGCTATTTATACATGGCTTGGATCAATTTGGACCTTAGAAACTTAATTATGTCATCAGGTCACTTTGTAGCTGCATATCTCTAGGAGGTGTTAGTTGCATGTCTCTAACACACTCAGGGGGAGCACCCTAACACGATTATTTTGTTTCTTGTCTTATCGCTTTTATTTACTTTTGTTTATTGAGTTTTCCTCATTTATTGCACACCTTGAATCAAGTTTGAAATCAATTTGTTATCATTTTAGCATGCATAAATCAATGGTTATGTTTGAATTAGTTCAAGATTTCTTTAGTCAAGTGCATGAGTTTGTGGAATAAAAACTATTAGTGTTTAATTCATATTTGGTGCAAAAAAACCCTTTTAACTCATTAAAAATTGAGTTTTGATGAATTTGTTTCGAATCAATCATTTACACACTCAATTTGATTTGAATCAAATCCAACATAAACAAACAAAACTTTTTCAATTGGTTTGAATCAAATATTGCACATGATTCGAATCATACATTTTTCTGAATCCTCTAGTCAATTTTATTCGAATCAAACAATTTTTTAACATTTTTCAAAGTTCTTGAAGCATTTGATTCGAATCAAATATTGCACATGATTTGAATCACGTGGTCTCTGATTTGAATCACATACTGCACTTGATTCGTACCAACTGCAAAAAGGGTAAAAAAATCTGAATTGCTTTAATTCCATTCACTTGCTCACTTGACTCATTACATGCATTGACATTGATTCAAATCTAACCAACTTTTAACACTATTTTTTGTGCTTAATATCAATCACATATATAAGCTTTTGTTAACACTTTTTAAAAAAATAGAATTCAAGTGGAATTTTATATTCATGTGAATTTTTTTGTGAAAAATCAACTTCCTCTTTTGAAACCCTTGCATTAGAAATCTTTCATCAACAACCTCAATTTCAATTTCATATCTTAATCTTGAGTGGTTGATAGTTGATTATGGGAGACGAGATCTTAAAACTAACTATTCTTAGAGATTGGTTTAAATATTTGCATGTTCTTGCAATATTAGAGTTGTTGTCACTGGTGCTGACAAATTCAGTTAAAAGAATGAAGTTCTTCTCTCTAGCTTATCTTGGTAGTAACTATGTTGAAGGCTACAGAGCAGGGTGGAGTTCTTCTTAAATTTTCGGACAATTCACCGCTCAAGGAATCAGTATGATCAGGGGGTTTATTGCTACAGACAAAGGCTTGATGCTAAATTGGTGATATTGGAAGATTTGAATCGTTGATCGAGTAAAGATTGTGCAGAAGAGTTTGCCATTTGGCCAACTCACAACACTCGTCACTAATTTCAGTCACTAATATTCAGTCACTAATTTCAGTTACTAAATTCAGTCACAAATTCGTTCACGACAAATCAGTTGTTGAATTCGTCGCCAAGAGGTAGCGACGAGTGTTTTTTCAACTGAAATTAATTGGTCTCTATATCAGTTGCAAAATCCAATAGTGATCGATTTTAAAGAAATTTTGGTCACTAAATCGGTCACTAAATGCGATGTTTCTAGTAATGAGAGAATTTCAAATTATAACATGTGGTCAAGTAGTTGAAATGTATGGATCTTACAATAAATATTCCATAGCTTTTCACAGGGTGTGTATCGAATAAAGCATTACCATATGTAGTCGTACCTAAGTACTATATAATATACTAACATTCTAATGAAAAGAATACAATAAGATGAAGAATATTCAATTGAATCTCTCTGAACTCAATACCTCCCAATATCCCATGCCTCACAATAAGAAAATTCTTAGATATGTGTAGTAATTACATTAAAGTTATCAGGTCTATTAACAAAGCTCATTCATCTAACGGACAACTAAGAATGACTAAAAGCAAAGAAAAAGAAATTGAGGTAAACCTCGCAATTAACAGAGATACCAACCTGGAGGGAAAAGTGATTTCAAGAGTTTTCACTTTGCGAGTTATTGATCTCATAAAAAGTTCAACAGTCCTATTTGGTGAAAAAAGTCTGAATCCTAACCTAAAAAAATTAACAAAATCACTTAAAAAAATTAAATATAAAATAAATAAATAAAATATAAAATCTCCGTACTCGTAGACCATTTCCAAGAGAGAGCCCTTTGGCGCCTAAATCAGAATATGTTATAATAATAATAATAATAATAATAATAATAATAATAATAATAATAATAATAATAATAATAATAAGAACGAGATAAAGAAAAAAATTAAAGAAATAAAAAAAGCATGTCGTATCAGCAAAGTAGTCGTTGAAAAGATGAGACTTAGCATGTAAGTCTAATTTTGGCTAATTCATCTGCTTCCATAATTCACTCCATGAAATTGTTGTTTAGTAAAGAAGTGGAGTATTTGGAATAGCTTTGAAAAACGACGATTCCTTGGAAATCAAAGAATCCATTGACAGACTATAACACCATTTACTAGGGTGCCGAAGAGGAAACCCAAGAATTGGAAAAACGATGAGCTTAGCTCTCGTAGACATGATGATCGTGGTTGCTAACGAGCGGCGTGAAACCCTAGTAGAGAAAAGGATTGAAAGCGGAAATGAAAACTACGAGAGAAAAGGATTGAAAGCGAAATGGAATAAAAAGGTGCCGTAAATAAAAATTACGAGAGAAAAGGATTGAAACCGAAATGGAATAAAACGACGTCGTTTATGCTTTTTTTAGATTAGCATGCAAAATTTTATCACGTATCACGTGATGTATATTTAATGTATGGTTATGCTATATGGTACAAATGAATTAGTATACGAAAGACAAAAATACATATGTTGAATTTGTAGAGTAAAAATAGAAACAATTAGTATATGCTTGCCAAAAATCATGGGTGGGGTGGTTATAAATTAAGAGGTCGTGTTATTCTTGTAGAAACTATTTTGTAATATTAAACGTTCTCTTAATATATAAATAAATTATAATTATTTTGTTTTAATATATATAGCATAATAATTAATGAAATTTATTAATTTAATTATATTTTGATTTAATTATTATACTGAATAATTGAATTAATTTGAGGGATGGGAGTGTGTGGCCTAAAAGTGGGGTGTAGAGAGTAAATTGAGGATAATGGAGTCTATTTAGAATTATTGTATTTATTTTAATCATTAAAAATAAATTGTTGAGATATGTGTGTGATTTTCATCATTTTTGTCATGTTCAATTAAATGATGAAAGAGATACACATGTTCATTAAATGAATATTTTAATCTTAACCATTTATTTTTAAATCTAAGGGCTAATAATTATATAAAATTGATGCCCTTTAATCAAGTTTAATTTATAAATTAGTTTAATTTATAATTCAATTTTTATCATTGATTAGGGGTACCGATTCAAAATAATTATTATACATAAATTAAAGTTAATTGCCTGCATTGATTTATACCCAAGAGATAAAGAGATACATGGTATTGGTGGAAAAAATTGAAATAATTGCTACAATTTCTTTTCTTCTCATATGTGCGGAGAGAGCAAAAATGCACGGGTCCACTATATTTTATTGTCGTCCTTATTTCTTTGATGAACCAAGTGGGAGAAATAATGTATTTATCACATTAGTCTCTTTCTTAAATTTCTCTCATCTTTAATTCACTCTAAACAAACACATTGTTAGACAATTTATTTTCCTACCCTTTTATCTTCTCACAAACCCCTGGTGAAAACTCGAAACTGTCTCTATAATTCGGAGATGCACCTCCGAACGCACCGTGGATCATTTTTGCTACAATTTGGTTCGGAGATACATCTCCGAATTTATGTCTAATGTGATTTGGAGATGTATATCTGAAAATATCTTTGATGCTTCAAATGAAAAACAGAAAACACAGAGATAGCAGTATGGATAAATTAAAAATTCATAACAACTTGACATTCAATTAAAACACTTAACATTACATAGATAATTGATAATCATAAAATTAACATTACACGTCGTTAAAAATGGGTAGTTCTAGACGTTGCAACATGTAGATAATATCGTGGACGGATCTTGCAATATTTGCATCCAATTCAATCAGACCCTGTGATTCATATCAGCGAAAAGTACTCCACATAACCTCTAAATTCGCATTTGTCTTCAGTTCGTAGTTATGAACTATATATTCTTGTTGATGTCGAACGAGGGTGAACGATACTCGAGCTTGAAGACGCGTCGACTTTCTGGATATTGTAGGAGTGTATTCAGTTTGGATATCAAGTCAGTGCGAGTTATGTCCTCGCAAATTCTAAACTGAAGTGGCGGCTTCTCACCATTGAAATACACAAATGCAAGGTGGGGATATGTATTAATTTTCTGATATTTGGTGTTTTGTAGAAAATGGGAATAGAGACACGCTATTTATACAAGGTTCGGTTCACTTTTGACCTTAGAAACCTAATCATGTCATCAGAGCACTTTGTAGCTGGATATCTCTAGGAGGAGTTGGTTGCATGTCTCTAACACACTCAAGGGGAGCACCCAACACGGTTATTTTGTTGCTTGTCTTATCGCTTTTATTTACTTTTGTTTATTGAGTCTCCCTCATTAATTGCACACCTGGAATCAAGTTTGAAATTGATTTGTTATCATTTTAGCATGCACAAATCAACGGTAATGTTTGAGTTAGTTCAAGATTTCTTTAGTCAAGTGCATGATTTTGTGGAATAAAAACTATTAGTGTTCAATTCATATTTGGTGCAAAGAAAAACCTTTTAAATCATGAAAAATTGAGTTTTGATGCATTTGTTTCGAATCAATCATTTACACACTCAATTTGATTCGAATCAAATCCAACAGAAACAAACAAAACTTTTTCAAACCTTTTGATATGAATCAAATATTACACATGATTCGAATCATACATTTCTCTGAATCTTCTAGTCAATTTGATTCGAATCAAATATTGCACATGATTCGAATCACGTGGTCTCTGATTTGAATCACATACTGCACTTGATACAAACCAACTGCAAAAACGGTAAAAAAAAATCCAAATTACTTTAATTCCATTCACTTGCTCACTTGACTCATTATATGCATTGACATTGATTTAAATCTAACCAACTTTTAACACTATTTTTGTGCTTAATATCAATCACATATATAAGCTTTTGTTAACACTTTTTTAAAAAAGAGAATTCAAGTGGAATTTCATATTCATGTGATTTTTTTGTGAAAAATCAACTTCCTCTTTTGAAACCCTTGCATTAGAAATCTTTCATCTTCAACCTCAGTTTCAATTTCATATCTTAATCATGAGTGGTTGATAGTTGATTATGGGAGACGAGATCTTGAAAACTGTTCTTGGAGATTGGTTTAAAGATTTGCATGTTCTTGCAATATTGGGGTTGTTGTCACTGGTGCTGACAAATTCAATTAAAAGAATGAGGTTCTTCTCTCCAGCTTGTCTTGGTAGTGACTATGTTGAAGGCTACAGAACAGGGTGGAGTTCTTCTCAAATCTTTGGACAATTCACCGCTCAAGGAATCGGTAGGATCAGGGGGTTTATTGCTACAGACAAAGGCTTAAAGTAGAATTGATGATATCTGAAGATACGAATCGTTGATCGAGTAAATATTATGCATAAGAGTTTGGCATTTGGCCAACTCACAACAACTGGCACAGAACAAAAGACACTTAGTAGAAATAAAATAAATGAAACAAATCGAAACATCCGGCTCATGCAGCAACAGGCCAGCAACTTCAGAGCAAAAACTCTACGATCCCTTGGATTGCGAGGCGCCTCCAGTCAAGCACAAAAATATAGACTAAATAACGACGTCTTTAGCTGACAGCCATGGGAAAGCAATCAAATCAAGGGCACAGTCCAAACATGATGAGATCTAGTTAAGCTTAAGCAACACTCAAATACGTAAGTACTTCGGTTCCATAAGTTCCCCACTCTCTCTCTCTAAAAATAAATCTGAGCATACTTTTATTTCCCACCAACCCTTGGATTCGAACGGTAATAATCTCCCTTCCCCATATTCAGCCATGTGTCCCACGCGGCCCATGCCCTTATCTCTGCCAGCCACCACGCATAACCTCATGATCTCTCATTAAATCTCCCTCAGCTAACCTACTTCCACATAATCTTATCCCTTATCTTCTTCCACTTCCAAAAGGCCTGTCACACACTTTCCAAAACCTTCCCCCCACCTACTACATAGTCCTCCTTGGTACTCACAATCCCTTACCCACATGCTCATTCAATTGCCAATTCCTTAACCACTCCATACATAATCCCCTATTAGTGTGTACTACTAGTTCACATAAATAAAACTACTGTAAAACCAAAAAGCACAATTGCATGAATAGTTTACTTTCTAAAATTACGTTAGTGGAATCAAAAAATAATATTATTAAATTAGCACATTATAAGACTTAGAAAATTTCAATTTCAAAATAATAAAGAATGAGTTGGAAAACAAACTCACTGACAAGAGAATTTCAAATTATAACATGTGGTCAAGTAGTTGAAATCTATGGATCTTACAATAAATATTACACACTTCATTTCCATAGCTTTGCACAGGGTGTGTATCGAATAAACACCCTACCATTTGTAGTCGTATCTAAGTACTCTCTCCGTCTCATAAAAAGTGTCCTATTTGAGCAATGCGCGGTTTTTAAGAAAATGATTAGATGTGTTGGTTGTAGTGAAAAAGTTAATGTCATTTACTAAAATACCCCTATTAAATGTAGTTGATAAAGTAGTTGAATAAATTGGAATTTAATGAACAGGGGTATAGTAGTGAAAAAATAATAATAATTATAACATTGGTAATGTAAATGGACAATTATTTTGAGACAAATAAAAAGTGCAAATGAGACACTTTTTATGAGACGGAGGGAGTATTATATAATATACTAATATTCTAGTGAAAAGAATACAATAAGATGAAGAAGATTCAATTGAATCTCTCTGAACTCAATATTTTCATACCCTAATTTTTAACCCTAAGATTTCACCTCATCTTCATTATTTTTGCATGACATCATGCATCTCATGTGTGTGTCTTTTATGCATTTACTAACCATTGAAAATACACATACAAAAATATGTGCCTTGCTTTACTTTGATTACAAGTTAGGGTTTTGGCACCAAGGAGCTCAAGAAGTTGATCAACCATGGATTTGTGTGGTCCCCAACTTCTTAAGTTCCCAATTAATTTCAACATAATCAAGAGTTTCCCTTCATCCACAATCAAATGCAATATTACCTCAATGCTATTTCATCAAGCCCCGAGTCATCTGGTGCATCCAATTAGGGTTTTGACCAAAATCTGCCATGGGTTGAATTTTTGACCAAGGCATGATCTCACATTTCAAGACATGGTTCAAAGGCCTCAATTACATCACCTTAGTCCATTCATATATTTGGATTGGTTCAAGAATCTTGATTTATTGATAATTGGAGAATTTTAGTTCAATTGAGAAAATTCAACTGTTGATCAAAGTCAAAGTTTGACTTTTGAGATTTTTGGTCAAACATAGACTCCACAAGTCAAGGACCGTGAAAATATGGAGGATGTTTGAGTTTTATCAAGTTAAATCAAAGAAATCATCCAAAGATCAAGAATTGAGGGAGTTAGGATTTTGGAAATTTTTCTAAGTACAAATTCTCATGGTCAAATGACCTACTTTCCAAGATTGTAACTTCTTCCTCAAGCATCCAATGGAAACACTTGAGAGCTACTTTGAAAGATGAAATTTGATACCACCAGAACCCTTCATTCCATCCCAAACCAGAAGTCAACTTTAACAAACCTCCATTGTTGACCAAGAAGCCATTTCTTTGAATCTTTTGATTACTGCATTTTTCATTCAATTTATCCATCCAAACACTTTCCAAATACATCATAGAACTCATCCAAATCATCAAAACTGATCTATAACACCTCAAACATCAAAATAACTTCTCACTTTTTCACTTCTGCAAGTTGATTTGGACAGAAGGATTGAAGGCATTCCACGGCAATCCAAGCATTCAAACACCTTCCTGGGAATTCATTGAAGCTAAAGACATCATCATTCATCATCTTGAGTTGCTCTAAAGGTTCATTGGACAATCTCCAATAGGTAATTATTCTTACCTTCCAAACTCCATGATGTAAGCACCATTTGCATTCATTTAAGTTACCATTCTGCTTGCCATGATGTACGGAATAAAAGCCTCATGCTTATGTTCATCGATCATGCTTATCTGGCATTTAATTTTTGTTTGAAGAGTTAGGGTTCTTCTGTTTTTGCTAGAAATTCTTGAGATAGGGTTAAAATAAATGGATTTGGTTGACATATTTGAATTCCTTATAAAAATCTGAGTGAAATGGTATATTAGGTTGCTTGTTTTGATGCAGAATAAGAAAATTTGTATTTTCAAATTTTTGAAGCTTTGTGAGGAAGAAGACAATGGTTGGTGGCGCCATTTTTCAATTTCAGAAACATGTTTCATACATTTTTTTAGTTGTGTTTCCTTAATGAGCGCGCCCCATGTGGCTTGTTGGTAGTAGGGTTGGTCCAAAGTGTGTTTGTGTCTGAGGGTGCCTGGGTTTGAATCCCCTCAGCCCCTTTTTATTATCATCTTCGCTCCCACTCTCTTTCCACCTTTTCCTTTTCTTTTTCCTTTATTTATTTATTTATTTATTTGTTTATTTATCTTTTTTTTAATATTTCATGCAATTTAATTTTTTCCTTTTATTTTATAATTTCAAAATACCAAAAATATTATTATTTATTCCACTCGTTTATTTTTATTTACTTTAAAAATTAATAAATATTAATTATCCTTAGTTTTTTTATTATTTTAGTTTAAATTTCAAAAATCACAAAAAATACTTTTATTTCTTTTCTTATTTTTATCCTCCTATTTTAAATACCTAAAAATTCACCTTTTATTTATCTATTAGGTTCCATATTCATGTATATATTTCTTTGATTTTATTATTAGTTTAAGTACTTTAAAATTATTATTAATTGTGATATGCATACTTGCCTAGTATCTAGGGTTTTGATTGATTGCTTTCTTGACCTAAAATTCATGATGAATTCATGCTTTTGTTCTTTGTTCTTGTGTCAATATTGTCTTTATCTAAACATGTTGTGATAGTGATGATATATACCATGTTCTTTCTTAATGATTCAAGATGATCTTGTTTATATTTGTGACATGTTTTAAAGTTGTCCTTTGTTTAATCATGTGTTCAAGAGTTGTGTTGATATACCTTGTTTCCCATACTTAATTTTATTTTGTTGAATGTTTGTACATACATGTTCATCTTATTGCCTAATCTAAGGGAGAGGACTTTGTGTTGACTACATGTCATTTGCATATGCATCTTTATCTTATTGTACATCTTTTGCATGATTTTTTATCCTTAGCATGTTTACCCTTAGGAAGTTTCCCTCAAGTTAATCCAACTTTAGGTCACTCAAGTAGGTTCCCCTTTCTCAAACTCAAAATCTTTTCAAGAGAAACCTTGACATTAGGTCATTGACTTTTCAAAATGTTTTCTCAATAAATGCTTCAAGGCATCTTAAGAATATTCAAATCCTTTTCACAAGATTAAAAGACACAAACCTTATGCCACTTTTCCTTTTCAATTTAAACCCATTTCAAATAGATTAGACATTAGTCATCCCTAGTTGAGATGTAATTCTCCTACCCCATGACATTGTTGAGAAAGATGTTGATTCTTTTCCACTTGAGAGAGGTATGTGGCATACTTGTTGATTATATATCCAAGTTGGAGCCCTTCTCTCAATGTGAAGCAAAGATCCTTCTTTCCATATGTTGGTGGTGGATAAGTTGAGTATTCTCCTTAAGATGACAACTTGTCTCTTCATTAAAATCCACCATAACAAACCCTTTTCAATTTGTACCCCAAACTACGAGGTTTTGATCCTTCATTAGTACGTAGGCACAAGACTTTGTGTCTTGCCAAACATAAAAACAATTAAAAAAACTCCTCTTCTCATCTCAACAATCAATCCTAAAATAGCAAGCAACTTAAACAATAACATAAATACAACAAGAGGTTCCTATAGGATACTATAGATACTTAGGGTGCTAATACCTTCCCTTAGTATAACCAACCCCCAAACCTTAAATATCTTTATTGCTCTGTTTTTGCATTGTATATTTATGGGTTATTCTTTCTTTTCCCCTTCCCTTGGATAAGTTAAAGATCGGTGGTGATATCTTATGATTTTGTGAAGCCTAGTTAACTCAATAGTTATGGGCTCTGATTCACACCGCGACAGAAATTGCGACTTCACTAGGGACATCTCCCTAAGAGGGTTAAACCTATCTTGTATATATTTGTGTTATTGTTATTTTGCTTGCTTTTTTTCTTGGGTTTCTTTGGTGATCCATATGTGGTGAGGTAAGTCCTAACCCGAACTTGAGAACATAAATAAGTTAGGAGTGTGGTATAGTCAATGAGGCTTTGAGGGAGTAATCCCGAATAAGCTGACTTGAGAATCCCCCGCTCAATGGAGGCCCTTTTGAGGGTAGTATTTGTTAAACGAGCAATCATGAAAACATTTTCTACTTTCGACCTAGGATCCCGAGAAGCTGAGGACCTTAGTATCCCTTTACCCCACTTGGCCTTTTAGGACGTAGTGCGATGGTTATGAAGGTGTAAACCTAAAACAGTTAATACACGATACTACACTCAGACGAGATTCTCTTAAGAATATTATTGATTCTTGAGTAATCAGTGTGCTAGTAATATCCGAAAGATGGATCAATGACTTTGGAAACTTGTTAGAACCCTGTCTTGGAGGAAAGTAAAATCCTAGTACATACCTTTTGGGATGGTTAGATCATGACTCCATGCTCGTGACGTCGAACCCTTGAACCCTTATGTGTTTGCATTCTTGTTTATGTTTGGGCATCTACACATCCATGCATTCATAAGCATCATCTCTAACTAAGTCTTCAAGGAACTTAGGGTTATTCTTTGCAAACATCATAGGTATTTACTATGGATTTTGGAAGGAGAAGAACATAAAAGTGCATTTTCAAGAGTCCTAAATTAGAAGAGCTGAGGAAGTTGGGAGGTTTGGTTGCTGATCCAGAGACTTTAAAAAAAAGTATGGAAGACTTATGTCTCTCTTGAAGCTCAACATGGTGTATGGGATTCTTGCTACTTTGATTCAGTTCTATGATCTGATGTATCATTGCTTCACCTTTCCAGATTATCAGCTTATGCCCACATTAGAAAAGTATTCTTATTTGCTTGGATTGCCCATTTCTGATAAAGACCCGTTTTCTGGTTTGGAAGAGACTCCTAAGCCTCAAGCCATTGCATAAGCTACCCACTTGAGGATGTCTGAAATCAAAGCTCATATGACCACCAAAGGAGGAATTCTTGGGTTACCCTATAAGTTTCTTATGGACAAAGCTCATTATTATGCTAGCATGAAGAGTATGGATACTTTTGAGGCTCTTCTTGCCTTACTTGTCTATGGACTGTTTCTCTTCCCTAATGTCGACAATTTTGTTGACATTAATGCCATCAAGATATTCTTAATTGGAAATCCAGTTCCTACTTTGCTCACAGATGCCTACCACTCAGTTCATCTCAGGAATTCTTATGGTGGAGTAATGATTACATGTTGTGTGTCATTGATGTATAAGTGGTTTATTTCTCACTTGCCTCGATCTACTGCTTTTTAGGATCTTAAGAATGGCTTGTTTTCATACCCTAAATTTTGACCACTAAGATTTCCCATCATTGTGAAAATCATCATCACAATATGGATGAACCATTAGTCTCCCCAAAGATGGGTGAGCATCCACTACAATCAGACTTAGGGTTTCAAGCCCTCTCAGAGCTCTTAGACAAAGGATCAATCAAGAAATGACATGATATTCAACTTGTCTAGCCTCTCAAACATCTAAAAAGGATCAAGAGGACTCCCACTTCAAGGATTAAGCACAAGGCTTCTCCCTTTTAGGTGGATCAAGCCTTAAGATCACTAGTGTCACCAAATTAGGGTTTGGTCGACCAGGGCCTCCAGATGGAAATTTTCCTCTGGGCATGAGCCAATGCTTCAAAACATAACCTATGATGCTCCAAGGGATCTCATGAACCCAATCATCAAGTCAATTTAGCCTCAGGGGATGCATTCATCAAAAAAATCAGGAATTAGGGTTTCTTGACCTAATTCACCCCTAAGTTGACTTTTGGGACAAAACATGAGCCAAGACCTCAAGAGGGGATTTGAGGGTCTCAAATAAATCACATTTATCCATTTGCAACAATGGATTGATCCAAGAAGCTTGATCAACAAGTTTCAATTTCATCAGAACCACAGTTAGGGTTTCGCGGAAAAAGTCAACTGTATCTTTGACTTTTGACCAGGACATGCTCCCAAACCCTAAGACATGATTCAATACACCCTATAACACCTATGAAATCAATCCATCAAGTTTGATTTAGGTCAATGACTTGATTTCATAGAGGATCGCACAGTTTGGAATTCATCTGATAAAAAGTCAACTGTGCACAAAAGTCAAACTTTGACTTTTTGAGATTTTTCACAATTATGGTTCCTTAACCCTAAAATGATGTTAATGTGTGATTGGAATCATCATTCATCAAGAAAAATCAAGAAAAGTGGGATAACTTGTAAAAGGGGTAACCATAAAAAACTTAGAAAATTTTCTAAGTTATGGAACAAAGTGGCTAGGGTACCAACTTTGAAGGATCATAACTCCTAAACCACAAGGCCATTTTTTCCCATCCAAAGCTGGATTTATAGCTCTCATTACCCTCTACAAAAGCTTCAACTATCACTCATTCCAATTCCCCATGGATTTTAAATTATGGAATGATCAAAATCACAAAAAGTGAAAATGTCACTTTTTTCCAACACTTAGTGAAATTTTCACTAAGTCAGAATCTGCCTTCACTTTTTTCCAAATGTAGGGGCATTTTTCACTTGGATCCAAAAAGTATCAAAACCAATTATGATCAAACAGTTATTGTATCATATGAGGGCTTTCCAAAATGGCCAAGAACTCCATCAAATTCCACTTGAGCCATGAGATATGACAATGGCAATATGCCTTGCTGAAAACTGCCAAGGCTAGGCAGAATTTTGCACTTTTGCTCGATTTGGAAAAATCAGATAATTCCAAGCCTTGTCATCACTTTGGACACATCTGAGGATCAAATATAAAGGGAACAAACACTGATCAAAGCCTCTAAAGTCTTTGGAACAAGAAGTAGCATGCCAAACCTAGAAATGCCTAAAAGAGGGACAAGACTCCAATTTTGGATTGGAGCATTTAATGGATGAACCAAGGTGGCATGGACTGACACATTTGCAACTGAATTCAGTCAAGAATGATCCAACAACTAGGGAACCACAGCTCTGTGCCCTAACCTCTAGTCAATGGCTAGAGGAGACTTGGATTCCCATTGATCAACATTGGCCAAACCTCTGCTGCAATTGCCATTCACTATTGATCCCAAAACAAACTTGCTCTACTATAAATAGAGCTCATTTATGCTCAGTTTGAGTACACCAAAGCCATCAAATAGATGCTTTCCTTAAAATCACTTTCTCACTTCCAAATTTGCCTTCCAAAGCAAGTCACTATTAGGTTTTGAGTTTGAGAGCAATTCCAACCAAACCAATCACACACACACCTCATAAACATCATATAGAAGTGATCCAAACACTCACATAACATCTGGAACACCAAAATCACTAGCCAATTGCTCAAGCCTTTGACAGATTTGCAGTTGGGGTGCCATCTCAAGTTCTAGATCATTTCAATCCATTCCAAGCATCCAGACACACTCCATGGCACCTAGGGAAGCTATCCAGATCATTGGAACCTACCTGTAATACCTCTAACCCAAAACACGATCACCAGCTGCAAGAGGTGAGCATGAGCTCTTCTAACTCTATGATCCATGCATTTTTTGCTGCACAATAATTTGGCCATATGTTCATAATCATGCATAGAGTGTTTATCCTTAATCAATTGCTTTGTATGAATCGTGTATGGAATTTTTGAACCTTCATGCAGAATTTAGGGTTCTTGAGGTGACTATTTGATTTCTTATTCCATGCTTAAAATAAATGAAATTAAAGACCATAGACATGATCATGAGGTTGAAACGAGTAGATTGATATGTAGATTGCATGATATAATCAAGTATTCAGTGAGATTGAATAGAAAATGCAAATCTGCCGAAACAGAGGAAGGGTGCGTGTTCTTGCCATGTTCTTGGCGCCCTTTTTCAAATATTTGAATATTTGAATTTTGTGATTTTATTTCATTGATTCAAAAATTAATTTCTCTCTGAGTTTTAATGATTTTGAGTTGATTCTTTTTTTTAATAATTCACAAAAATGTTAAAATATTTCATATTACCAAAAAATCCCAAAAATATTATTTATTTCATATAATTGATATTTTTGCCAAGAATTAATATTTTAATTATTTTTGACATTTACAATATTTTTTCCTTCTTGATTTTTCAAATTTTAATGATTTCTAATCATTTTGTAGGTCAAAACATGATTTTTGAAACATTAATCCAAGATCACAATTTGTTTTCCACATGTTAAACAATTTTGATCATTTTAATTGAATTTTTTATTCAATTAAAATACATTTTAGAAACAAATTAGGGTTTTGATTAATTCAACCCTCATCAAACCTTTTAAAAACATTTTGGGCCTCTAATAGAGTGTAAGACCCAATCCTTTGTAAATACAAACCTATTTTGGGCCTCAAATGTTGTATAAGTCCCGTTGTATTTCAAGAGTTCGGCGCGATCATCGCCCGTTTAAAACAAACCATCTGGACCTCTCCTCGAGCTATAAGACCCATTCAAAATCATTTTGGGCCTCTAATAGTGTGTAAGACCCAATCCCCTTTTGAAACCAAAAACTTTTAGGCCTCAGTCATTGTATAAGACCCACGGTGTTTTCAAAACCTCGGCGCGATCGTCGCCCTTTTCAAAATAAACCCTGGGCTTCTCCTTGAGCTATAAGACCCATCTTTGTTCACTTTCAATCATTTTTGGCCTCTTGAGAGAGTGTAAGACCCATCCCCTTGTACATAAAACCTTTTTTGGGCCTCAGTCACTTGTATAAGTCCCTGTACAAAACGATAGTGCGATCACTGATTAAACCCTGGGCCTCTCCTTGAGCTGTAAGCCCCAATTTTCCTTTCTAAAGCACTTTCTCATTTGATTTTGTAACATACGGTTATTTTCAATTTCTTTGTTGAACAACTAACCAAACAACATGGAAGCTCTACAACCGAGTCAGTGTTTACCCGCTTTCATTTACCGCTTTCATATGTATATAAGTGTATTGTGGGGCTGTTTCACTGTAAGTCTTCTTTCATAAACTCATATCGACTGTGTAATACTAGTATAGATATTTAGAGTTTCCCCGGCAACTACGTCTAGAACTAGACAAAACCTCGTCTCCTTACATCCGACGTTCTCCTGGATATTTCAACATAACCTAAACCATGAGAATTTTCTTTTACAACAATTTTAGATAACTAGATCTAAGAAATCTCCCCCTTGAACAGTTCATATACAGAAGGCCAATGTTCCAAGTGAAACCCCTTCTGGAACTGGTCATCAGCCTCCTCTTGGGCTTAGTGCAAGGACCCACAGGCTTCCTAAAAGCATCCCCGCCTCCTCTTGGGCGTTGTACAAGGACTCGTCGGCTTCTTAGAAGTTTTCATAGCCTCCTCTTAGGCTTCGTATAATGATTCTTCCTCCGGGAAGATAGCCTCCTCTTGGGCTTCGTACAAATTGTCACTTCGGCTTCTTAAAAGTTTTTCTCGCCTCCTCTTGGGCTTCGTACAAATTATCCCGACGACCTCTTAAAGGTATAGGAACAGAAATTAGTCATCTTAATAGAATAGTCTTTCAAAGAGTCTAGATCTTCCTACGGCGAACATACTGTCTCTTGATCTCTCTTAAGCATAGTACAAAAGATAAAACTCTAGACTTGGATAGTCTAATCTCCTTAAGTCTCGAAGACATTCTCAAGTTCCTTTCAAAAATAGCAAAAAACACCCGTAGACTTGGGCAGTCTCAATACCCTTCGGATTCCCCGTTTCCTTAAAGAACAGGAAATAATCCCGATCCTCAAATCAAATCCATGAGTACAACATTACCCATATAAGAACTGATTTTCTCTTTTAACCAACATACTGGATCTGTCACTAAACTGAAACAGTAACCCTAGCCTCCTCTTGGGCTTTGTACAATGATTCTCCCCAGCAGAGTTAACCTTTGCAGCCTCCATCTCGGGCATCGTATGAGATACAAAATCACTCTCTTGTTGAGTATAAAAGACTCTCTTGTTGAGTCAAACATTTTTAGCCTCTGTCTCGGGCTTCGTACGAGATACCAAATCACTCTCTTGTCGAGTATAAAAGACTCTCTTGTTGAGTCAAACATTTTTAGCCTTCATCTCGGGCTTTGTACGAGATACAAAAACACTATCTTGTTGAGTATAAAAAGACTCTCTTGTTGAGTCGATCTTCCTTTAGCCTCTATCTCGGGCTTCGTACGAGATACAAATCACTCTCTTGGTGAGTATAAAAGACTCTCTTGTTGAGTCAAACCCGTTTAGCCTCCATCTTGGGCTTCGTACAAGACACATATAAAAACACTCTCTTGTTGAGTCAACCCTTTTAGCCTCTATCTCGGGCTTTGTACGAGACACAAAAGCATCCTCTTGTTGGGTCAATAGCCTCCTCTTAGGCTTTGTATAAAGAAATCCCCGTTTGATTCAATCAAACTTTTAGCATCAAATCATGCTTTGGTCACAGCATACAAACATCAACAACTCCTTTTCCCTCGTCTAATTGTTGTGAACGGCGAGCCTCTGGATTATTTATATCCACGCCACTGTCCCTCTTTTAGCATGAGAAATTCCTAAGGAAAGATGGCATTGCTCTAAACTGAGTTAAAGTCTTCTCCTTCAGGTTGAAAATCCCCTATAAAGGAAATTATGGCATTGCTGGATTCACATATCCCAGTTAAAGTAAATCCTCCTTTATAATCAGTCACCCAACAGTTGTGACAAACTGACCAAATACCCCTCTTTAGAGATGAAAAATTCTCTCTAAAGTCAACACCCTTTTAGCTTCACATCTTAGGCTTCGAACAAGATACAAATAGACCCTTCAGCTTCACATTTTGGGCTTTGAACAAGATACAAACCACCTTTAGCTTAATATCTTGGGCTTTGAACAAGACACCAAAACACCATTTCCTCCCATAGAATAGGAGGAACTACGATCGCTGTGATTTCCCTATCCCGGGAATACGTAGGCATAAGATTGAAAAAAATAATCTTAGCGAGCACACTAATCAAAAAACCCCAAAGTCCCCTACCTCCAGCCAATCTAGCGTAGTATCCCAACAAATTCCCCATGAACAGTCCCGATATTTCGTTCTGAACAAAATAAGCAGAGACCCACGAACTAAAGTTGCATCTGTAAACCAACAGTTTTGACTGTTTAACCTCAGTTTGCAAGCAGGGTTTGTTGGAGACATCTATTTCCCTTCCTTCATCAGCTTCAATAGGATAAAAAATGAATCGAACTGTAGTACCAAAGCTATATTCGAAACCACAAAAACCGCGCTACACTTGTTGTGGTCACAGAAGATTATGTCTCCCGCCTATTCTGATATTGAGTGGTATAATCGTGTTTATTATGGAGTGATGATTATTGATAGTTGTGGTGAGTTTCCTAATATTCCTATTCTTGGTACAAAAGGAGGTATTAGCTACAATCTTATTTTAGCTCGTCCTCAGCTCGGTTATCCTATGAAGGAGAAACCTAACAACATCTATCTGGAAGGTTTTTTCTTTAAGGAAGGTGAAGAAAACAAAGTGCTTAAGGAGAATATCATGTATGATTGGCGTCATATCCACGTAAAGGGAAGAGCAGCTCTAGAAAAGCCAGATTGTGTCTTTTTGGAGCCTTATCTCTAATGGGTACAAGATAGAGCTATCAAGTTAAAGATGCATTATCCTTGTCAGGAACCTTTTCCCATAGCTGCTAGAGAGCCTGCTCTAATCTTCATGAGTGATGCAGAGAAGCTTCAGATTGCTTTGACCAAGGCGCGGTGAGAAAGGGAAACTTGGAAGAACAAATACCAGATTGTCAGCAATGAGAACGCAGAACTCCAAAAGCTCTTAAAGCAGAAGAGTGAAGAAGAACTTGCTACCAAGAAGAAAAAGGTGCAAGAGGATTTATTTTCCTCTGGAATTCAGTCAGCTTCTATTGCTCAGCAGAGTTCAGATACTCCCTCAGTCGCTTGGAAGCTAGTTGTCGACAAGCTCGTACTTGAGAAGGCTCAGATGCAGGAGCAGATCAAGAAGTTGCAAGGAGTGATTGGATCTTCTCATGGGATTTCTTAGGGTTTCTAGATTCCATTTTCTTGTATTTTCTACTTTGTTTAGGATTTTTGAAAGTATGTACTTCAATTGTAATCCTTCAGTTTATTAATGAAATGAGGTTTTTGATTATTCAAAAATGTTATCCATTTATGATGATTGTAATATAACTATTAAGTTCCTTGAAGTTCATTTTTGCATTTGCACAACATGCATCATTTAGCATTGCATCCTTGCATTCCAGGTACTTACTCCTGTCTTTTCTCTCCAATAGTCAAGTTGTATCATCCATACAACACTCGAGCCAGTCGAAAAAGAAGGATGGACCAACTTTAACACAAAAATCGCTTACTCCGCGAAGAGGTTACTACTTTGAAGGAAACTTTAGAAAGATTCTCAAAAATAATGGAAGTGTTGGTGGCTGTGCAGAATCAGCCACCTCCGCCTCCTCAAAGGACTGTTATTTCAGAGATTGTTTCAACACCAGTTACCGCTGCACCTGCCAATGGCAATCAGATGCCTCTTGGATTCCCTTGGGGGATGCCTCATAACTTCATACCAGAAGGATATCGACCAGTTACAGAAGCGCTAGCTATTTCTACTTTTCTAGTTGTGGTATCTATGCCACCTCCTGTGGTTCACATTATTCCACACATTGAAGAACATGTCTTTCATACTGCTCCAAGTAAAATAGTTGACGTCTACGAGAGAATGGATGAGTTCCAAGACCAATTCATGGAAATGCAGAGAGAGATTAGAGCCCTTAGGGGAAAAGATCTGTTTGGGAAGAATGCCCATGAGTTATGCTTGGTACCCAATGTCAAAATTCTGCACAAATTCAAGGTGCCTGATTTTGAGAAGTACAAAGGAGACTCTTTCCCAAGGAGTCACTTGACCATGTACGCCAGAAAAATGTCAACTCAAACTGACAATCATAAACTGCTAATCCATTACTTTCAAGACAACTTGACTGGTGTCGCTCTCAAATGGTACACGAATCTGGATAGTGCTCACATTCGTACATTCAACGATTTGGGTGAAGCTTTTATCAAACAGTACAAATACAATGTGGATATGGACCCAAACAGGGATCAGCTCAGAGCCATGTCTCAAAAGTACTAGGAATATTTCAAAGAGTACATGCAGTGTTGGCGTGAGGTTGCCGCCCAGATTTCTCCTCTATTGGAAGAACAGGAGATGATCAAGATCTTCTTGAAAATTTGAGCTTGTTTTATTACGAAAGGATGATTGCTAGCGCACCCAGTGACTTCACCGAAATGGTGAACATGGGGATGTGGCTAGAAGAAGGTGTCCGAGAAGGAAGATTAGCCAGAGAAGGAGGTGCTTCCAGCAGTTTAAAGAAGCATGGAAGTAATTTTGCTAAAAAGAAGGAACAAGATGTTAACGCCATTCAGCATGGCAAAATGAGAAGAAGATATCAACAACAGCAGCATGGCGCAGTTGTATCTCCCATCATTAATTCCGCAATGGTAGTCATTGCTTACCAGCCACAGTTTTCATAACCACGTCATCAACCATAGTTCACTCAATAACAGGTTCAATAACCCATCCAACAACAACAACAACAGCAACAACGACAACCTTTTCAACATTCTCACCACCAGTATAACAATCAAAGCAGTGTTCAACAAAAACCCAATTTAGATCTGATTCCCATGACTTATGCAAAAAATTTCAAAGCTCTATTGCAGAAAGTTCACATTCAGACGAAGTCTCCGCTCGCTGTTTCTAAAGAGATTCCTTTTTGGTACAAAGCAGACCAATTTTGTGTGTACCATCAAGGAGCGCCAGGCCACGACATTAGGAACTGCTATGGTTTTGTTAGTTCTTGTATTGGATGGAATTTTGGTAAAACAATGGTGTTGTTAATGATGTCATATGTCTGATGTCTTAACATGAGTTCTTAACATTGAGTTGATGTTAAGTTCAGAAGGGTTGCAGTTTTGTATGCTGATGTTAAACCTGATGTCTTGACATCAGTTGACAGAACATCAGAACATTAGTCTGATGTGTTTTGTTAGGGCTACATTTGTTTAAGTGTGTTTTGAGAAGATCTGGTGGAGAGATTGTAGGCGAATATCATGGGACAAATATATTCTGTTGCAATCTTATATTGAGCAGATATTGTTACTATTTTCATGCAAAAAGATATGGAGATTAATTGAAGATTTAATTGAAGATTTGATTGAAGATCTATTTAGTAGCAGAATCTTTTGCAGATTTGTAGCAGCTGATTTGTTGTGATTTGAAGGCCCAAATCCAGTTGGGAAATAGGTTATAAATAGAAGCATTGTAACCTAGTTTTAGGAGGCCAGCAATCATGTAAATTATAAGGGCTGTGTTGGTTGATGAGCCACCCAGTTTGTGGGATGGTCATCATGTTTATCTCTAAGCCTGTAGGTAAGAGATGTATTGTTCTTAAAGGAAGTTGTTAAGCAACTCTAAGCATTGTTCTTAGTCATGAGGGTCATGTCTAGGTATTGTTATAGGAGTGTGTCTTCTATGTGTTTGGAGAGTTTTTGGAAATCAAGCTGTTGATGCAGTGACTGAGATGTTGACTGCTAGACATCATTACGATGATTGGGAGTGAGATGGAGTCTCACTACAAGAAAAAAAGGAGATTTACGACACTTGAGTTGCGACAGTTATCACAAAACTGTCCTTATTCCTGGATTGTGACGGTTATCACGACAGTTAGGGTCAACTGTCGTAGATTTTTTGTGACAGTTATCAAAAAACCGTCCTTATTCCTAGACTATGACAGTTCTCACGACGGTTTGAGCCAACCGTCGCAGAATTTTTAGGCATGTTGTATAAAATAATTGCGACAGTTACCAAAGAACCGCCCTCTTTCCACACTCGCGACAGTTAAGGCGAACTGTCGCGATTACTTTAGCCAATCATAATCACTATTTTTTATTCCTTTAATTTGTCACTTTTTTCTTTCATTTTTATTTTCCAACCTTTTCAATTTTATTAATTAATTTTAATAAATAATTATTATAATTATTTATTTACAATATAATAGCAATATCTATACTACAACATTCTATAACCAGTGACAGATCTAAAATTATTTGTTTATGGGGACTAAAAATTAATCTATATATTTTAAATAAATAAATTACTATAAAATTTATAAAATATAATTATAGTAATAAATTAAACTCAAAATACATGATTTTTTTTTAGAAATTATAGTTAATTTTATTAATATATTTTATATATCAAAATTAAACTATAAAAATTAATATACTATATATACTCAAAATAAAACTTTAATTTTAGAAAAAAAATTAAACTTAAAATATTATACCCAAAATTAAAGTATTTAAATTAAACTATATATCAAAAAATTAAACTCAAAACTATAATTCTGTTTGCTCGTCACTTGAGGATTCAATTTTGTTTATTCTTACTAATGAGAGGAAGCATTGGAGTAAGACTTCAAAATTCCAACATTTCCAATGCCGCAAGGAAAACCCTAGTTTCATTTTCTACATCTTCCGGTTTCGGCGACGACGATGATGGTCGTGGCGGTGGCCGTGGTCGAGGAGGCTCTTTCTCTGGCCCGCCACAGTTTAACTTCAGCGAAAAAGCTCGGGGAAACCTAACCCTAACTCCAGCGAATCGAAATCTAACACAACAGAGTCCCCAATTCCTCCTGGTTCTAGCCGTGGCCATGGTCGTGGTGGAACAGTTCCTCCTCCAACAGGTTTTTCTTCCTTTTCCTCATTTATGTCTTCCATTCAACAACCTAGTGTAGGTCGTGGTCGAGGTTTTGGTCCATTACCACCTCAATCTGAAAATGATAAGCAGCAAGAACCACAACTTGATTATGTACTTAAAAAACCCATTTTCTTCAGAAGAGAGGGTAATGTTTCTTAGACAGAAACAACTGAATCCTTGTCTCCGAAAAAAATCAGTTTTACTAGAACAGAGGATGTTAAACCAATAGATTTATCTGGTGATAATGAGTGTGATAGTATATTCTCAATGAGCTTGTCAGGGGTGTTGCCTGGAACTGGGAGGGGGAAGCCCGTGGAACAGGCAGTCGAGAAGCTCCTCAAGTTACAGTAGAGAATAGGCATATCTGCAGTCGTCGAACTCCAGGTGATGCTGCATCTAAGAATGTTCCTAAGAGACAGCTAATGCTAAGCCAGGATGATGGTGATGACAGTTCAAATTGGTCTGCTACTGGTTGCGTTAGAGAGGTGTTCCTTTCCTTGGTCTGTTCTTCTGTTTTGCAATGCGATCATCCAATATCAGCCAATTTTTATCGCTATTTGGCAGGGTGCAACGGTGGCGTTGCAACATCAATTGTGTTTGTTTTTCCATTGTGTTTTTGGGAAACTGTGGTTTGATAGAGCTAGTTATTCCTTGTGTTTTCCTACTATTTGTTTAGCTTACTGCATGTGTTTTGCGGATGCACTCATGTAGGTACTTCTCTTTTATGATTTAGGACACTTTGATTCAGAGAGTTAATCAAAAGTAATGGAGATGATATTTTTTTGCTGTTAGAGACATATTTGGAAATTAATATAAAAAATGAAAGCATTTGTGTTCATATGTTTGCAGGATGGCCTCACTATTCCAACAAGCAGCATTTGTCAAGTGCAATTTGTGCTACTGTTAATCATGGGCTATGTCGTGAATGTAATTTTGTACAATAAAACCTTCACACAAGTAATCTCTGATCAAGTGGAAAGTCGTTATTTTGTTGATGCAACCATTGTTTTCTGTAAACTTCAGCATCTTAGTCGAACCACACCTATCGAAACTCAAGTTAGTTATCTCCTTTGTCGCATGATTTTACTTCATATCAGAATCAGAGGACTGGATTTTGTAAAGTAGTATTTTTACAAAGACTTTGTGTTTTAATATGTCATGTGTTCTAGTTTCCAAGATGTCAACAAGTGATGATGTTTTTGTTGGTGTTTCACATTATTTGTAGATTCGAGTGGATCAAATATCAAAATAGTTGGCATTAGAAAATATAGAGAATGGGGACACTTGAAGCTCTTGAATCACAACAAATTTTATCAATCAAAGAGATAGAAGACATGCAGAACAAGAACAACAATTATCTGGATCTTGTGAGGAAACAAGAGCGTGAGATCATTTCCTTGAAGAATCAACTTGCACCTAAAGGTTTAAGAGACAGTTTATCTTCAAATCATCCAAAGGTTGATAATGAGTACCCCTTACAAGTAAGGTTCAGAAAGATGCATGATTCTCTTGAAAAAGCCAAGAAACTGAACATGTTTTACCAAAGTGACCGTGCACTCCAGATATCTAATGAGGAAGAAGAGGTTACGAGAGGTTACTAAACTAAAGAGGCAGCTTAACGAGGTTACTAAACTAAAGAGGCAGCTTAACGAATTTATTGAAGAAATGAAAGGGTAATTAAGTTTCAGACTTTTTTGGTTTTGATATCAGAATCTCAAATGTTAAACTACTGTTACATTTTCTTTCTTACACACTCATTTGATTCTCTAACCTTACTAATCAGATGGTTGCAAGATATCGATAGAAAACAAACCGAGTTAGTAGCTGCACAGAGTGCATTGGAAAACCTTCGGCAACTAAAAAATGAAAATGAATTATTGAGGGTAGAAGTTTAAAGCTACATTTCTCTGTTTTTTTGGGTGCATTCATTCTCTTTTATATCTAATGGGCTAATGTTGCCGAACTCGTTTTGAGCAGATGGAAAATGCAAGTAAGATGAGTAAGGTAATGGAATTGGAGGAAGAAATCAAGAAGCTGTTGGGTCAGCAAAATCTTTAGCAGCGTATTCATCATCATGCTAAAATTAAGGTAACATCATCTTGCACCTCCATTATTTTTGCAGACGCTAAGTTCAATACGTTGACAAATTATTTATTAAAATTTGGCAAGGTATCTTTAATTTAATAGTTTGAATCCGATCACGAGATTGATGGTGTAATAATGCTACAGGAGGAAAACAACACATTAAAGATGCAGAATAAACAACTTAGCGCAAAGTTACGCCGGTCAAATCACTTCATGACACGTGTCCAAGAAAACATTGCTCGGCTTCGTGCTTCTACAGGATCAAAACAATATATTGATTTTGATCAGGAGCAACGCCTGAGGAAAAATGTGAAGGTTAGTTTTCTAACTAGTATGGCTATGTTGTACTCCAAATTGCTAAAACAATGGATGCTTAAATATTGAGTGAATAATGTCAAGGGATGATGTTTTTAATCAAGGTGCACTCTCTCCATTATTGTCTATATTGTGGAGTACTACTTGTATAACAAAAAGTTCTACCTGGAAGATCGCTACATGGACTTTCTCAAACTTGTGCATTAGAAAGCCTCTTCCAATGCTTCTTGAACAGGTTGAGAAAAATTTGCACAAAATACTGCTTTTTTAGTAAATTTAGCATATGTTGCATATCTTCTCTTCTCTAACTCCTGTTATACTTTTCAGATACCACCAGCATTGCCTACCATTCGGGAACTCTTGTCGATGCAGGATGAAGAAATTATACTACACGGATGCCAGACTCTCTGCTGCCTTACTCAAAAGGAATCAATCGAATTGAAACAAGCTATCATTGATGCAAATGTTTGCCCAATACTTTTAGAGCTACTAGTGTAAGTTCTTGACAGATTGCAAAGCCTCTTGTGTCTTTTTTCGGTAGCATTGATACCCTCAGGGATGACTTATGCATGTTTTATTTTTCTCATATGCATGAAATCCTGTTTATGAGTTTATGCTAACTTAAATATAAAAACTCTATTATGATGTTAATAATGAATCTGAAACTATGATGAAAGCTTGCAGTTTGGTTTTTATTGTGGAAAGAATCTGTTAGCCTATTTGCAGAATTTATGTAATGACATTCAGTTGCAAGGTTTGTGATTGCTGTTATGGTGCCAACATATTGAAAATTAGTTGAAATCCTAGACCAATTACGGTTTCAAGCTGATTCATTGTTAATGTTAGTGAAATAGTTAATTCTATTATATGGAGTGAGTCAGTTAGTAACTTGAATTAGTTAGTTAGGGAAATGTTGTTTATGTATTGGATTTAGTGAAGTCTGAAGTTGAGTTAGGAGAAAAGCAGAGTTAATTATGAACTCGGTTAGGCTTCAGTTATGAAGTCAGTTAGAAATTCTTTGTTATTGACAGTTGGAAGTTAGCTGCTGATGTTTTTGAAGTTGCTTAAAAGTTCAAATTTCTGTTACAAGGTGGTGTTGTGCAATTGGTAGTCTAAACTTGCAGTAAGTTTTCATCACTTAATGAAATGATGATGTGATGTCAAATGTGTTTGGAAGTTAAATTGTTAAAGTTAGTAAAAAAAAGAAAATGAATTAGCCTTGTCATGAATGGTTTGTTGTGAACTGTTAGTGTGAACTTGGACTAGTCATGAGTCATTTTGTGACTTTTATGAACTGAACTGCTGATTGCCAACTGTTGGTGTACCTTGAAATGTTTCTTTTTTTTTTGGATAGTGAAATTGCTGTGTGGATCACAATTCCGTGCTGTTTTGAATGTGCTGTCGGATATGTTAGCCTTCAAAATAAGTGTTGTGGTGAGTTGTGAAGTGTTGCTGGCTGAAGCTTGGTTTTAGAAGCCTCCCTGTGAAATCTTGGTGAAGTGGTTGCTGGTGTGAAATGTTTTATTTGATCTTCCCTATTGGTTTTTGCAGGTGAATTGAGGCAAGGTAGGAGTCCTATCATTGTAATTAAAAGCACCATTTTCAACAATAAGGATCTTCTCCACAAGGTAGTCTTCAAGCGAATCACTCAATGCATGGTTTGTGAGAAGGTTGTGCAGAAGATCAAAGCACCGTTCATGGATGAGCCCAATCTTCCCATCTTCATTAGAAGGGTTACAACCATCAGACATATTATCTTCAGAATAACAGCCGTGACAGTTAAGTAGGGAAAGCACAATATCAACGCCTATACTGCTGAGTTTGCTGCAAGCATCAACAAAAAGAGAAGAATGCCATTCAGTAGAGAAGATGCATGTTTTAACAAGGCTCAGAAGTTCTATAGCAGCCTGAATTGGCATATTCTGATTGCTGGAGTTAGAAACTAAGGCAACAGCCAGTGGTTGTTCACATTCATCTGTAGATCCAACAGACCGCCCTGTCTAAAAAAAAAGATCTCCAAAAAGAGCCTTATCCTCATGGCAAACTGTATTTTCAATTTCGGATGGCCCAACAACTTTTGCAAAACAAGATGGGATCTTTCCATTTTTTCCTTTGAATTGAGATGGCACCTGCTATGTATTTCCTTCGCACCTACTATGTATCTGAACTGCCATGAGAATTTGTTGTGTATTTTCTCTATTGTGTGTTTTTTTGAAGTGAATTTGTTGTGTATTTTCTCTATATGTGATTATCTTCCCCATTCTGTTCATATTTCTACTAACAATTTTTTTTTAATTTTAAAAATAAATTACCTGCGGATTTACCTGTGGAAAGGAAATTTCCTACAGATTTACCTGCAGAAGTACCTGTGGATCATAAATTACGACGGTTGGAACCGTCGTAATCAACAATAAAAACAAAAATAAAATGGAAAGTTACGACAGCAGATAACCATCGCAATATGCAGATTACGTCAGTTCCTTACCCGTCGTGAGAGTTAATGACGGTTGGTGTGACGGTTTTGACAACCGACGCGATACGGCCTCACGACACATGTTTCTGCGACAGTGCAACAACCGTCGCGATTTGAAAATTACGGCGGTTTTAACCGTCGTAATCTGCCAAAATAACCGTCGTAATCTGCCAATTTTCTTGTAGTGTCTCTTATCTAGGGAGGACTTAGATAGAAGGGTCATTGGGTAGTGATTAAGTTAGTGGATTGTCAATTGGTTTGTTGAGTCTGTAATTTGATACTGCTAATAGTGGACTTCCTTCCTGGCTTGGTATGCCCCCAGATGTAGGTTGTTAGACCGAACTGAGTGAACAAATTTTGTGTGTTGTTTACTGCTTTTTCTGATTACTATTATTGCCTTGTTCATACAACAGATATTGATGTTGTGACATCGCACTTGACATCACATATCTGATACTAGAATTTCAATTGGTATCAGAGCAGGCTTCCTGTCTGTTTCTGGATTAGATCTAGGGAAGATACTTTCTGGTTCATGAGCAAGGAAGATAGTGTTGCTGAGATGGTGTATTGGACCTGTCTATTGTTATCAGGCTTGTAGCTTTGGTGGTGAGCTGTTGTGTGGTTTGACTTATTTTCAAACCTATTTTGACCTAGTGCACATGGAGTGTCGTGTTTGTGCAAGGGTTATTATGTTTTACCTGAAGGCTGTAGAGGAGTTTTCTGGTGTGTGTTCCGCTGCATTCCTGGTGGTTTTGTGTTAAGGCTGCAACATTCTGTTCTCCTCTGAAGATGTATCACATGGTGTGGTGATACTTGAGGATATCTTCAACTAGCTTGTTAGAGTTGCCAAAGATACTTGTGGTTCATCCCAAGTCCACTCATAAAGGAACTCTTATATGAGCTTGTTGAAAAGATATCTGAAGAAAGTTAGAAGCAATTTATTCTTGCCTCCAACCCTACAAGGTCAATCTCTGGGCTGTGTTAAAGGATCTTTTGGTGTGTTTCTTGTGAAGAGAACTTATGTCCTACCAGATGTTGGAACATAAAACCAGCAGATTGTGTAGAATCTTGTTGGATAAAGGTATGGCATAACAAATGCTTGGGGGCTAAACAAATGTGTATTGATCACATATGTTTGGAACCTACTCCTGGCTTGGAAGAGGAGGCATCTGGGTTGTGTGTCTAAGAAGTTTCCTTCAAGAAACATGTCTTAGATATGTATGTTGGTCAAGAGATGATTAATATAGTGTCACTCATTGGATTAGTGCATTTCTGATCCAAGTGAGTAGGTGTTCATAGGCTGTTTGCTTTTGTGGAGGTCAAGCTCAAATGTCAAGGACATTTTCTCTAATATTTGAAAGTTCCTTCTGATCAAAGCAGCCAGTTGTTTGCAATCTTGTTTATGGCCATGGAGCAGATTCTGTTTGAAATGAGTTATATGTGTGTACCAACCATAGGATGAGCATTTCAGATTTGTGCAAGGAGAAGTTGGTGTTTTTTTTTACCAAAGGATTATGGTTCCCTGGTATCTGCATGAGAAGTTTCCTCTAAAGCTGGAGTTCAGTTATGTGGTGTCCTCACATAATGGAACATCTTTTTGTAAGGATTGAAGGGCATCCTTGTAGGTTTAAGTGTTGGGAGAAGCATAATTGTCTATGCTGTTTGTGATGACCAGTCAATGGTTTCTCTCCTTTAGGTACAGAAGGATGGCATCCAACATCTCAAAGACAGACAGGAGGTCTGAAGATTCTTAAGATGTAGAGTATGCTGGTTCCTGTTTGTGTGTATGTTCTGAGTTTGAAGGTTGATCAGCTACTGATGGTCAATCCTCTTGTGTCCCTTGCAAGAGATATGTGTGGATTACTATGGTTGTTGTCTCCAAAGCCATAGTAGATGTTTACTATGATTACTGATGTCGAAACTGATGTTGAAACATCATTTCAGTTCTTTGCTCAAGGAGGAGTGAAAGGTCAAGACACTGACCTAACCTGGAATGCTTTTGTGGTGTGAATGGTTGTCATGATGGTTTGTTTTGAAGAAGAATCAGCAGATGCCTGTTGTGTGAGAAGGTTACCTTGACAGGAGTTGAGTGTTTGTCTGATTTTGATAAGGTTGTGCATTCAACTAATGACAAAATACATTGACGGGAGACTATGTATATGTCTGATGTAAAAGTGCAGGACTGTTGAAGTGTTGAGAATATACTTTTCTCTATGTGGCTGTTTATTTCCCTTCGTGGTGTGTTGGTGTGTGAGAACTATGTGAAACAATCATGATCTTGAGATTATAACAATAAGATTGTGTGTTCTATAGTGTATTTAGAAGTGGAATTATTTGGTATAGTTATGGGGTAGTCTTGGACTACTTATTTTCTGAAGATTCAGATATGGTAGGTTTGAAGTCTTTGGAGTTTCTGAGCAGGATGGAGGTTGTCTACTCAAACTTGATTGTTGAATCAAGTCTATGAGAGCATGGAAATCTGTTTCTGCAAAGGGAGGAGGTTCTTCTTAGTGGCAGAAGGAAGAGCTGAATTCAACAGTTGCATATCAGAATGTTATGACATCTAGCTTAACATCAGAAGTTTTAGCTGGTGATGTGGCACATCAGCTTAAGATAGAGGTGATCTACAGTAATGGAAGTTATGGATGCTTCAAAAAGATCTATCTCATACAGTTTGCAGGAGCTGTGGTTTGAGAAGATGTTACATGACTAAGAGGCTTGGTGAATCCAAGATGTCTTGCTTTGGAGCAAGTAGTTCATATGACTTGAAGATCTGGTTTCATAGGTGGATCAGGATATCTTGTGGGAGTTCTGAAGAAGATTGAGATCAATCAAAAGGTGGAATTTGGTTAGTTTCATTGTGTGCATTCAAGCAGGATACTTGAAACTGATTGTTCTTGTGCAGAAGAGTATTTAGTTGAAAATGTAAGGAGGTTCTAATTCTCTTGGAGCTTTTGGCAGAAGTTCTAGGTTGAAGATGAAAGTATACCTTCTTTTGGTGGATGAGAGTGTAGTCCTCTCTGGCTTTCTGAAGCTCTCTTTGTTCAAGCTGGTGACGCAGTGTTCAGTTTGGATTACTATGCTGATAGTAAGTTCAGGAGTGGAGCATATCTAGAACCATGGTGTGTGGTATATGTGATGTGTCAAGAATGTCCTAACAGATGTTAGAACATTTTTTTTTGGGTTGGATATCCTTGGTAAAGGATGATTTTGTTCTGGTTATGGAGTTTGGTGCATACATTATGCCTAAGGAGAGTCTACATAGTCATACGGGAGAATGATGAAGTAGAAGGTCTGCCTTGGATGGAGAATGTAGAGAAGACTGAAGTAGATCAGGTATTGATCGCTTGGAAATTTGAAGATGAAGAGTATGATAGGGAATGACTGCTTTTGGAAAATTGGGGGATCTATGTGACTTTGATCTTTATCCAACAATTTGTTTAAAGGAGGATGATGATCCTTTTGTTCCTCATGAATAGCATGATGTGACTTCATGTGTGAGTGACTGCTGTTTCTTGTCAGAAGAGATTGTGATGTGATCTGATCAGAACATTTTTTAAGAGATGTTCCTTTTTTTCCTGCTACAAGTGTCTCTTGAAGAGATTAAATCTCAGTAAAGCTGAGAATTTGTGGAGTCTGTGAGCAGTGTCATACCAGTCAGGATACTTGAATGTGTTCTCCTAGAGTGAAAGTACAATATGTGAATGTGCTCAGCAAGTGTGCTTAAATGTTCATCTCCATCTAGAGCTTTAGTTAACCATGACAGGGAGAGTACTTGTCTATGGATTTTGCTGCAAAGGTACGCATATTGTGAAGCTTGCATGATGATCAAGCTTGTGGAGATTGGTTGCCTCTTCTGAGGATATAATGTCAGATAACATGTTATGACATTAGGTTGTTGAATGGCATGTTGGTGTGGACATGAATGGTTCTAGCCATGTGAAACTAATTGTTTGAATCATATGTGCACAAGCTTCTGTGGAGGAGTCTGAAGGACGATTTTATTTGTGCAGATTTTGGGATTACTTTGTGAGGGTCTTTGTTGATGGGAGATGTCACACTTGTCTTGGTGTGTGAGTTCAATGGAAGGCATTGTGTGTGTATGATTGTGTGAAGCATTCCTGACTAGATGGATGAAGACTGTGTCTGGTTTTTCCAAATGTTATGATCAAGGAGTTCATTGTGATCATTCCTGTGGATATTACAAAGAGAAGTTGATCAGCTTGGCAAGATGTGAGTTTTGGAGCATGAGAAGATAACAAACCAAGAGGGAATCATGTGAGTTCTGGTATTTGGATTATTTGAGGATTAAGCATTAAGTGAATGCGGTCAGCAGGTGTGTTGAACAGAGGGTGCGCTCTTGAAGACATGAAGATGAGTCTTATGTTTTCCATTCATTTAAGGTGTTCTTCTTGCAAAGGAGCACTGGTTATCTTAGATAGGGAGAGTTGATCTTTTGTTGAAGAAGTTGTTTATCCAGATTGTAATGTCAGACAAGATGTCGTGACATTGTGCTACTGGTGAAGTTCATGGTGTACTTGACAGTTTAGACCTAGTTCTATAGATTTGTGTGTCAATGGATTGAATCAGAAGTATACATTTACACTAATGTTTGTCAATTTTTGGCCAAAAAGGGGGAGAGAATGTACAGTAGTAGCTGCTGAGTCTGGATTTTGTTCTGAGTATGTTGGTTGGCAGATTCAGAGTTTGTCCAATTGTGGCTAAAAAGGGGGAGAGTTAGCCTAGTTGTTGCCTAGTTGTCTGTTGTGGTTCTAGGCTTGAGGGGGAGTGTGTAGTTTGTGTTGCTGCTGCTGGTTGCAGTTTGTATGGTGTTTTTCCGCTGGTATCTCTGGTGTAGGCTGAGATTATTTTAGCCAAAATTAGCCAAAGGGGGAGATTGTTAGTTCTTGTATTGGCTGGAATTTTGGTAAAACAATGGTGTTGTTAATGATGTCATATGTCTGATGTCTTAACATGAGTTATTAACATTGAGTTGATGTTAAGTTCAGAAGGGTTGCAGTTTTATATGCTGATGTTAAACCTGATGTCTTGACATCAGTTGACAGAACATCAGAACATCAGTCTGATGTGTTTTGTTAGGGCTGCATTTGTTTAAGTGTGTTTTGAGAAGATCTGGTGGAGAGATTGCAGGCGAATATCATGGGACAAATATATTCTGTTGCAATCTTATATTTAGCAGATATTGTTACTATTTTCATGCAAAAAGATATGGAGATTAATTGAAGATTTAATTGAAGATTTGATTGTAGATCTATTTAGTAGCATAATCTTTTGCAGATTTGTAGCAGCTGATTTGTTGTGATTTGAAGGCCCAAATCTAGTTGGGAAATAGGTTATAAATAGAAGCATTGTAACCTAGTTTTAGGAGGCCAGCCATCATGTAAATTATAAGGGTTGTGTTGGTTGATGAACCACCCGGTTTATGGGATGGTCATCATGTTTATCTCTAAGCCTGTAGGTAAGAGATGTATTGTTCTTAAAGGAAGCTGTTAAGCAACTCTAAGCATTGTTCTTAGTCATGAGGGTCATGTCTAGGTATTGTTATAGGAGTGTGTCTTCTATGTGTTTGGAGAGTTTTTGGAAATCAAGTTGTTGATGCAGTGACTGAGATGTTGACTGCTAGACATCATTGCGATGATTGGGAGTGAGATGGAGTCTCTTATCTAGGGAGGACTTAGATAGAAGGGTCATTGGGTAGTGATTAAGTTAGTGGATTGTCAATTGGTTTATTGAGTATGTAATTTGATACTGCTAATAGTGGACTTCCTTCCTGGCTTGGTATGCCCCCAGATGTAGGTTGTTAGACCGAACTGGGTGAACAAATTCTGTGTGTTGTTTACTGCTTTTTCTGATTACTAATATTGCCTTGTTCATACAACAGATATTGATGTTGTGACATCGCACTTGACATCACATATCTGATACCAGAATTTCAGGTTTGAAGGCAGATGTACAAAAATTAATCAAGTGTGGGATTTTGTCTTTCAAAGACACTAATCCAAATGTTCAAGTTAAATCTTTACCGCAGCATGTAGGATCCTCTATAAATATGGTGTATGGCTGCCCCGGAGAATTCAAAATCTATGATGTACTATTATTGAATGATAGTCTGGTCCGAATGCATGAGAGATTGGTCAGACGTAATATTTTGCCTCCACGCAATTATACTTCTTGTAGAGTTTTTTCCAGAAATCCTCGAGGGTGTCGAGTTATTGTAAACAACCTTTAAGATCTAATGGATAAAAGACTCATCAAGTGTTACAGAAACAGAGATTTTCCTCAGAATTTCCCTCAAGAGAACATGGTACATGGTTGTCCAGGGAAATATGCAGTCTATGAGATCAGATTCATCAGAGAATCATTAGTAAGGATGCATGCTAGTTTGACTAGAATGGCCTTCTTTGACCATGAGAACCACAATCATGCTGCTTGAAGAATATGTTCTATGAATTTGCGAGGATGTCTTCTTGTGTGACGTGATATTCAAGATTTGTTGGATCGAAGGGCTATCACAATTACTTATGACAGGAACCCTGATGCTGATGATGATGATGTAGTATTTATTATAGTACCACAGTTCAATGAGCTTGAACGTGTGGAGATCACTTAGGACAACAGAAGATCTTCAGTAACTCCAATGTTCCCTATGTTTCTGACAGGGAAATTCCTTACAAGTATAATGCTACCATGCTGGAAGATGGGAAAGAAGTACCATTGTCTATGTTGCCTTTGGTTGTTAACATTGCAGATGTTAGTAGAGTTATAAGAGATGGGCGTGTGTTTGCAACACAGCCTCCGAAGAGTATTGAAACTCCTGTTGTGAATGATGGATCAAATTCTACTGTAGGACAGTCCAGTGGGACTGGTCTCAATTCTGATACTGATGAAGTTCTGAAATTGATTAAGAAAAGTTATTATAAGATCATTGACCAGCTTTTGCAGACCCCATCCAAAATCTCTGCGTTCTCACTATTGATGAGTTCTGAAGCACACAGAGAAGCTCTGCAAAAGGTCCTTGAACAAGAATATATTGACTATGATGTGACTATTGACCAATTCGGTGGAATTGTGGGCAACATAATTGCGTGCAACAATTTGGGCTATTGTGAAGAAGAACTCCCAGATGAGGGGAGAAATCACAATTTGGCGCTACACATCTCAATGAATTGCGTGAGTGATGCATTATCTACTGTGCTGGTTGACATTGGATCCTCGTCGAATATTATACCCATGACCACTCTATCTCGATTTTCGAATCAAGGCATTCCCATAAGGCTAAGTGGGATCATTGTTAAAGCTTTTGATGGTTCAAGAAAAATTGTGATTGGCGAGGTGGATCTACCTATGACCATTGGACCTCACACCTTTCAAATCACTTTTTAAGTGATGGATACTCGTGCAGTTTATTGCTGTCTGCTGGGTCGGCCGCGGATTCATGAGGCTGGAGCGGTAACTTCTACGCTTCATCAAAAGTTAAAGTTTGTCAGGGAAGGAAAACTGGTGACGATATGCATAGAGCAAGCCTTGGTTGTAAGCGATCTCTCCTTATTTTCATACATAGATGCCAACAAAGCTATTGGAACCCAGTTCCAAGCTCTTTCAATTGCTGGTGGTAGTGCCAAGATGAGCGGGGTGTCCATTTCGTTTTTAAAAGATGCATAACGAGTAGTGGAGAATGGCTCTGCCAATGGATGGGGGCAGGTGTTGAGTTTACCTGAGAACAAATTTCGAGAAGGTCTTGGCTTCTCCGCTAGTTCTACTAAGGATGCTGCAAAGGACATGATCATTCGTCCTATCAAAGAAGTTTTTCGCAGTGGAGGGTTCATCAATCTAACTCCTTCAGAAGTAGATGTTGTTATTGAAGATGATCCTGGAGAGGATTTGCAAGACTTTATAGTGAATGGAGTGGTGTGCCAGAATTGGAGCGTCGTTGATGTCCCCACCGTTGTCCATATATCTAAGTAATTTTCCTTGTTGTTGTTTTAAATCCCCTTCGCTCTGCCCAAGGCAAATGAGTAGTTGTGTGCGCTTTATTTAAATAATTTCCTTTAACTCTGCCCAAGGCAAAAGTGTGTTTGTGTTAGGGCTTTGTTTAAAGAATTTGCTATCATCAATAAAATTGCTATTTTGTGTTCCATCTCATTGTTTTACTTCCTGCTTTTTTGGAGAATGGTAATCTAAAAAACCTATATATATATATATATTTGTATGTGTGTATCACATAATCACTTTCATATTTTCATACACTCACCTGTCATACCCTAAATTTTGACCATAAAATTTCACATCATTGTGCAAATCATCACCATAATATGGATGTACGTTCATGCCTCATTAATCCTCTCAAAGATTATTGAGCATTCACCTCAACCAAAAATTAGGGTTTTGAGCCCTCTTAGAACATTCAGACAAATGATCAATCAAGAATTGACATGATCTTTAACTTGCCAAGCCTCTCAAACATCCATGAAGGATCAAAAGGTCTCCTATATCAAGAATCAAGCATAAGAATGCAACATTGCAAGTAGATCAAGCCTCAAGATCATCAATGTCACCAAATTAGGGTTTTGATCAACCAAGGCCTCTAGAGGGAAATTTTCATCTGGGCATGGGCCAATACTTCAAAATATGATTCAAGAAGCTAAAAGGGACCTCATGAGTCCAATCATGATTTCAAAATAGCCTCAGGGGATGCATTCACCAAAAATCAAGAATTAGGGTTTTCTTGACCTAATTCACCCCTAAGTTGACTTTTGGAGCAAGGCATAGGCCAAAACCTCAAGAAATGTTTTGAAAACCTCAAGTATCTTATATTGATCCCCTCACAAGTTTAAATTGACATAAATAACTTGATTCATGAGAAATATAAAGATTCAAATTTATCTGGACCATAAACTAGGGTTTTTGAGAAAAAGTCAACCCTACCTTTGACTTTTGACCAAAACATGATCTCAAACCTTGGGACATGATTCAAGACACCCTAAAATACCTATGGAATCCATCCATTAGGTTTAATTTAGGCCAAGGACTTGATTTCATAAGGGATCACAAAGTTTGAAATTCATCTGATAAAAAGTCAACTGTGATCAAAACCAAGTTTGACTTTTGAGATTTTTTGACAAACATGGCTTCTTTAAGCCAACAATAATGTCAACTTATGACTTGGATCATCATTCATCAAGAAAAATCAAGAAAAGTGAGGTTACTTTCAAAAGGGGCGGCCTTAAGAAACTTAAAAATTCACTAAGTTATGGAAAAAAAGTTATTTTTACCCAACTTTACAAGACCACAACTTATGATCTAAGTAAATATTTTCTTCCATCCAAAGCTCAAATTATAGGTCTTGTTACATACTACAAGTTTGTCAACTACCCCACATTCCAAATCTTCATGGATTTTAAGTTATGGAATGATCAAAATCACAAAAATTAAGAAATGAACTTTTTCTTGACACTTAGAAAAATTTTAGGCAGAATTTGTCTCATGTTTTGCCCAAATTTGGAGGGATTTTTCATTATGATCCAAGATGAACTAAGACCAGATGCAAAAATCAAAGTTGAAGTATGATATGTGGGCTTTTTAAAAAGTACAAGAGCCTCTCGTGATTCAATTTAAGCAAGAAGTTATAAGCCTTGCAAAATTGCAATTTTCACCCTGATTTTGCAAGACAGATTTCACAACACAACTTGGTTATGTCATTTTATGACTTGGCAAGCCTTGTCACCATGCAAGACAAGTTTCTAAGATGCAATGAACCTGTTATTTGCAGAAGAATCATACCATAGAGCCTTGCAAGTCAAGACACTATCCCTTTGGCATGTGGCATTCAAGTTTCAAAACCAAAAACTTCAATTTTGTCATGGAGCATTGAAAGGATGCATAGAGGTGGCATGTATCAGTCCATGACAGCCCATTTGAGTCAAGATTGGTTCAAAAATCAGAAGACCTAAAGCTACAAAGATCAGCTCAAGTCAATGGCTAAGAGGAGACTTGGTACCTTAGCATTCAAGGCATGATACATGGGCATATCCATTGGATAATAGAGTGAACCAGACCCCATTCACCATTCCTTCAAAAACAAAGTTCCTCTTCTATAAATAGAGGTAATTTCTGATGTTTCTAAACACACCAAAACAATACCAAAGCCTTGTTTTCTCACTTCCTTTCTCTTTCTCCAAATTTCAAGTTTCAAGGATCAAACTTGGAATTCTCAAAACCAGAGCTTGAATCACTCAAACAACCATCCAAACACTTCACAAATCATCCCTTGGAGGTGTTCAAACCTTCATCTTCAACTCACAACACCAAAATTAGAAAGCCAACCATTATAACCTCAAAATTTTACTTTTCTGCATTTTTCAAGCCATGTCTTGATCCAATCACTTTCAAAGCCAAATAAAACCCCCCAAACACTCTCCAAATATCACCCCTAAGTTGTTCCAACAAGTGTCCCTCAACTGTAACACCAAATGAGGGAGTTACCATTTTGATCACTTTTGCCACTTTTGCAAGGAAGAGCCAATTTCTGTTCCAGAGCTTTCCAATTGATTTTGATCATCCTAAAAGCTTCTAAGGGGTCTATCAAGAGTTTCCAAAGCATTGGATTACTTCTGGCACAAGTATCTTGAAAGTTAGCAAGTGGAGCTTCAAGAGGTAAGTGCATAACAACTTGAACTCTGTGAAATATGCATTGCTTTGATGTCCGTTGATCATGAACATGTCATGCGTATCATATGTGTTATGTTTGAACCAATTTACCATGCTATTATTGCTTGTATGAAGTTGTAGCATAGAACTTGCAAATTTTGACCTATTTTGATACCACTATCGGTTTTTAAAATGTAGGCATTTTTAGAAAATTCCAAGACCACCATTGGATTCCTCATGAAATTCTAGGTAGGATCCATCTTTATTTCATCCATTTTCATGGAGAAATGAAGAAGTTATGACCTTCTTGCAAGAGGTCAAAAATCTGGCCAACCTTGGGGAAGGGCCAGGCCATGACACCTTGGCCAGGCCTAAAATTACGCCACCCATATATGTTTGTTAGTTCTTGTATTGGCTGGAATTTTGGTAAAATAATGGTGTTGTTAATGATGTCATATGTCTGATGTCTTAACATGAGTTCTTAACATTGAGTTGATGTTAAGTTCAGAAGGGTTGCAGTTTTGTATGCTGATATTAAGCCTGATGTCTTGACATCAGTTGGCAGAACATCAGAACATCAGTCTGATGTGTTTTGTTAGGGTTGCATTTGTTTAAGTGTGTTTTGAGAAGATCTGGTGGAGAGATTGCAGGCGAATATCATGGGAAAAATATATTCTGTTGCAATCTTATATTGAGCAGATTTTGTTACTATTTTCATGCAAAAAGATATGGAGATTAATTAGATTTAATTGAAGATTTAATTGAAGATTTGATTGAAGATCTATTTAGTAGCAGAATCTTTTGCAGATTTGTAGCAGCTGATTTGTTGTGATTTGAAGGCCCAAATACAGTTGGGAAATAGGTTATAAATAGAAGCATTGTAACCTAGTTTTAGGAAGCCAGTCATCATGTAAATTATAACGGTTGTGTTGGTTAATGAACCACCCGGTTTTGTGGGATGGTCATTATGTTTATCTCTAAGCCTGTAGGTAAGAGATGTATTGTTCTTAGAGGAAGCTGTTAAGCAACTCTAAGCATTGTTCTTAGTCATGAGGGTCATGTCTAGGTATTGTTATAGGAGTGTGTCTTCTATTTTTATGTGTTTGGAGAGTTGTTGGAAATCAAGTTGTTGATGCAGTGTCTGAGATGTTGACTGCTAGACATCATTACGATGATTGGAAGTGAGATGGAGTCTTTTATCTAGGGTGGACTTAGGTAGAAGGGTCATTGGGTAGTGATTAAGTGAGTAGATCATCAACGGGTGTGTTGATTGTAGGGTCTATGAATTGATACTGCTAATAGCGGACTTCCTTCCTGGCTTGGTATGCCCCCAGATGTAGGTTGTTAGACCGAACTGGGTGAACAAATTCTGTGTGCACTTTTCTTTTCAGCAACGTATTTAACTGTCTATAATTGCCTTGCTGTTTATGTCAGAGCAGATGTCTCGACATCATGTAGGACATCTGGGGTCTGTTATACCAGAATTTCAATTGGTATCAGAGCAGGCATCCTGTCTGTTTTTGGATGAGATCTAGGGAAGATACTTTCTGGTTCATGAGCAAGGAAGATAGTTTTGCTGAGTTATAGACTTGGTCAGTTCATATAGTTGTTTGTTTGATCCCTTGAAGTGAAGGATGTACTATTCATTACAGGGTATATATTGGACCTGTCTGTTGTTATCAGGTGTGTAGCTTTGGTGGAGAACTGCTGTTGTGAGTTTGATTTATTTTCAAATTTTTTTGGCACTTGGATTATGGTGATGGTGTGCAAGGATTATTGAGTAGTGCCTGAAGAGTGTTGAGGAGTTGTTGTGCGTTCCACTGCATGGTATCTGATGTAACCCTGGTTGTTTCTTGTGTATCTGGTGGTGAGACTTTAGGAAGGTATTTTCTTGGAAAGACATTAGAGTTTGGTCTCCTCAGCAGAAGAATAATATATTTCAAATCAGGTATTGAAGACCAATCTGTCCAGAACATTGATGATGAAAGAAGAGGGTGGAGCCAAAGCAAAAGAGTATCACTGTCAAATCTTTCATGCGGGAGTGAAGATCTTGATAAGTTATCTCTTAAGCGTATTTATGGTGACCTAATTAGGAGATCTTCCTGGTTATGGTGTCCAATGTAGTTCTGGTATATCTGAAGATGAATTCTCTTGTGAAGATACATGTTTCTGATTTTCAAAATCATGAACTGGAGGAAGTTTCATCAAGAAAGAAGCTGAGCTTGATATGTCAATCCTAATGTCTCGACATCGCGCTACACATCAGCAGTTTATGGTAAATGCTGAGTCAAAGTCCTATTAGATTGTAGCTGTTTTGAAGGATCACTGAAGCTGTGAAGTTGAACAATTTTTGAGATGCTGTTCATAATGTCATAGCATCTCAGCTATGCTGGTTGAAGAAAAGGTAGTAATCTTGATAGCAGAAGAGAAGAAGATGATCCTTGTTTAAGCTAAAATGTCTGAGGACAATTTTATAGGGAAAATGCATCCAAGAGTTTGTGTGCAGTAGCAGTGTAAATCAGCCTGTGGTCAATTGGTGTATGCATGAGCTCTTTCAATTTTGTGGTTTGAAGGATTGGAAGTAGTAGATTGTCTATGGTATGTTATCACTCTTAAGTTAGACGAGAGGTCTGAACCTTGTGCTTATAAGAAGAAGCTTCTGGAAGGGTGTGTTATGCAAGTTACTGCATTTTTGTTGGTCTGATCTTGGAAGTTGATCAGATGTTGATATGTTCTTGTGTGTTTGCTGCAAGAGATATGTGTGGATTACTATGGTTGTAGTCTCCAAATCCTAGTAGATGTTTAATGTGATTTAGACTGATGTCGGAACTGATGTTGAAACATCACTTTCTTTGCTCAGGGTGGAGTGAAAGATCAAGACACTGACCTAACCTAGAAGGCTTTTGTGGTATGAATGGTTGTCATAATGGTTGTCATGAAGAAGATTCAGAAGATGCTAGAATCTGAAGAAGGGTTAAACCACAGGGATTTAAGATCAATTGCTATTTATGATATTCACAAGTATTTAATTGATTATCCTTGAAAGAGAAGATTAAGGATGTTCTGTCAATTGTTTTAACATTTTTTCATCAGAGGTTTGGAGAATCATGGGAGGGGTTCTACATTCGCTCACAAGTCGCCTAGGTGTTGACCTGGGATTATTGCTTAGCATCTGTTCCTAGAAAGTATTGTGAATTACTTGTCCAGATGGTGGTGCTGTTGAAGATGAAGACGGAAGACTATGAAGACATCATAATCTTGTTGGTTACAGCTTGGATCAGTTTATTTCTGATCTAAGTGGTTTGGAGCATGGTGTTTGCTCTGGTTGTGAAGGTCGAGGATAAGTGGCAGTTATCTCTGGCTTTCTACTGACGGCTCTACTAAGGGAAGTGACTTTCTTTAGTATTGCTATGGGGTAGTCTTGGACTACTTATTTTCTGAAGATTCAGATGTGGTAGGTTTGAAGTCTTTGGAGTTTCTAAGCAGGATGAAGGTTGTCTACTCAAACTTGATTATTGAATCAAGTCTATGAGAGCATGGAAATCTATTTTTGCAAAGGGAGGAGGTTCTTCTGAGTGGCAGAAGGTAGAGCTGAATTCAACAGTTGGGTGACATAATGTTCTGACATCTAGCTTAACATCAGAAGTCTCAACTGGTGATGTGGCACATCAGCTTTTGATAGGGTGATCTACAGGAATGAACAATAGGATGCTTCAAAAAGATCGTTCTCATGGCAGTTTGCAGGAGCTGCAGGAAGAAGAAGATGTTACATGACCATGGCTTAGGGAGTTTAAGTGTGTTTGCTATTGAGCAATTGGAACTTGTGACTTGAAGATCTGGTTTCCTTGGTGGATCAGGATATCTTTGTGAGAGTTCTGAGAAACGTGAAAAAGGTCAAAATGTGGCATTTGGTTGTTTTCATATGAGGATTCATGCTTGAGGTGATCAAACTGTGGCATTTGGTTGATCTCAGAAGTGAATTCGAAGAATCAAGATAATCAGAGTGTGGCAGCTGGTTATTATTGAGGATTATCTTGGAACAAGTTACTCTTGGGCAGAGGGGTGATGAGTTGAAGACTCAAGGAGATTATTTTTCTTGAAGGTGGATGAGAGTTTATTTCTCTGGTTCTTTGGATTACTATGCTAGAGTAAGTCCAGTTGGTGGAGCATATCAAGAATCATGGTGTTGATGTTTTGGTGTGTGGAAGATGTTCTAACTTGTGATAGGACATTATCTGGGATGATTACCTACATTGTATCTAAAGAGAATCTACCTAATCATACGGGAGAATGATGAAGTAGAAGGTTTGCTTTGGAAGGAGAATGTAAAGAAGACTGAAGTAGATCAGGTATTGATTGCTTGAAAGTCTGAATGTGGATATTCATCAATTGATCCAAATGTCAAAGATAGATGATTGGATGTGTATCGCTAAAGGCATAAGAAAAGCCCGTGAAGGGGACATAGTCCTATTGTCAAGTCATGCTAGAGAGTAGTTGATCAGCCTGGCAAGATGTGGAGTTTTGGAGCATGTGAAGATAACAAACCAAGAGGGAATCATGTGAATATACTAATTTGCAGTCTGAACTCTTTGCTTCAGAGAGGGTGTGCGAGCTCATGGTATTCAGGTGTGTATGTTAACCTGAATAAGTTGCTCTGACTGTGTTTTATTGGGAGTTTCTTGAAGGACTTCTATACGAAATGAGTCCTCTGAATGGTAATGAGAAGCTGATGTCCCCAAAATATGTTGTTAAACGGTGATGTTGTAACATCATAATTGCTGATGGTTATATTTGGAAGATGATTGAGAGTGTGCGTGTGGAGTTGGATGCTCAAGCATTTTTGTCAGAAGAGATGTTTTTGACTATGTGAATTAGAATGTGGAGATTCTGGTCTTGTTTTTAGTAGTTTGTTCTGGCAAAGCATGACTACTAATTTTGAAAACTTCACTAGTATCAACAACTACTGGTGGATGTAATGGTAGAGGGATTGTGATGTGATCTGATCAGAACATTTTTTTAGAGAGTTGTTCCTTCTTCTGCTACAAGTATCTCTTGAAGAGATTAGATCTCAGTAAAGCATAGAATTTGTGGAGTCTGTGAGCAGTGTCAAACAAGTCAGGATACTTGGTTGTGTTCTCCAAAAGTGAAAGTATAGTATGTGAATGTGCTCAGCAAGTGTGCTCAAATGTTCATCTCCATCTAGAGCATTAGTTAACCATGACAGGGGGAGTACTTGTCTATGGATTATACAGCAAAGGTGCATATATTGTGAAGCTTGCATGCTGATAAAGCTTGTGGAGATTGGTTGCCTCTTATGAGGAGATAATGTCAGATAACATGTTATGACATTAGGCTGTTGGATGGCATGTTGGTGTGGACATGAATGGTTCTAGCCATGTGAAGCTAATTGTTTGTATCCTGTGCACACATGCTTCTAAGGAGAAGTCTGAAGACAATTTTATGCAATTTTGGAAAAACTTTGTGAGGGTCTTTGTTGATGGGAGATGTCACACTTGTCTTGATGTGTGGTATTAATTCTAAGTAAGAGGAGTTTACTTAGAGTTCAGTGGAAGGCATTGTGAGTGTGCTTCAGAACTTGTGGATGATTGTGTGAAGCATTCTTGACTGGATGGATGAAGACTGTGTCTGGATTTTCCAAATGCTATGATGTATTGGTCAAGGAGCATCAGTTGTGAAATATAAGGGGAGAACTTCTGTCTGTACTAGTGTGGTACTTGGATTGTTTGAGGATTGAGCATTTTGTGAATGCGTTCAGCAGGTGTGTTGAACAGAGGGTGCGCTCTTGAATACATGAAGATGAGTCTTATGTTTTCCATTCATTTAAGGTGTTCTTCTTGCAAAGGAGCACTGGTTATCTTAGATAGGGAGAGTTGATCTTTTGTTGAAGAAGTTGTTTATCCAGATTGTAATGTCAGACAAGATGTCGTGACATTATGTTACTGGTGATGTTCATGGTGTACTTGACAGTTTAGACCAGGTTTTATAGATTTGTGTGTCAATGGATTGAATCAGAAGTATACATTTACACCAATGTTTGTCAATTTTTGGCCAAAAAGGGGGAGAGAATGAACAGTAGTAGTTGTTGAGTCTGGATTTTGTTCTGAGTATGTTGGTTGGCAGATTCAGAGTTTGTCCAATTGTGGCTAAAAAGGGGGAGAGTTAGCCTAGTTGTCTGTTGTGGTTGCAGTTTTGAGGGCGAGTTGCTGCTGCTAGTTGTGTGCTGATGTTAGTGTGTATAGGGTTTTTCCGCGGCTGGTATCTCTGGTGTAGGCTGAGATTGTTTTAGCCAAAATTAGCTAAAGGGGGAGATTGTTAGTTCTTGTATTGGCTGGAATTTTGGTAAGACAATGGTGTTGTTAATGATGTCATATGTCTGATGTCTTAACATGAGTTCTTAACATTGAGTTGATGTTAAGTTCAGAAGGGTTGCAGTTTTGTATGCTGATGTTAAACCTGATGTCTTGACATCAGTTGACAGAACATCAGAACATCAGTCTGATGTGTTTTGTTAGGGCTGCATTTGTTTAAGTGTGTTTTGAGAAGATCTGGTGGAGAAATTGCAGGCGAATATCATGGGACAAATATATTCTGTTGCAATCTTATATTGAGCAGATTTTGTTACTATTTTCATGCAAAAAGATATGGAGATTAATTAGATTTAATTGAAGATTTAATTGAAGATTTGATTGAAGATACATTTAGTAGCAGAATCTTTTGCAGATTTGTAGCAGCTGATTTGTTGTGATTTGAAGGCCCAAATCCAGTTGGGAAATAGGTTATAAATAGAAGCATTGTAACCTAGTTTTAGGAAGCCAGCCATCATGTAAATTATAAGGGCTGTGTTGGTTGATGAACCACCCGGTTTTGTGGGATGGTCATCATGTTTATCTCTAAGCCTGTAGGTATGTATTGTTTTTAGAGGAAGCTATTAAGCAACTCTAAGCATTGTTCTTAGTCATGAGGGTCATGTCTAGGTATTGTTATAGGAGTGTGTCTTCTATTTTTATGTGTTTGGAGAGTTGTTGGAAATCAAGTTGTTGATGCAGTGACTGAGATGTTGACTGCTAGACATCATTGCGATGATTGGAAGTGAGATGGAGCCTCTTATCTAGGGTGGACTTAGGTAGAAGGGTCACTGGGTAGTGATTAAGTGAGTAGATCATCAACGGGTGTGTTGATTGTATGGTCTATAAATTGATACTGCTAATAGTGGACTTCCTTCCTGGCTTGGTATTCCCCCTGATGTAGGTTGTTAGACCGAACTGGGTGAACAAATTTTGTGTGTACTTTTCTTTTCAGCAACGTATTTAACTGTCTATAATTTCCTTGTTGTTTATGTCAGACCAGATGTCTCGACATCATGTAGGACATCTGGGATCTGTTATACCAGAATTTCAATGTTTATAGGGTGGTTTTGATACACGGATGTATCACCACCCCAGTGGTAGCAGCGTGTGTTTTTCATGTGTGTTTGGCTAGAGGGCGTGGGTTCAACACTCACCCATGCCATTTTTCATTTTTTTTGTCATATTTTCACATTTTTGACATTTTTTATATTTATATTATATAATTATTTCTGTTAATCATTTTTAATTATTTGAAAATGATTTTTTGCACAAAAATCACTCGCACATTAAAATATTTTATTCACCCAAAAAATCACAAAAAAATATTTTATTTGACATATTTTTAAGAATTTTGTTTTAATTTTTTTAAACATTTTAAATAAATTTTTTCTCTTGATTTTTCAAAACCAATTTGATTTTAAATCATTATGTGAATAAAACCTTATTTTTCAAACCTTAAACATAATTCACAACATGTTTATTGGATTTATTTGATATTTTTTATCATTTTTAATTGATTTTTCTTTTAAAAATACAAAAAAAATTAGGAATTAGGGTTTCCTTTGAAATTCAATCTTTCAAACTTCATCTAAACAAATTTTGGGCCTCTAATAGAGTGTAAGACCCAACCCCTTTGTAAATAAATAATTTCTTGGGCGTCTGTCATAGTATAAGTCCCAATACGATTTTCAAAAATAACGACGCGTCTATTAATTTTTCAAATGGGCATCTCCTTGAGTATAAGCCCCACTTTTCTTTCTTTCACAATAAATTTTGGGCCTCTAATAGAGTGTAAGACCCAACCTCTATGTACATAAACAAATTTTAGGCCTCTGCTATAGTATAAGTCACGCAACGTCTTTCGATATCGCAGTGCGATCACTGTTTTCAAAACAAATCATATGGGCTTCTCCTTGAGTATAAGTGTAACACCCCTAATCTATACCCCCAATTAATAAAAAGCAGTAAAAGAAAATTCGAAATTTCATCAGAGTATATTTAAATTATCATGGCATAGACCGGGAGGGTCACATCAATTAAAAACAATACATACAACACCTGCTCATAAAGATATGCAACAGTGGGGTAGCAATCAACAGAGGAACTTAGTTCCTTACACCCACATTTCAGTTTTTAGAATAAAAGCGGAAAATCTAAAACTGAATAACATACATATATATATATATCACAAAAGTTTGTCATTTGCCATGTTGTACAAGCACAAGCCAAAAGATATACATATACATAATATACAATTATCACAAACGGCCTCCCTAACTACCGGTGTCACATATCAGAGCCGACCGACAAAAGAATGAAGACGCAAAGCTTCACAAAAATACCTCCAGCAACTCTAATCTGCAATGCCTCATAGAGCATTATAAAACAGCAGAAGGGTGAGAAAAACAACCATAATATAATTGCATATAATTATATATATAACACAAAAATACACATATATACGGTTCTCACCACAACTCACGCTATGATTCAAACACAAGGCATTACAAGACACAAAACATATTTCCATCGTCTACACATATCCATATATCCATTTATCCACAAATCCACACATAAACAACCATAAATGATTTATGCAAATGCAAGAGACCGACACAACGACTCTATGCATATGCACATGCGGTACCGACTTCCATTGTTTCTCATCACTAGTTCACTCAGGAACTCTGCTGGAACCATCGCTCGTTACATCACTGTAACTCCCCGTCGGGCCTACGATGTTCCCCACCGCTCACACCCCACACGGGCACACGGTGTTTATGGATCGCTCACACCCCACACGGGCACACGACCCGATCGTTCACACCCCACATGGGCACACGATCGTCTATAATCATCGCTCACACCCCACATGGGCACACGAAGTTATAGCGAATTCCCTCTAGAATCCAAACCGTCACTCAGGACGTTCAACAATGCATATCATGATGCTTAGCATACAATGACCCATGACATTCAATATGCACACATAAATACATTCATTTACATCGACATAAATTACACTTTGCACTTATGCCCAAAACAATGCATTTAATTTCCATACGGTCACAAATCATCACAACATCATCTAAACACATACATTTACATCATACATCAGCACCTTGCACAATATATATCAATTACATACAAGTATAACGACAAAAATCGACAACCGACACTATTCCCGACTTTCCGACATAATTTAATCGGCTAACAATTTCGAAATCATCATAATAAGAAAGTAAAGCTCAATAGCTACGCAACGATACCAAGAATGTAAAAATCGGACAAACGGATCAAAAGTTACGAACGAAAACGAAAAACGATATTTTGAAAAGTCACATTTTGCAAAAGTCCTGTCCATACGCGTATCACCATGAGCCATATGCGTATGAGCAGAGACTCATTTTTTCCAAAGTTCACGTTGAAATGTCTGTACGCGTAATGCCCAAGCCCGTACGTGTAAGACCTAAAAAGCTACGCGTATCATACGCAAATGGGCAGATGGCCAAGAAAACAAGCAACCCATATGCGTATTGGCCCTATGGCTCGCCCACCATACGCGTATTGCCAGGGTTCATACGCGTATGAACATGCCCCATACGCGTATGACCTGGAAATCTCAGAAAAATTTCTGCAGAACGTGGTTCTGCGTTTTCCACTCAAAAATCCTCCAATTTTCACCTACACCCAGAAAAATTACCAATACAATTCATTGCAACAAGTATCTACCCTATACCGACAAGAATGAACACTTAACACATGGTTTTCAACACATTTACTCAATTTCTAATCAATTTTATCACAAATGGGTTTACAAAAATATTTCCATTTCAATCCACAAACATCACAAATATACATACATAATCATATACAAGTATACAATAATTGAATTTCGCACCCTTACCCGATTAAATCGATACTAGAAGTTGATTTTTCTTTGATTTTTCCAAGTTTTTCCACTATTTCTCTTCTTCTTCTCTTTTCTCCTCTTTTTCTTTCTTTCCCCTTTCTTTCTTTCTATTTTTCTCTCTTTCTAATTCCTTTTCTATTCTAACTTAACAAAATATTATGAAATGTCCAAAATACCCCCACACTCAAATATCTCACAAACGTTCCCAAAACCTGATAAAATATCACAACATCGAAAAATAACATATTTTCAGATAAAAGTCGAAAATAAAATAAAATAATAATATAATAATCAAACGACTCGATTAAATAAAACGCACACGAAAACTGGGTCGTTACAACTCTCCCCCACTTAGAAATTTTCGTCCTCGAAAATATACCTGAGACGAACAAATCTGGATACGACTCCCGCATCCGACTCTCCAACTCCCAAGTCAAATTGCCCTCAGCAGCGCCACCCCACGCCACTTTCACAAGTGCAATATCCTTGCCTCGCAACCTCTTCACCTCGCAATCCAAAACCCTAACTGGTAATGCCTCAACTGTAAGGTTCTCCCTTACCTCAATCTCATCCATCGGAATCACATGCGATGGATCCAGAACATACTTCCGAAGCTGTAAAACATGAAACACATCGTGCAAATTCGACAGATTCGGTGGCAACGCCACAACACCCACTCTCGCGGATATCTGGTAAGGACCAATAAACCGAGAAGTAAGTTTCTTCGATTTCAATGCACGACCCACACCTGTTACCGGCGTAACCCTCAAAAATACATGATCGCCCTCTTGGAACTCAAGATCCTTCCGTCTCCAATCATGATAACTCTTTTGTCTACTCTGAGAAGCTTTCATCTCCTCACGAATAAACTTTACTTTCTCTGTCGTCTGTTGCACCAATTCTGGTCCAACCACCGTTCTCTCACCAGATTCGTGCCAACACAAAGGTGTCCGACACCTTCGTCCATACAATGCTTCAAACGGTGCCATTCCCATACTAGAATGGAAACTGTTATTATACGTAAACTCAATCAATGCAAGATAACTATCCCACACACCACCTTGTTCCAAAACACACGCTCTCAACAAATCCTCCAAAGACTGAATCGTCCTCTCCATCTGACCATTCGTCTGTGGATGATAAGCCGGACTCAATCTCAATCTAGAACCCAAAGCCTTCTGTAAACTTTCCCAAAATCTCGATGTAAATCTAGGATCTCGATCAGAAACAATACTCAATGGAACTCCATGCAACTTCACAATCACACTGATGTAAATCTCAGCTAACCGCTCCAAAGAAAAACTAATATCAATCGGAATAAAATGAGCTGATTTAGTCAGTCTATCAACAACCACCCAAATAGCATTATGCCCTCGCTGAGTATTCGGTAACCCTGTCACAAAATCCATCGAAATACTATCCCACTTCCACTCAGGAATATCCAACGGTTGCAACAAACCACTAGGCCTCAGATGTTCCACTTTCGATTTCTGACAAGTCAAACATGCATAAACAAACTGAGCCACATCTCTTTTCAATCCAGACCACCAGAAAATCCTCTTCAAATCTTGGTACATCTTATTCGCTCCCGGATGTATACTCAAATTACTCCGGTGTCCTTCCTCCAAAATCATCCTTTTCAACTCCGCATCATCTGGAATACAAATCCTACCTCGGAATCTCAAAACACCATTAATATCCACTTGGAAATCACAATTCGCATCTTTTCCTCCAACCAACATCAAATCCACAAATTTCACATCCAGCTTTTGCTTCTCACTAACCGTCGTCAGAAAATCATTAGTAATCGTTAGCATACCAAGCCTAACGCTATCCGACGTCACTTCACAAACCAAACTCAAATCTCTAAACGATTCCAAAAGTTCCCACTCCTTAACCATTAAAGCGGACATATGTAACGATTTCCAGCTCAATGCATCAGCTACCACGTTAGCTTTACCAGGATGGTAATTCAAGCCAAAGTCGTAGTCTTTCAAGAATTCCAACCATCTACGTTGCCTCATATTTAGCTCTTTCTGATCAAACAAATATTTCAAACTTTTATGATCACTAAAGACTTCAAACCTCGCACCGTAGAGATAATGCCTCCAAATCTTCAACACGAAAACCACAGCCGCTAACTCAAGATAATGAGTAGGATAATTCTTCTCATGAACTCTTAACTGCCTTGAAGCATAAGCCACCACCTTACCTTCCTGCATCAGAACACCACCTAGACCAATCAAAGAAGCATCACAATAAACCATGAATGGTTCATTAGGATTCGGCAAAATCAAGATCGGAGCTGTCGTCAATCTTCTCTTCAGCTCAGTAAAACTCTCTTCACACCGAATATCCCAAATGAATGCTTGCCCTTTACAAGTCAACTGGGTCAAAGGAAGTGCTAGCTTCGAAAAACCTTCAATAAACCTGCGATAATAACCAGCCAAACCCAAAAAGCTTCAAATTTTAGTAACAGATCTCGGAGCCTCCCATTGTAGAACTGCTTCTCTTTAGATGGATCCACAGCAATACCATTACCTAAAATTACGTGTCCAAGAAAACTCACTTCCGACAACCAGAATTCACACTTGGATAATTTAGTAAAAAGCTTCCTCTCCTTCAAAACCTGCAAAACAATACGCAAATGTTCTGCATGCTCCTCCCGAGACTTAGAATAAATTAAGATATCATCAATAAACACCACCACGAAACGATCCAGATGCTTGTGAAAAATACGATTCATGTATTCCATAAACACACCTGGCGCATTAGAAACCCCGAACGGCATCACATAATATTCATAATGACCGTATCGTGTCCTAAAAGCCGTTTTCTGAATGTCTTCCTCCTTCACCCTTATCTGATGATACCCTGACCTCAATTCAATCTTACTGAACACACACGCACCAACCAACTGATCCATCAGATCATCAATCCTTGGAAGCGGATACTTATTCTTAATCGTCACCTTATTCAACTGGCGATAATCAATACATAACCTCATACTCCCATCCTTCTTTTTCACCAATAAAACTGGAGCACCCCAAGGAGAAACACTTGGCCTCACGAACCTCTTTTCCAACAACTCATTCAACTGTTTCTTTAACTCCACTAACTCCGATGCCGACATACGATAAGGTGCCATAGAAATAGGTCTAGTACCAGGAACTAGATCTATAGAAAACTCCACCTCTCTCTCCGGCGGCAAGTCTGAAATATCCTCATGAAACACTTCCGGAAATTCACACACAACAGGAAACACCTCAAATGAAACTTGACTATCCACAGTTAAAGATGCAAACAATCCAAACAACTGAACTTCCTCCGCCAAAAGTTTCTTCAACTCTTTGGTAGATAAGAAACTCGAGTCTTCGTCTTCCTCAAGAGAAGGAAACCTTACCAGCTTATGATAACAATCAATGTGAACTCGATTGAATTGCAACCAATTCATTCCCAAAACCACATCTAATCCCTCCAACGGCAAACATACTAAATCCATCTCAAAGTCTTTACCATAAATGGTCAAAGGACATCTTAGACAAACCAACGACGTAGTTACTGACCCCATTGCTGGAGTATCAATAACCATTCCACCACTCATCACCGACAACACAAGATTCAAACGCTTCGCGCACTCAGACGAAATAAACGAATGAGACGCTCCAGTATCAATAATAGCAATCAAAGGAGTACTATTAATAAAACAAGTACCTCGAATCAGACGATCTGCACTCGAAGTCTGAGTCCCCGATAATGCAAACACTTTTCCACCAGCTGGAGTTTGTTTCGGTTTCGGACACTTAGTACTAATGTGACCAGGTTCCCCACAGTTGTAACATTTCACCACATTCTTCCTGGCGCAATCTGCTGCAACATGTCCTACACCCCCACAGTTAGTACACTTCCTCAAATCTTTCCTGCACTCAAACTGACGATGCCCCAACTCACCACATTTATAACACCTCATAGGACCAGACATTCCTCCTCCACCTGACCTCTTCTCAAAATTCTCTCTCTGTTTACCTTTATCAGCTGGTGTCACATACGGACCACCACGGAACTGTTGCTTCCCTTTCCTCTCGCTCACACTCTTGTAATGAGTAGAACGAGCCTTACTGCCCTCTTCATAAATCCTACAACAATCCACCAAATCAGAAAACCTCTGAATCCTCTGATAACCAATTACCTGCTTTATCTCAGGACGCAAGCCATTCTCAAACTTCACACACTTAGAGAATTCAGCAGTAGCTTCAGCATAATGAGGATAAAACTGCACAAGTTCCACAAACTTAGCAGTATAATCAACTACAGACATATTACCTTGCTTTAGCTCTAAGAACTCAATTTCCTTCTTCCCCCTCACATCTTCAGGAAAATACCTCCTCAAGAACTCCCGGCTAAAAACTTCCCAAGTAATCTCTTCTTCCTCTTCCTCTTCTGCAGCTTCCAACACACGTCGAGTACTAACCCACCAATCTTCAACTTCTTCCAATAACATGTGAGTACCTAGTCTCACCTTCTGATCTTCATCACAATCCATCACTCAGAAAATCCTTTCAATCTCTTTCAGCCAACTCTGTGCACCATCCGGATCATATCTTCCTTTGAAAACAGGCGGTTTGTTCTTCCTGAACTCATCATTACCCGCAGCATTAGGTGCACCCTACACAGCACGAGCCATAGCTTGCATAGCCGCAGCCAAAGCAGCATCATTCCTACCAGCCATATTCTGTTCATTTCCAATAACAGAAACTATGGTTAAACAAACAGCTCAACCAACCACAACGACCAACAAGGACTGACACAACTGACACGGACTGACACAAACTGGCTCTGATACCACTTAATGTAACACCCCCAATCTATAACCCCAATTAATAAAAAGCAGTAAAAGAAAATTCGAAATTTCGTCAGAGTATATTTAAATTATCATGGCATAGACCGGGAGGGTCACATCAATTGAAAACAATACATACAACACCTGCTCATAAAGATATGCAACAGTGGGGTAGCAATCAACAGAGGAACTTAGTTCCTTACACCCACATTTCAGTTTTTAGAAAAAAAGCGGAAAATCTAAAACTGAATAACATACATATATATATATATCACAAAAGTTTGTCATTCGCCATGTTGTACAAGCACAAGCCAAAAGATATACATATACATAATATACAATTATCACAAACGGCCTCCCTAACTACCCGGTGTCACATATCAGAGCCGACCGACAAAAGAATGAAGACGCAAAGCTTCACAAAAATACCTCCAGCAACTCTAATCTGCAATGCCTCATAGAGCATTATAAAACAGCAGAAGGGTGAGAAAAACAACCATAATATAATTGCATATAATTATATATATAACACAAAAATACACATATATACGGTTCTCACCACAACTCACGCTATGATTCAAACACAAGGCATTACAAGACACAAAACATATTTCCATCGTCTACACATATCCATATATCCATTTATCCACAAATCCACACATAAACAACCATAAATGATTTATGCAAATGCAAGAGACCGACACAACGACTCTATGCATATGCACATGCGGTACCGACTTCCATTGTTTCTCATCACTAGTTCACTCAGGAACTCTGCTGGAACCATCGCTCGTTACATCACTGTAACTCCCCGTCGGGCCTACGATGTTCCCCACCGCTCACACCCCACACGGGCACACGGTGTTTATGGATCGCTCACACCCCACACGGGCACACGACCCGATCGTTCACACCCCACATGGGCACACGATCGTCTATAATCATCGCTCACACCCCACATGGGCACACGAAGTTATAGCGAATTCCCTCTGGAATCCAAACCGTCACTCAGGACGTTCAACAATGCATATCATGATGCTTAGCATACAATGACCCATGACATTCAATATGCACACATAAATACATTCATTTACATCGACATAAATTACACTTTGCACTTATGCCCAAAACAATGCATTTAATTTCCATACGGTCACAAATCATCACAACATCATCTAAACACATACATTTACATCATACATCAGCACCTTGCACAATATATATCAATTACATACAAGTATAACGACAAAAATCGACAACCGATACTATTCCCGACTTTCCGACATAATTTAATCGGCTAACAATTTCGAAATCATCATAATAAGAAAGTAAAGCTCAATAGCTACGCAACGATACCAAGAATGTAAAAATCGGACAAACGGATCAAAAGTTACGAACGAAAACAAAAAACGATATTTTGAAAAGTCACATTTTGCAAAAGTCCTGTCCATACGCGTATCACCATGAGCCATATGCGTATGAGCAGAGACTCATTTTTTCCAAAGTTCACGTTGAAATGTCCGTACGCGTAATGCCCAAGCCCGTACGCGTAATGACCTAAAAAGCTACGTGTATCATACGCAAATGGGCAGATGGCCAAGAAAACAAGCAACCCATACGCGTATTGGCCCTATGGCTCGCCCACCATACGCGTATTGCCAGGGTTCATACGCGTATGAACATGCCCCATACGCGTATGACCTGGAAATCTCAGAAAATTTTTTGCAGAACGTGGTTCTGCGTTTTCCACTCAAAAATCCTCCAATTTTCACCTACACCCAGAAAAATTACCAATACAATTCATTGCAACAAGTATCTACCCTATACCGACAAGAATGAACACTTAACACATGGTTTTCAACACATTTACTCAATTTCTAATCAATTTTATCACAAATGGGTTTACAAAAATATTTCCATTTCAATCCACAAACATCACAAATATACATACATAATCATATACAAGTATACAATAATTGAATTTCGCACCCTTACCCGATTAAATCGATACTAGAAGTTGATTTTTCTTTGATTTTTCCAAGTTTTTCCACTATTTCTCTTCTTCTTCTCTTTTCTCCTCTTTTTCTTTCTTTCCCCTTTCTTTCTTTCTATTTTTCTCTCTTTCTAATTCCTTTTCTATTCTAACTTAACAAAATATTATGAAATGTCCAAAATACCCCCACACTCAAATATCTCACAAACGTTCCCAAAACCCGATAAAATATCACAACATCGAAAAATAACATATTTTCAGATAAAAGTCGAAAATAAAATAAAATAATAATATAATAATCAAACGACTCGATTAAATAAAACGCACACGAAAACTGGGTCGTTACAATAAGTCCCAATCTTTTGTACATAAACTTTGTTTTTAACCATAAACAACTTCCATGGGCCTCTCCTTGAGTTGTAATCCCCATACCTCTGTTTTCAAAATCATCTATCTGTTTTAAACTGGTACTAAGGGAGCATTATTCTCGGTGAAACTGCTCTTAGACCACTTGGGCCTCTATTTGAGTTATAAGCCCCAAACATTATTTTCTTTTCAAAAACATCCTTTTAAATCAAGTTCAAATTCAAAGTTTTCTAGAAACTTTCTTCAATTTCTTAAAACCCTAATTATACAGTTGTAGTCAATACAACCAATCACAATACACTTGAACCTCTTTTCAGAGTGTAAGGCCCAACATCTTTTCAATTCAATGCATACTTGTTTATATACCTGTTAATTCACTTATCTGCATATCTGTCTAAGTTTCCCTTAGCAGTTAGATCATCCTCAGTTTACCCTTTAGGCCAAACAGTAGGATACTCAGAATTTAGGTCAAAAACTAGTTCCCTCATAGGAAACTTCCCCAATACAGTCTGCCTCCTTTTGGGCTTTATTCTATATGGAACAAAGAAAGGCATTATTCCCGGTGAAACTTTTCTTAAGACTGTCAGAACTTAGAAACTTATAAAAGAAATTCATTTCCGCAGAGAGGATTAATTCCAGGTGAAACCTCTTTTGAATTTCTTCAAACCTTGGAACTGTTCAACAAAGAAAGGATTATTCCCGGTGAAACCTTTCTTGAACTTTTCTTAGGCTTGGACCAACAGGCTTCTTAAAACTTCCCCATAGCCTCCTCTTGAGCTTAGTAAAAGGACCACCAGGCTTCTTAGAAGTTCCCCTCAGCCTCCTCTTGGGCTTAGTACAAGGGCCCAGAGGTTTCCTAAAAGCATAGGATAAAATTCAATCATCTCTACTAGTTCAATCCTTAGGAAAGTCAATACTCTAGAACATCCAATCAGTCAAGATTTGATCTTCATATCTAGAACCCTCAGCCTCCTCTTGGGCATCATACAAAGATCTCTCTCCAGCCAGAGTCTACCTTTTCTCAAGAGACTTGGATAAAGTCAGCCTCCTCTTGGGCTTCATACAAGTAGACTTGGAAAGTCTCACCCCCATAGCCTCCTCTTGGGCTTAGTACAAGGACCCACAGGCTTCCTAAAAGCATAGGATAGATCCTGGTCATTTTTACCAATACATCCATTCTCAGAAGAGTCAAAACCTCTAAGGGTTTTTAACTCATCTTTAAATCTCTCCAGACCCCCAACAAGGCTTAACTTTCATCTTAGAAATCTCCAGCTAGGGTCAGATTGACATTAATAAATCCTCAAAGGAATCAGAGCCTCATGGCATCTGACAAATCAACTCTGCTCAAATCACTAGCAAGAGTCAATTTCCCTTTGGATTCCCCAACACAGTTTAGACCTTCTCCTGGATTTCAATAATCCTCAGCAGGAGTCAGCCTCCTCTTAGGCTTCATATAAGGGTTTCTCCAGTCAGCCTCAATCTTGGGCTTTGTATAAGACAAACATCATACTCCCCAGTTGAGTCAGTTTTCTTTGAAACTACACTCAAACTCTTCAGCTTCATCATCTTGGGCTTCAAACAAGATACCCAAATAAAACCCTCCCCAGTGGAGTCAGTTTCCTTTAGCTTCAACCTTGGGCTTTGATCAAGGCACACAAAAATCAACATCCCCACAGATGAGACCATGAGTCCTCTATGTAAGAGGATATTTCCTCTATACATCACATATCAAAACAAACAATCAAAACCTTTTTCCCAGATAAATTGTTGTAAGTGGCACACTTGTTGATTCAAAATCCAAGTTGGAGTCCCTCCTTTATCATGGTTAAAATTCCTCTTCCATCTAACAGCTATAAGTGGCAAGCCTCTGGATTCTTTACATCCAAGCCAACATCCCTCTCTTAGCATGAAAGATTCATAAAGGAAAAAGTGGCATTGCTCTACACTGAGTTAAAGCTTCTTCCTTCATGACATTTCTCTTATAAAGGAAATTATGGAATTGCTGGATTCCTCACATCCCAGTTAAAGTAATTTCCCTTATAACCAATTACCTGACATTTGTGATGAATAGGTGAGATATCTCCCTTTAGAGATGACAAATTCTCTCAGACAATTATAGCTTCAATCTTGGGCTTTAAACAAGACACAAATACTCTGTTAGCTTCAATCTTGGGCTTTGAACAAGACACCAAATTTTCCTCCCATAGAATAGGAGGAACTACGATTGCTCTGATTTCCCAAATCTCTTTACGGGAATACGTAGGCATAAGATTGCGAAATCTTAGCGAGCACACAAATCAAAAATCTCAGGTTCAATACCTTCCCAAAAACAATAGAAAACCCCAAAACAACAAAAACATTCTCTCAACCCTCACAAAGGAAAAACTTTCCCAATCAATAGCTCATAGACTTAAGAAAGCATTTCAAACAGTAGAAACTACCTGGAAATAAAGGTTCCTATGGATAACTAGAGATACTCTAGGTATTAATAGCTTCCCTTTGTGCAACCAAACCCCGATCCCCGATCTTTTAGCATTTGTTAAAGAAAACACTTGTGTGCAGGGTTAGTTTAAGATATCTTTCCCTTCCTTTCAAGCTTCATAGGATAAATATAGAAATCAGAAAGTAGCAAAAAATAATGGTATGTGGTCGCATCACCAAAAAACCGACGCTACATCACCTTTCATTGATAAAGCATAAATCGCATGTGCAGATTAATGCACGAACAAACCATTGAAAACAATGACCCAATGCCATCTCCCAATTTTGAGTTCCCTGTGTTTGGGGCAGAAGAGGAAGATAAAGAAGAGATTCATAATGAGATCTCTAGATTTCTTGAGTATGAGGAAAAAGCCATTTAGCCTCACAAAGAGTTAGTAGAGCTAATCAACTTGGGTTCCGAAGAAGACGGAAAGGAAGTAAAAATTGAGGCACTTTTTATTCCATCTGTCAAAGAAAGAATGATTGAGCTACTCAGAGAGTATGTTGATGTGTTTACTTGGTTTTACCAAGACATGCCAGGGTTAGACACAGGCATTGTGGAGCATCAATTACTGTTGAAGCCAGAGTGTCCACCGGTTAAGTAGAAGCTAAGAAGAACTCGCCCAGACATGGCCCTCAAGATCAAAGAAGAAGTGCAAAACCAGATTGATGCGGGTTTTCTTGTCACATCCAAATATCCTCAGTGGTTGGCCAACATAGTGCTTGAGTTCGCATGTGTGTTTACTATAGGGATTTGAACAAGGCCAGTCCGAAAGATGATTTCCCTTTGCCACATATTGATATGTTGGTCGATAACACTGCCAAATTCAAAGTATTCTCTTCTATGGATGGTTTCTCAGGTTACAACCAAATCAGGATGGCACCTAAAGACATGGAGAAGACAACGTTTATCACACCTTGGGGCACGTTTTGCTATAGGGTGATGCCTTTTGGTCTAAAAAATACTGGCGCGACATATCAAAGGGTTATGACTACCCTCTTCCATGATATGGTGCACAAAGAAGTAGAACTTTACGTGGATGACATGATTGCTAAGTCTAAAACTGAAGAAGACGATGTGGAATATTTGTTGAAGTTGTTTCAGAGATTGAGGAAATATCAACTCTGCTTAAACTCGAACAAGACTACATTTGGTGTCCGTTCAAGAAAACTCTTAGGGTTCATTTTTAGTCAAAGAGGATTTAAGGTCGACCCTGATAAGGTTAAAGCCATTCAAGAGATGCCAGCGCCAACAACTGAAAAGCAAGTCAGAGGGTTTCTTGGATGCCTAAATTACATCTCACAATTCATTTCACATCTGATTGCTACCTGTGGGCCAATTTTTAAACTCCTCAGAAGGGATCAGGGTTGTGTTTGGGCAGATGATTTCCAGAAGGCATTTGACAGTATCAAAGAATATCTTCTTGAGCCTCTAATTTTGACCCCTCTCGTTGAAGGAAGACCCTTGATCATGTACTTGACCATATTATAAGATTCTATGGGTTGTATACTCGGTCAGCAAGATGAAACAGGAAGAAAGGATCACGCAATATACTACTTGAGTAAGAAATTCACAAAGTGAGTCTCGATACTCCATGCTCGAGAAAACCTATTGTGCTTTAGCTTGAGATACTCGACGCCTTCGTCAGTACATGCTGAATCACACTACTTGGTTGATTTCTAAGATGGAACCAATCAAGTATATCTTTGAGAATCCCGCCTTGACAGGAAGGATTGCCTATTGGCAAATGTTGTTGTCAGAATACGATATCGAGTATCACACTCAGAAAGCGATAAAAGGGAGTGTCTTAGATGACCATTTGGCTCATCAGCCAATTGAAGACTATCAGTCTGTCAAATTGGATTTCCCAGATGAGGACATGATGTATCTAAAGGTTAAAGATTATGAAGAGCCACTACCTGATAAAGGGCCTGAGCTAGGATCCCAATGGGGTTTAATATTCGATGGAGCTGTTAATGCTTATGTAAATGGAATTGGCGCAATCATTGTGACTCCTCATCGTTCCAATATTCCATTTACCACAAGGTTAACATTGTAATGCACCAACAATATGGCCGAATATGAACCTTGTATCATGGGCCTTGAGGAGGATATCGATTAGAGGATAAAGAACTTGGATGTGTATAGGGACTCTGCTTTAGGGATTAATCATATCAAGGGAGAGTGGGAAACGTGCCAACCTGGTTTGCTTCCTTTATTCAACAAAGTTGAATTTCATCATGTTCCTCGTGACGAGAACTGAATGGCAGATGCTCTAGCAACATTGGCTTCCATGATTGTGGTGAACCGTTGGAATGATATTCCCAAAATTGATGTTATGTATCTCGACAGACTAGCGCATGCATTTGTAGTAGAAGAGGTCAGTGATGATAGACCTTGGTACTATGACATTGAGTGTTTTCTTCGAAGACAAGAGTACCCACACGGGGCATCGAATAAAGACAAGAAGACATTGAGAAGATTGGCTGAAAATTTCTTTCTGAATAATGATGTACTATACAAGAGAAACTTTGACATGGTCTTACTTAGATATGTAGACAAGCATGAAGAGGACATGTTGATGACAGAGATTCATGAAGGATCCTTTGGCACTCGTGCCAATGGACATGCAATGGCAAAGAAACTATTGAGAGTAGGCTACTATTAAATGACGATGGAGTCTGATTGTTGCAAGTATGCAAAGAAATGCCATAAATGTCAGATCTATACCGACAAGATTCATGTACCTCCAACTCTTCTTAATGTCATCTCTTCTCCTTGGCCTTTCTCTATGTGGGGAATTGATATGATTGGTATGATAGAGCCTAAATCTTCAAATGGAGATCGCTTCATCTTGGTGCCCATTGATTACTTTACCAAGTGGGTAGAAGCAACTTCATATGCAAACATCACCAGACAAGTGGTCATCAGGTTTATCAAAAACCAGCTTATCTGCCGCTATGGGATCCCAAGTAAAACCATCACTGACAATGGGTCTAACTTGAACAATAAAATGAAGAAGGAGTTGTGTGAGGAGTTCAAGATTGAACACCATAACTCTTTCCCATATAGACCGAAGATGAATGATGTTGTCGAGGCTGCTAAACGAACATCAAGAAGATCATTCAAAAGATGGTTATCACATACAAAGACTGGCATGAGATTCTCCCATTTTCTCTACATGGGTACCGCACATTTGTACGCACATCAGCACGGGCAACCCCTTTCTATTTAGTTTATAGCATGGAAGCAGTGCTCCCCGTGGAAGTTGAGATTCCTTCAATGAGAGTTTTGATGGAGGCTAAGTTATCCGAGGCTAAATGGTGTCAGAACAGGTACGACTAACTGAACTTAATCGAAGAAAAGAGAATGACGGCTCTATACCATGGTCAGCTGGACCAACAAAGGAAGAAGGCTTTTGACAAAAAGGTTCTACCTCATGAATTCAGAGAAGGCGACCTCGTGCTTAAGAAAATCCAGTCTTTCATCACTGATTCTAGGGGGAAGTGGACTCCTAACTATAATGGCTCATACGTTGTAATGAAAGCCTTCTCTGGCGGTGCATTAATTCTTGCAACTATAGATGGAGAGGAGATCACTCGTCTTGTGAATATTGACGCAGTCAAGAAATACTATGCCTAAAATAAAAAAGAATAGCTCGCTAAGTTAAAAACCCAAAAGGGCGACTTAGGCAAAAATGAGTCTCTCAATGGACTGAAAACCCGAAAGGGAGGTCTAGGAAAAAATTAGAGACAAAACAGAAAATAAACATCCCGATAGATTGAAAACTTGAAAAGGCAATCTTGGAAAAAGTTAGGGATAAGGCAAGTAACTTCATCAAATCAGACTGGATTGTTGAAAGCAATTTCTATCATCAAGGATTTCTTAGTCAAATCATCATAAGCTCAAGAGCATGTGGAACTCAAAGTTGTTAGGGAGAATAGTGGTCATTGTTTTTTATGTAACCTTTTCCCTTATTTACCATTTTCTACTCTTTGTAATGATCCGTGGAGTCCCGTCTTTTGCGGACTACCATTCAATTAATAAAATTTGAGCCTTTATCCATTCGTTTGCAATTCTTACCTTTATTTCTATCTTGCAAAATGTCTTTTTATTTTTTATTGCATTTTCTGAAACAAAATTTTTTGCTCTTGCTTTTAAAATGTGTGTGTATTATACTTTGATTTGTGAACAAGAAAAAGGACATCAGGGGTTACTCCAAGAATGGTTAAACCTCAAAATGCAGAACTACATTGTTCTTGTAATATGCCTTGCATATATCTCTAGTGACAAGTCCTTACTTCAGGTAATTTGTGACATGTTTGGTATATGACCTATGGAGTTCCCCCAGTTGGTTCCTTTGAGCTCAGACTTCCCTTAGAAAATTGGGTATTTCTTTTATCCCCCATGAAGTCTTAAGTCTGGTATCTCTAGCAGCAATCTTGGTTCAAACTTCTCCATTCATGGATGATTCTTTCCCAGTGGATCTCTCTCCCCCCCGTAAAGCGGAGTTCACGTTGTTATCCCCTAGTGGATTTTTGATGATAGCATATTATTTTGGGGTATTCCCAAGTGTAGTATGTTCCTCTCCCCTGAGAGATTGAAGCTTTAAAGCAAGATTTTGTTCCGTCTGTGGCTGCTAATTTATCCCCTGTGATGTTTCTGTTTTGTTGAGATTTGCCGAGTACCCGGTTGAGGTGTTTATTTCATCTCCAGTTTACTCCTTTTTCAGCTGTTTTGTCAGCATTAAACATAGCATGAAATACATATATTCATACATATATACATGATACATGTGCATTCCGTATTTTTGTGATATTGTTTACTTCATTCACTTTGGTTGTGCTTATCCCCAGGTGACTTGGTTTTTCCTCTCTCCTAATACAGTGTCAGCTTTAAGCAGAAAATGTATATTCTTTCTAATTCCTCATTGAGTTTATCCCTCGTGGAAGATTTTACTTTAGCTTTCCCTTCCATCTTTGGATAGGATAAATCCCCAGTCGAGCTCATTCCTCATTGGGTAGAGTCCTGCTTGGTCGTTTCTCTCTAGTTCATTCCTGGACTGAACCTTGGTCTCTGACAATTTTGGTTTTGAAACTCTCTAGATCATTAAACCTAGACCGAGAGTGCATTTATTTTGCACCTTTTTCCCCAGGAAGAATCCATTTATGGATACCTATTGAAGATAAATCTCCATCCCACAGCAGTGTTGTGGTGGCAGTCTCTTGGAATTTACACCAGACAACAAGTGGCAGTGTCTTTATTTGAGCAGCTGGTTATGTTCTCGGACTTTCTCATGACAAATGGCAGTCTTTTTTCAAGATAGTTTGTTTATCCCCCAGTGGAATGATCAAGATTATCAACTTTCTTTCATCAAATAGCATCTCTCCAGAATATTCCGTTAGAGAAGTTTGTTGAAGACTTTTACAAGGTGTGTTTCTCTTTAATTGAGATATCCTATTACCATAATTTCATTTGCTCCGATGCAATTTCAAACTGTAGCTAATATTCTCCCCAATGAGGTCATTATCAAAATTTGATTCCATTAAATGGCATATCTTAGGAAGTCCCGTCAGAGAAGTTTGGTGAAGATTCTTACAGATGATCTTTCTCTTTATTTGAGAAATCTCTTTTGCAAGTCAATTGGCCTGCATCTTTTTGAAGATCCCCGGTGAAGTTGTAAATCCCCGGTGAAATTCCTAATCCTCTGTGAAGATACTTACCCACAAGTGACTACTTTCTCAGGAGTTTATTTTAACCTTTTCAAGTGGAAGACTTGATAAGAAGAAATTGAGACATGCTTATGGCCTACAACCTCGAAGCGTTGGGGAAGTTTATTTTAACCTTTTCAAGTGGAAGACTTGATAAGAAGAAACTGAGACCTGCTTGTGGCCTACAACCTCGAAGCATTGGGGAAGTTTATTTTAACCTTTTCAAGTGGTAGACTTGATAAGAAGAAATTGAGACTAAAATCGTGGCCTACAACCTCGAAGCGTTGGGGAAGTTGATTTTAACCTTTTGAAGTTGAAGACTTGATAAGAAGAAACTAAGACCCGTTCATGGCTTATGACCTCGAAGCGTTGGGGAAGTTTAAGTTATCCTTTTCAAGCAGAATGCTTGATCAAAGAAGAAATTGAGACTCGTTCGTGGCTTATGACCCGAAGCGGGGAGAGGTTTATTATAATTTCAAACATATTATTTGATTATTTTTAATTGAATCCTATTCCATATACAGGAATTTTCTATTATTTCAATTGTCAGAGCTGTCAATCTTTTTCCAGTAGAGTTGTAACCTTTTCCCCAGTATATTCATCTCCTGTGGCATCATTCCTCACTCAATTCTCATCTTGCATTCATATCATATCATATCATATCATATCATATCATGAGCATCTTTGTGATATCTTAGGGCCAAAAATTGTGCATGTTTGTATTTAAGTTTCTCCTATCACGTCGAGACGAAGATTTCAATCTCTGGATAGAAGAAACTTAAATAGAGGCACTTGTCATACCCTAATTTTTAACCCTAAGATTTCACCTCATCTTCATCATTTTTGCATGACATCAAGCATCTCATGTGTGTGTCTTTTATGCATTTCTTAACCATTGAAAATACAAAAAAAAATATGTGCCTTGCTTTGCTTTGATTACAAGTTAGGGTTTTGGCACCAAGGAGCTCAAGAAGTTGATCAACCAAGGATTTGTGTGGTCCCCAACTTCTAAAGTTCCCAATTCATTTCAACATGATCAATATTTTCCCTTCATCCATAATCAAGTGCAAGATTACCTCAATGCTATCTCATCAAGCCCCAAGTCATCTGGTGCATCTAATTAGGGTTTTGACCAAAATCAGCCCTGGGTTGACTTTTTGACTAAGGCATGATCTCACAATTCAAGACATGGTTCAAAGGCCTCAAGTACATCATCTTAGTCCATTCATATGTTTGGATTGGTTCAAGAAGCTTGATTTATTTATAATTGGATAATTCTAGTTCAACTGAGAAAAGTCAATTGTTGATTAAAGTCAAAGTTTGACTTTTGAGATTTTTGGTCAAACATGGACTCCACAGGTCAAGGACCATGAAAACATGGAGTATGTTTGAGTTTGATCAAGTTAAATCACATAAATCATCCAAAGATCAAGAATTGAGGGAATTAGGGTTTTGGAAATTTTTCTAAGTACAAATTCTCATGGTCAAATGACCTACTTTCCAAGATTGTAACTTCTTCCTCAAGCATCCAATGAAAACACTTGAGAGCCACTTTAAAAGATGGCATTTGATACTACAAGTTGGTGAAAATTTCAAGCCAAAAGTTTTCTTGGATTGGAAGTTATTGATGTCCAAAGTTGGAGTTTCAAGTTGTGTGAAAATCTAAGTTTTCAGCATGGTCAAGTGCATGACTTTGAGGATTCCTTGTGAAAAATTCAAGCCACCTCTTTTGATGCTTGATAGCTGCAATTAAAGACCATATTCATACTTCAATTTTGTGAAAGAATGGATCCAAAAGCCTTTACCAATTGAACGTCATGATTGACCAAAGTTGGGATTTCTTCATGATCAGTTTGGTTCATGTTGAACCAAAATTTTACCAAGTCCCTAGTCAGTTTGGTCACGCGATTTTAGGACACCTTTTACCAACTTTCCAATCATTTACAAGACATGTAATCAACATAAAACTTGTACTATCCCATGAGATCTTCAGATTGGTACCAAATTTGTGGGAGAATGATCTCAATTCAAAGTGCAAAAGTTCACTCCAATGGTCCATAATGAATTAAATTTTGTGCATCACATAAAGTCAACTTTTTGATCAAAACCTTTTCCACAAGTTATACAGCTCATCTAAACATCCAAGATAGTTTATCCAACCAAGAGTGATTGCTCAGAATGTCAACTTAGGGGCTGCACCAAAAACATGGCTCAAATGTACCTTCCATCAACTTTATGCAAAAGTTACAATATCCATTGGATCATGATCTTACTTTATCCAAAATTGGATCCTTCCATCAGATTCATTTCACTATAAATAGAGCCTCATTTCATTGCTAAAAAACACAACAAGACATCAGAAAACCTCAGCATAGCATTGATCATCACTTGAAGCATTCTAAAGCATTCTTCACATTTTCACAAAACTACCACTGCCAAAACTCATCACAACCACCAAACCCTCGCATTTTACATTCAAACACATCACAAAGGCACCATTTGAGTTTCTCAAACTCACAAGAACCCTTCATTCCATCCCAAACAAGAAGTCAACTTTCACAAACCTCCATTGTTGACCAAGAAGCCATTTATTCGAATCGTTTGATTACTGCATTTTCATACAATTTATCCATCCAAACACTTTCCAAATACATCATAGAACTCGTCCAAATCATCAAACCTAATTCGTAACACCTCAAACATCAAAATCACTTCTCACTTTTTCACTTCTGCAAGTTGATTTGGACAGAAGGATTGAAGGCATTCCAAGGCAAGGCAAGCATTCAAACACCTTCCTAGGAGTTCATTGAAGCTAAAGACATCATCATTCATTATCTGGAGTTGTTCTAAAGGTGCATTGGACACTCTCCAATAGGTAAGTATTCTGACCTTCCAAACTCCATGGTGTAAGCACCATTTGCATTTATTTAAGTTACCATTATGCTTGCCATGATGTAAGGATTAAAAGCCCCATGCTTATGTTCATTGATCATGCTTATTTGGCATTTAATTTTTGTTTGAAGAATTAGGGTTCTTCTGGTTTTGTTAGAAATTCTTGAGCTAGGTTTAAAATAAATGAATTTGGTTGGCATATTTGAATTCCTCATGAAAATCTGAGTGAAATGGTATATTAGGTTGCTTGTTTTGATGCAGAATAAGAAAATTCGTATTTTTCAAATTTTTGAAGCTTTGTGAGGAATAAGACAATAGGGGGTGGCGCCATTTTTCAATTTCAGAAACATTTTTCATATATATTTTTTAGATATATTTCCATAATGAGCGCGCTCCATGTGGCTTGTTGGTAGTAGGGTTGGTCCTTGTGTCTGAGGGTGCCTAGGTTCAAATCCCCCAGCCCCTTTTTATTCTCTTCTTCGCTCCCACTCTTTTTCCACCTTTTCCTTTTCTTTTTACTTTTTTTATTTATTTAATTATTTATCTTCTTTTTTTTAAATTTCATGCAATTTAATTTTTTCCTTTTATTTTATAATTTCAAAATACCAAAAATATTATTATTTATTCCACTCGTTTATTTTTATTTACATTAAAAATTTATAAATATTAATTATCCTTAGTTTTTTTTATTATTTTAGTTTAACTTTCAAAAATCACAAAAAATACTTATATTTCTTTTCTTATTTTTATCCTCTTATTTTAAATACCTAAAAATTCACCTTTTGTTTATCTATTAGGTTCCATGTTCATGTATATATTTCTTTGATTTTATTATTTTTTTAAGTACTTTAAAATTACTATTAATTGTGATATGCATACTTGCCTAGTATCTAGGGTTTTGATTGATTGCTTTCTTGACCTAAAAATCATGATGAATTCATGCTTTTATTCCTTGTTCTTGTGTCAATATTGTCTTTATGTAAACATGTTGTGATAGTGATGATATATACCATGTTCTTGCTTAATGATTCATGATGATCTTGTCTATATTTGTGTCGTGTTTTAAAGTTGTCCTTTGTTTAATCATGTGTTCAAGAGTTGTGTTGATATACCTTGTTTCCCATAGTTAATTTTCTTTGTTGAATGTTTGTACATACATGTTCATCTTATTGCTTAATCTAAGGGAGATAACTTTGTGTTGACTACATGTCATTTTCATATGCATCTTTATCTTATCGTACATCTTTTGCATGACTTGTTATCCTTAGCATGTTTACCCTTAGGAAGTTTCTCTCAAGTTAATCCAACTTTAGATGACTCAAGTAGGTTCCCCTTTCTCAAACTCAAAATCTTTTTAAGAGAAACATTGGCATTAGGTCATTGACTTTTCAAAACTTTTTCTCAATAAATGCTTCAAGACATATTAAGCATATTCAATTCCCTTTCACATGACTAAACGACACAAACCTTATTCAAACCTTTTGCCACTTTGGCTTTTCAATTTAAAACCATTTCAAATAGATTCGACATTAGTCATCCCTAGTTGAGATGTAATTCTCCTACCCCAATGACATTGTTGAGAAATATGTTGATTCTTTTCCACTTGAGAGAGGTATGCGACATACTTGTTAATTATATATCCAAGTTGGAGCCCTTCTCTCAAAGTGAAGCAAAAATACTTCTTTTCACATGTTGGTGGTGGATAAGTTGAGTATTCTTCTTAAGATGACAACTTGTCTCTTCTTCATTAAAATCCATCATAACAAACCCTTTTCAATTTGTACCTTAAACTACGGGGTTTTGATCCTTTATTGGTACGTAGGCACAAGACTTTGTGTCTTGCCAAACACGAAAAAAATAAAAAAACACTTATCTTCTCATCTCACAAATCAATCCCAAAATAGAAAGCAACTTAAGCAATAACACAAATACAACAAGAGGTTCCTATAGGATACTATAGATACTTAGGGTGCTAATACCTTCCCTTAGTATAACCAACCTCCGAACCTTAAATCTCTTTATTGCTCTATTTTTACATTGCATATTTATGGGTTATTCTTTCTTTTCCCCTTCCCTTGGATAAATTAAATATCAGTGGTGATATCTTATGATTTTGTAAAGCCTAGTTAACGTAATAGCTATGGTCTCCGATTCTCACCGCGACAAATACCTCCCAATATTCCATACCTCACAAAGTTCTATTAACAAAGCTCATTCATCTAGCGGACAAGTAAGAATGACTAAAAGTAAAGAAAAGGAAATTAAGGTAAACCTCGCAATTAACAGAGATACCAACCTAGAGGGAAAAGTGATTTCATGAGTTTTCACTTTGCGAGATATTGATCTCATAAAAAGTTCGACAACCCTTTTTGGTGAAAAAAGCCTGAATCCTAACATAACAAAAATTAACAAAATCACTTAAAAAAATTAAATATAAAATCAATAAATTAAATATAAAATCTCCTTACTCGTAACCCTTTTTCAAGAGAGAGCCCTTTGGCGCCTTAATTAGGATATGCTTCCATGTATTCATCTTCAATCCAAAATCATAATAATAATAATAAGAACATGATAAAGAAAAAAAAATTAAAGAAATAAAAAAAAGCATACAATATCAGCAAAGTAGTCGTTGAAAAGATGAGACTTAGCATGTAAGTCTAATTTTGGAGAATTCATCCGCTTCCATAATTCACTCCATGAAATCTCTGTTTGGTAAGGAAATGAAGCATTTGAGATAGCTTTGAAAAATGACGATTCCTTGGAAATCAAAGAATCCATTGACCGACTATAACACCATTTACTAGGTTGCCGAAGAGGAAACACAAGAATTGGAAAAATGACGAGCTTAGCTCTGGTAGACATGATGATCATGGTTGCTAACGAGCGGCGTGAAACCCTAGCAAAGAAAAGGATTGAAAGCAGAAATGAAAATTACGAGAGAAAAGTATTGAAAGCGAAATGGAATCAAACGATGCCGTAAATGAAAATTACGAGAGAAAAGGATTGAAAGCGAAATGGAATGAAACGGTGTCGTTTATGCTTTTTTAGATTAACGTGCAAAATTTTATCACGTGATGTATATTAAATATATGAGCTATGTTATATGGTACAAATGAATTAGTATACGAAAGGCAAGAATACATACGTGGAATTTGTAGAGTAAAAATAGAAACAATTAGTATATGCTTGCCATAAATCATGGGTGAGGTGGTTAAAAATTAAGAGGTCGTGTACTATTTTGTAATATTAAGCATTACTCTTAATATATAAATAAATGATAATTATTTTGTTTTAATATATAAAGCATAATAATTAATGAAATTAATTAATTTTATTATATTTTAATTCAATTATTATGCTGGATAATTGAATTAATTTGAGGGATGGGAGTGTGTGGCCTAAAAGTGAGGTGTAGAGAGTAAATTGAGGATAATGGATTCTATTTAGAATAATTGGAATAATTTTAATAATTAAAAATAAATGATTGAGATATGTGTTACTTTCATCATCTATGTCATGTTCAAAAAGATACATGTGTTCGTTAAATGAATATTTTAATCTCAACTTTTTATTTTTAAATCTAAGGGTTAATAATTATTTCTATCATTTTCACATAAAAGTAGTATTCTCACTATATATATATATATATATATATATATATATATATATATATATATATATATATATATATATATATATATATATATATATATATATATATATATTAAATAAATAATCCGCCTTAATCAAGTTTAATTTATAAATTAGTTTAATTTATAATTTAATTTTTATCATTGATTAGGGGTACCGAATCAAAATAATTATTATACATAAATTGAAGTTAATAGCCTGCATTGATTAATACCTATGAGTATGAGTGGAAATAGGCTAGGCTAGGCTTTATAAGGCCTGGGTCTGGCCTACGATAAACTTAAAAGGCCTGAGTCTGGCCTATGGCCTATTATAGGCTCTCTTTTTTGGCCTGGTCTGGCCTTTTTAAAAGTCTGACCTGGCCTGAAAGCCTATTTACAAGCCTTATTCTCATTATGGTTCTCAATTATTCCATGTTACTCAAGAAGCTTTATAGGCTAACCTATATATACATATATAGGTCGGCCTATTTAGCCTTTGTTCTAATATATATGCATATATAGGTCAATATATGTATCTTTTTTCTAATATATATGCATATATAGGACAACATATTTAGCATATTTTTAATATATATGAAAATATAGGTCAGCCTATAAGGCTTCATAGGTTTTTTCAATAGCCTAAGTCTGACCTATTTAATTAAATAGGCTTTTAAAAAAACCTAAGCCTGGCCTTTTTATTAAAAAGGCCTGGCTTGACCTAGCCTTAAGTAGGCTAGGTGTTGAATGCAGAATAGGGCAAGCAGCAAAAATATTTATTTTTGGAAGAATTCCCTCCGGGATTTATGTCGTGTCCACAGAGATCGGTTCGAGGGAAAGAATGTCGTTCGACAATCTCTCGCGTTTATGAGTTTGGATTAAATTGGTTTCAAACAAGAAAATAGAAAAGTAAATATTAAAACAAAAAGAATTCATTCTTCAGAGAGAAAAACTCGTCCGGCAATGCATATAAATCACTCCTCACAAACTTAAACTTACCGACCAGTTATACTCCACCTACAATACTCCTCAATATCACCCAGCATCGCTCACAACAAAGGTTATGTCTAACGCACAGTTGAGATAACAACCATGTCACTCTCTTCATCACTCTCGTGAGCGAAGCCTCGAAACACGGGAGGCATTAAACTTCGACGCCTATTGAAGATTGTTAGCTCTAAATCTATCTCTAGAATCCTGAAACTAACAGACAATCATCCCTAATCGAAGTTTGCGACGGTTATCTCTAACGCACCCCAAACCCCACGCATAAAGCAAAAATCAGAGACAATTACCAATAAAGATTTGTAAAGCAAGTTTTATACAACGCCATGGGCGACAAATATACATGAGACCGTAGTCAATACATATACAAAACCCAACATAGAAGAAAAACACAAAGAAGAAAAGAAATGAACCAAACACTTCACGGATTGTCGGAGTCGATCGATGAGAAATCCACCTCGGATCATCCACATGCAAGCTTCCATGTTGTTTTCTAAGCTAATCTACTGAAAAAATGAAGTTTGATGGAGTTGGAGCAAGAATCCCCAAAACCATACTCTAAAAAATGATGAAAAATGACTAAAATAGGCAAAAGTTACTGCCCAGGTTCGCACTGCGAGTCCCCGTTCGCACTGCGAACATAAACCGCCTTTGCAACGCCAAAAACAGTGTTTTTCACACTTCTGGGCACTATTCATTCGCCCCCGGGTTCGCAGTACGAGTGCGCCAGCGAGTGCTTGCCACGGGGGTTCGCAGTGCGAACATGACAGTATGGCAGAAATTGTTTTGATCATAACTCATGAACCGTAACTCCGATTGACGCACGGTTTGAAGCGTTGGAAAGCTTATTCAATGCTCTTTATGAATATGGAAAAATCCCATTGCTGGAACACCTGTAAAAATAAATGAAAATCAATTAAACTCAATGATATTTTCACGGTACCGCACTATACACCGAAAACGTAAAGTAAACGTATTTACGAACAAAGCGGGGTTTATTCAACCAATTTTAACACAAAGTAATGATAAGTGCAACAAAACTTATTTACAAAAATAGGTACATTTTGCACTTATCAAACTCTCCCCAACTTACCTAATTGTTTGTCCACAAACAAGAATCAAACAAACTTGAAAATGCACAAGCAATATCCAAAGAATGATGAATCAACAGGTTTTGAAAAACGGAAACGAATGAATGGTTCAAATGAAAATGATACACACAAAAAGTAAATACTTACCACTAAACTACGACGACAACATAGTCACGAAACAAAAGCAAAGTACAAAAGTCATGCCAAAAATTCTCAAACAACACAAGTTCAAATGTGAATCACACCTAGCAAAAACAATCATCGGTAGATGAAAAACACAAAATGAGGTTCTTTACACTCACACAACACTCATCAAACAAAAGACTAAATTATGCATACATCCACAAATTCATATTGAACATACAAAGGCAAGAATCACAAAGACTTTCAAGGTTGTAATGTGGTCGGGTAAACAAACAAGGGGCAATTTCTAAAGGTAATTGAAAAAAAAACTTGCCTAAACCTAAGGGAGTGAAAACTCACAAAGATTTACACACAAAATTTCAACCAACTTCTTCCAAAATCCCAAGTGTTACACAACACACAATACTTATTTAGCACAATTATTGAAACTCTTTTTGTTTCCTTTTTCAATGATTTTTCTTTTTCTTTCTTTTTCTCTTTTTTTCTTTTCTTTTTCATATTTTTCTCTTTTTTCTTTTCTTTTTCAAACTCATAGAATTCAACCAATGAGTATACAATCATCCTCTCCCCAACTTGAATTCAACCGCACCATCATGTGAATACTCCCTACTTTCTATGGCAAGGAAAAAATCCATACAACAACACAAAGTTAAGGTCCAAGAAAAAACAAAATCCATTAAAAAATAAGTGAACTAAATACTCATAGACAAGCATTAAGTTCAAATAAAAACATGGATCAAAAAGCTCAAAGGGGTTACGAATTCTCACACACGCACAAGGTGAATTGACTATTTGGCTAAGGTGGTTGTGCTCAAAATGAAACAATTGCCTTGATCCTTTTCATGCTTTCATATAATCAACACAAATAAAAGATTTAACATAATAAAATCCAGTTAGAACAAGAATGTTGGTTCTCCGCGCATATATGAACAATGGAAAGCCACCTCACAAAAAGGTTGGGAACTAAAGTGATTCACAATAGAACAAGTATACAAAAGAATGGATGGCATGGAAGTTTGTAAAATGCCTAAGTATCACGAATATGCTAAAGTATAGAAAGCGATAAATACATACCTCAGACGTGTACAAAACTTAACAAAATCATTACCAAACATCCGCAAGTTGAAACGAACCAACTTGGAAAATCACCAAAAGTATCCTCAAATAAGTCAATCAAAATCTGTGAGCAAACAACAACCAAAAACATTCGAAAAGAAAAACTATAAAACATGCTTGTTTTACGTCGTAAGCTCGACGCCTTTACGGTGCTTAATTAGAAACTTTCTTCATTCATGCCATGGTGATGTCTCACCGCGCAACCAAAAGTAAGCGTCCTAACCAAACACTTAAACAAACGTTAATATACAAGTATCAGTATAACAAATGAAAATATACAATATATACGATATTTACAAAACTCAAAAACAAAGAAACTATCGCAATGCGATTCAATATCAAAACCAATCCATTTTGTTGAATGCAGAATAGGGCAAGCAGCAAAAATATTTATTTTTGGAAGAATTCCCTCCGGGATTTATGTCGTGTCCACAGAGATCAGTTCGAGGGAAAGAATACCGTTCGACAATCTCTCGCGTTTATGAGTTTGGATTAAATTGGTTTCAAACAAGAAAACAGAAAAGTAAATATTAAAACAAAAAGAATTCATTCTTCAGAGAGAAAAACTCGTCCGACAATGCATATAAATCACTCCTCACAAACTTAAACTTACCGACCAATTATACTCCACCTACAATACTCCTCAATATCACCCAGCATCGCTCACAACAAAGGTTATGTCTAACGCACAGTTGAGATAACAACCGTGTCACTCTCTTCGTCACTCTCGCGAGCGAAGCCTCGAAACACGGAAGGCATTAAGCTTCGACGCCTATTGAAGATTGTTAGCTCTAAATCTATCTCTAGAATCCAGAAACTAACAGACAATCATCCCTAATCGAAGTTTGCGACGGTTATCTCTAACGCACCCCAAACCCCGCGCATAAAGCAAAAATCAGAGACAATTACCAATAAAGATTTGTAAAGCAAGTTTTATACAACACCATGGGCGACAAATATACATGAGACCGTAGTCAATACATATACAAAACCCAACATAGAAGAAAAACACAAAGAAGAAAAGAAATGAACCAAACACTTCACGGATTGTCGGAGCCGATAGATGAGAAATCCACCTCGGATCATCCACATGCAAGCTTCCATGTTGTTTTCTAAGCTAATCTACTGAAAAATTGAAGTTTGATGGAGTTGGAGCAAGAATCCCCAAAACCATACTCTAAAAAATGATGAAAAATGACTAAAATAGGCAAAAGTTACTGCCCAGGTTCGCACTGCGAGTCCCCGTTCGCACTGCGAACATAAATCGCCTTTGCAACGCCAAAAACAGTGTTTTTCACACTTCTGGGCACTATTCATTCGCCCCCGGGTTCACAGTGCGAGTGCGCCAGTGAGTGCTCACCACGGGGGTTCGCAGTGCGAACATGACAGTATGGCAGAAATGGTTTTGATCATAACTCATGAACCGTAACTCCGATTGACGTACAGTTTGAAGCGTTGGAAAGCTTATTCAATGCTCTTTATAAATATGGAAAATCCCATTGCTGGAACACCTGTAAAAATAAATGAAAATCAATTAAAATCAATGATATTTACACGGTACCGCACTATACACCGAAAACGTAAAGTAAACGTATTTACGAACAAAGAGGGGTTTATTCAACCAATTTTAACACAAAGTAATGATAAGTGCAACAAAACTTATTTACAAAAATAGGTACATTTTGCACTTATCACTGGGCTATAGGCCTCTGTAGGCCGGCCTGGCCTATTCCCACCCCTATGAGAGAACGAGATAAAGGGTATTGGTGGAAAAAAATTGAAATAATTGCTACAATTTCTTTTTTTCTCATATGTGCGGAGAGAGCAAAAATGCACGGGTCCACCATATTTTATTGTCTTCTCTATTTCTTTGATGAACCAAGCGGGAGAAATAATGTATTTATCACATTAATCTCTTTCTTACATTTCTCTCATATTTAATTCACCCTAAACAAACACACAGCTAGGTGATTTCTTTTCCCACCCTTTTGTCTTCTCACAAACCCCTGGTGAAAATTCAAAATTGTCTCTATAATTCGGAGATGCATCTCCGAACGCTCCGTGGATCATTTTTGCTACAATTTGGTTCAGAGATACATCTCCGAATTTATGTCTAATATGATTCGGAGATGAGTATCCGAAAATATCTTTGATGCTTCAAATGAAAAACAGAAAACACAAAGATAGCAGTATGGATAAATTAAAAATTCATAACAACTTGACATTAAATTAAAACACTTAACATTATATAGATAATTGATAATCAGAAAATTAACATTACACATCATTAAAAAGGGGCAGTTCCGGACATTTCAATATGTAGATAATATCGTGGACGGATCTTGTAATATTCGCATCCACTTCAATCAGACCATGTGTTTCATATTGGCGAAAAGTACTCCACATAACCTCTAAATTTGCATCTTTCTTCAGTTCGTATTTGGTGAACTATATATTCTTGTTGGTGTCAAACGAGGGTGGACGATACTCGAGCTTGACAATGCATCAGCTTTCTAGATATCGTAGGAGCGTATTCAGTTTGGATATCAAGTCGGCGTGAGTTATGTCCTCACAAATCCTAAACTGAAGTTGTGGCTTCTCAATATTTAAATACACAAATGCAAGGTGGGGATCTGTATTCATTTTCTGATATTTATTATTTTGTAGAAAATGGGATGAGAGACACGCTATTTATATAAGACTTGGATCACTTTGGACCTTATAAACCTTATCATATCATCAGGGCACTTTGTAGCTGCATATCTCTAGGAGGAGTTGGTTGCATGTCTCTAACACACTCAGAGGGAGCACCCCAACACGGTTATTTTGTTGCTTGTCTTATCGCTTTTATTTACTTTTGTTTATTGAGTCTCCCTCATTAATTGCACACCTTGAATCAAGTTTGAAATTGATTTGTTATGCATAAATCAATTGTTATGTTTAAATTAGTTCAAGATGTCTTTAGTCAAGTGCATGAGTTTGTGGAATAAAAACTATTAGTGTTTAATTCAAATTTGGTGCAAAGAAAAACCTTTTAAATCACGAAAAATTGAGTTTTTATGCATTTGTTTCGAATCAATCATTTACACACTCAATTTAATTCGAATCAAATCCAACAGAAACAAACAAAACTTTTTCAAAACTTTTGATTTGAATCAAATATTGCACATGATTCGAATCATACATTTTTCTGAATCCTCTAGTCAATTTGATTTGAATCAAACAATTTTTCTATCATTTTTCAAAGTTCCTTGAGCATTTGATTTGAATAAAATATTGTACACGATTCAAATCACGTGGTCTCGAATTTGAATCACATACTGCACTTGATTCGAACCAACTGCAAAAAGGGTAAAAAAATCTAAATTGCTTTAATTCCATTCACTTGCTCACTTGACTCATTACATGCACTGACATTGATTCAAATCTAACCAACTTTTAACACTATTTTTTGTGCTTAATATCAATCACATATATAAGGTTTTGTTAACACTTTTTTAAAAAAGAGAATTCAAGTGGAATTTCATATTCATGTGAATTTTTTGTGAAAAATCAACTTCCTCTTTTGAAACAGTTGCACTAGAAATCTTTCATCTTCAACCTCAGTTTCAATTTCATATCTTAATCATGAGTGGTTGATAGTTGATTATGGGAGACGAGATCTTGAAACTAACTGTTCTTAGAGATTGGTTTAAAGATTTGCATGTTCTTGCAATATTGGGGTTGTTTCACTGGTGCAGACAAATTCAATTAAAAGAGTGAGGTTCTTCTCTCCAGCTTGTCTTGGTAGTAACTATGTTGAAGGCTACAGAACAGGGTGGAGTTCTTCTCAAATCTTTGGACAATTCACCACTCAAGGAGTTGGTAGGATCAAGGAGTTTATTGCTACAGACAAAGGCTTGAAGCAGAATTGGTGATATTGGAAGATTCGAATCATTGATCGAGTAAAGATTGTGCAGAAGAGTTTGGCATTTGGCCATATACAAGTAAATCCAAATTGAAGATTTTATCTGTTATTTTTCTTCAACATTATTGTGGATCATTGATTGTATATATTCTCAATATACTTGTAAAAATATAAGCAAAACTATTAAAGTGGACGTAGACTCACACGAGGACGACATAGTCGAACCACTATAAATCTCAGTGTCATTTCTCTAACTCTTACTCTTGAATTTGAATTTTTGTAAAACATACATGCTTAGGTTTATAATTTGGTCAATAGAGGTTTATTTGATAAGCATATATTTTGGTTGAAATGGATACATAACAATAACTTTAGTGGTGATTAAAATCTGAGAAAATTCCTATATTTAGACATTATGATTCTTCATCTTGACATTGTTGTGTTTCTTCATCTTGACATTGTGATATTTGTAAAGTGATTTGAGTCGTTATGTAAATAACTGTTAAGTGAGTACAATTTCACATTTTCGCTCTATAAACTTCCTCGCGCAAACTCTGAAAAACCTATGGTAATTCTCATTTGAAGAATCAGTTGATTTTATTTTTAAAAGTCTATTCACCCCCTCTAGACTGTTTTCTAACACCATATTCTCACCCAACAATTGGCATCAAGAGTTTGTGTTTTGAATAAGTCTAATCGACTCCAAAAGTTTTGAGAATATGGTGGACGATAACGATCTAAAGGAAGCATACAATAGAGCGCCAATTTTCAAAGGTGAAAATTATACTTATTTGAAATCAAGTATGAACGTACATTTACTATCAGTTGACAAAAGTATGTGGTGTGCCGTCACCGAGGTACCTTTTATTCCTACGAGTGATGATGGATTTGTAAAACACCCAAATGATTAGAATAATGATGAAACCAAAAAGGCCTCATATGATTTGAAAGTGAGAAACATACTTATATCCTCTTTAAGCACGAAAGTATTCTACTCAAATTCACATCATACAAGTGTTAAAGGTATGTGGGACGCTCTCCAAACTCTCTATGAGGGAACGAACGACGTTAAGGATTCTAAAATCAATATGTTTATAAATGAGTTTGAACTATTTTGTATGGAACCCGGAGAATCTGTGGATTGCATGCAAACTAGATTCCTCCACATAATCAACAAATTAAGCAACTTGGGTAAAACCTATTCCAACCAAGATTGTGCTAGCAAAATATTAAGATCTATGTGTAGGGAATGGCGACCAAAGGTTACCGCTATAAAGGAATCAAATGATCTTAGTACTTTGGATATTACAAAGCTATTTGGAAAGGTAGTCGAGCATGAAAATGAGTTGAAAGGACTCGACGAAAGCGAAGTAAATTCGGAAAAGAAAGAGAAAGGAAAAGAAGAGAAATAGGACCTTTCTTTGAAAACTTCATCATTTAAAGATAGTAAATCAAAGGAAGAAAGTATCAATTATGACGAAGAAACTCCTAAAAATGAGGATATATGTTTATTCGTCAAATGCAACAATAGATACTTAAAAAGGAACAAGCTCAAGAATTCCGACTAAGGTTTAATAAACTTCAGAAATACTCACCCGCCTAAGAAAGAACACAAGATAAAGGATGATGATATTACATGTTACGAGTGCGGTAAATTGGGTCATTATAGAACAACTTGTTTGATTCTCACCAAACATCATAAAAAGAAAGTTAAGGAATTCTACGAGATGAAGGGAAGAAGTTCCAAAGGTAGCAGAGCCTATATCACATGGGAAAAAGAGTATGGGAGTTTCTCCTTAGATTCTTGCTCAAGTTCAAATGATGAGTGTGCCAACTTATGCTTGATGGCACGTAAGAAATGTGAAACGTCAAAGGTATATAATTCTGACTCTAATAATAAATATTCTTATAGTGAGTTGTCAAAATATTTTAATGACTTGTATGTTGATTCTATAAATACGTTTAAGAAAATTGCTCTCCAAAAAGAAATGATTTAAACTCTTGAACAGGAGATCAAGAATTTTAATTATGTTATAGAATTCCATAAAGACGTGCATGTATCTCTAGTTGATGAGCATTTTAATGTTTCTGACACTTTAGTTGAAGGGATAGAAAAAGGAGAATCTGTTACTTGTCCATCTTTGAAAACTAAAAATTGAAAATCTTAAAGTACAATTAACTCATGCTACTTCACTATCTTGTTCATGTTCTATCTCTTCAAGTGATAGAGGGATTGTTTTTAAGAAAAACCCTCATGCCACTAGGAGAAATAGAAAGAACATTTCATCCAAAGTTACTTGTCATTATTGTGGAGAAAAGTGACACATCAGGCCTCAATGCCACATTAGGAACTTCCAAGTTCCAAATGGGAAAATGGTATGGGTTCCTAAGTGTACCTCAACTAAACCTCAAGGACCCAACTAAAATTGGGTACCTATTTCTATCTATTGATGTTTTGTGAAAGAGTGTCTAGGAATCCTTATGGATTCTCAAGACAAGTAAAGAAGGTGTATCCCATCATATTTTTTATTGTATTATATTCTTTTGTTATATTAATGTTATCATTTGCTAACATTACTTTTGCAGCATGTTAACTCTAGATCATTGTACTTGGTATGATCGTTTCACTCTCCTTTATCTTTGTTTAGATGCACTTTATTTATTTTGTTTGTTTTTAATTGTTTTCATTGCATCATAATCATTCAACTAGTTTTCATATGCATTAAAGTTAATTTCTATTTGCATCAAAATAATATTTTAGTTGCATTAAAATCTTTTTCATTAAATTTACCTTGCATTAAACATTTCTCGCATTAATTTTTTTTTGCATTAGAAGAATCCATTCATGTTATATTTGATGAGACCTCGCCCTAAAAGTCGGGCAAAGGTATTTGTTCTGATGTTTCAGGTGTGATAACGAAAAAGTTGATCAACGATGAAAGTTCCAAAGAGGATCTTACTCCTTTAACAAAGGATTAAAACATTAATGAAGATAAAGAGGAAAGCTTACATGAGGATGAAAAACAAGAGACCTCTAATCAGCTACCTCAATATTAGACAATCACAAAGAATCACCAGTTAGATCAAATCCTGGGAGATATCAAAAGGGAAACTTGAGGAAGGAACACTCATTATCGAAACTTAATACTGCTTGGAACTTCACAAAAAGTTCGAGAAGAAAAACCTGGTAATGTTGAACGCCGAAGCAGATATAGAGGTATAATCGGATCCTTACTCTATTTAACTGCGAGTAGGCCATATATCATGTTTAGCATGTGCATGTGTGCTAGATATCAAGCATCACATAAGGAATCCCACTTTAAGATCATAAATTGTATTTTGAGGTATCTTAAGGGTAAAGCTTCTAGCTTAGTAGGTTATTCTGATTTCAATTTTGTGGGGTGCAAGTCGTATAGGAAAAGTGTTAGTGGTACCTGTCACTTATTTGGAAGTTGTTTAGTTTCTTGGCATAGTAAAAAACAACATAATGTTGCTCTTTCTATCGTCGAGGCTGAATACGTAGTCACTGGTAGTTGTTGTGCCCAAGTTTTATTGCTATAGCAATAACTATTGGATTATGATTTAAAACTTGTCTGCATATCGATTAAGTGTGATAGCACTAGTGCGATAAGCCTCACTAAAAATTAGGTACTTCATTCACGAACTAAACACATTGAGAGCAAGCACCATTTTCTTAGAGATAATATTGAAAAAGAGGATGTAGTTTTTGAATACTTTGACAATAAAAGTCAACTTCCTGACATCTTTACAAAACCATTGACATCCGAACCTTTTCACAAGATTTGTAGGGGTTTGGGAATCTTAGATTCCTCGTGCTTTGAATATAATAAGTATTCTATTTAGTTTCATTTTCTATATATTTTGTTTTCAGTAACACTATTTTGTAGCAAATCTTACTTTGTCGACTACATTAGTATGTCTCTAAACTCTATCATTGAGTTTTTGTTTTATGTATTCGTTGGTTTTATTGATATATCTTTACCTTACTTTGATCCTTCATTTCTTTAACATGTATTTGATTGTTCTTCTTTGCATTTAAGTCTTTTAAATGTGTTTTTCTAATTATGTGCATTTGAGAAATTATATAATTGTTCATGCATTATTTATCCTTCTAATTCATTCCTTATAGATTGTTTCGATCACTATTGTTTATTGTTGAACATTGTAGTTGCATGTCTATGTTGTATTTTGTTGTATATAGTATGTTTATCTTTATATTTGTATCTGGTCTTAGTTGTTGTATATTATTCTTAGCTTGTTTAAGCTCAATTGTTCTTCTGGAATTATTTGTTGAAGATTGTTGTTTTTGGTTTAGACTAATGGCAATTACTATCTCCTTTTGATGTTGAAAGGGGGAGGAGTTGTAATGAGTCTATAATTGGTTTTATGTGTTTTATGTTGTGGTTTACGTGCAATGTTTTAGGGGGAGCATGAGCATTTTGGATTTTGGCTCAAGTCGACTCAATTACAAGTGAATGTTTGCCAAGCATAAAAAAAAGGGAGATTGTAGCTACATATCCTTAGGGGGAGTTGGTTGCATGTCTCTAACACACTCAGGGGGAGCACCCCAACCCGGTTATTTTGTTGCTTGTCATATCGCTTTTGTTTACTTTTGTTTATTGAGTCTTCCTCATTAATTGTACACCTTGAATCAAGTTTAAAATTGAGTTATCAACTTATTATGCATAAATCAATGGTTATGTTTGAATATGTTCAAGATTTCTTTAGTCAAGTGCATGAGTTGGTGGAATAAAAACTATTAGTGTTCAATTCAAATTAGGTTCAAAGAAAAAACCTTTTAAATCATGAAAAATTGAGTTTTGATGCAATTGATTCGAATCTATCATTTACACACTCAATTTGATTCAAATCAAATCCAACAGAGGCAAACAAAACTTTTTCAAACCTTTTGATTCGAATCAAATATTGCATATGATTCGAATCATACATTTTTCTGAATCATCTAGTCAATTTGATTCAAAACACACTTTGCACATGATATGAATCACACAATTTTTCGGCATATTTCAAAGTCCTTGAAGCATTTGATTCAAATGAAATAATGCACATGATTTGAATCATGTGATCTCTAATTCGAATCACATACTGCACTTCAGTTAAATTAACTGCAAAAAGGGTCAAAAATCTGAATTGCTTTTATCCCATTCACTTTCTCACTTGACGCATTACATGCATTTACATTGATTTGAATCTAACCAACTTTTAACGCTCTCTTTTGTACTTAATCTCAAGCGCGTATATAAGATTTCGTTAACACTTTAAAAAAAAAGAGAGAGAATTTAAGTAGAATTTCATATTCATGTGAATTTTCTGTGAAAAATCAACTTCCTCTTTTGAAACCCTTGCATTAGAAATATTTCATCTCCAACCTTAATTTCAATTTCATATCTTAACCATGAGTGATTGATAATTGATGGGGGGAGACACGGTCTTGAAAATAATTGTTCTTGGCGATTGGTTCAAAGATTTTCAGGTTCTTGCAAGATTGGGGTTATTGTCATTGGTGCTGAAAAATGCTAGTGAAAAGAAGGAGGTTATTCTCTCCAGCTTGCCTTGGTAGTAATTGTGTCGAAGGCTATAGAATAGGGTAGAGTTCTTCTCAAATATTTGGACAATTCACTACTCAAAGAACATGTAGGATCAAGGGGTTGAATGCTACAAACGAAGGCTTGGAGCATAATTGGTGATATTGAAATATTCAAAGCGTTGATTGAGTAAAGATTGCGCAGAAGACTTTGGCATTTTGCCATATACAAGTTAAGATCCAAATTGAATACTTTATTTGTTATTTTTCTTCAGCATTATTGTGGATTGGTGGTTGTATACACTTTCAAGATATTTGTCAAAATAAAAGAAAAAACTATTAAAGTGGACGTAGACTCACGCGAGGACGACATGGTCGAACCACTATAAATTACGGTGTCGTCTCTCTAACTCTTACTTTTGAATTTGAATTTCATAGAACATACATGCTTATGTTTATAATTTGATCAATAGCGATTTATTTGACAAGCCTAGATTTTGTTGGAATTGGATACATAATAAGAGCTTTAGTGGTGATTAAAATTTGAGAAACATTGTGTATTTAGAATTCGATTGATTTATTAATTACTTAACCACACCCCGTGACTTATCCAATTAATTAAATTACATATGTTGTGTTTCTTCATCTTGACGTTGTGATATTTGTAAATTGACTTGAGTTGTTACGCAAATAATTGTTAAGTGAGTATAATTTCACATTTTCGCTCTATAAACTTCAGTGTGAAAACTCTAGAAAAATCACTGGTAATTCTCATTTGAAGAATCATTTGATTTTGTTTTTAAAAGTCGATTCACCCCCTCTAGATTGTTTTCTAACACCATATTCTCACCCAACATGTTTATCAGAAGTGCATATCAATAAAAACCTTTCTTGAATTACATGAACATACTATTCAGAGATGCGTCTCCTAAATAGGTAACAGGTAAATTTAGAGATGCATCTCTGTACTCGAAGTGCATTTTTTCAATTCAAAAACAAGATTAATGCAAGCAACGAGGGATGAAATGAGTGAACTTTACCTTAAATTCTAGCTCCTTTTGCTCCCTTTGATGTGACAAAACACAAGAATGTTGATTTGGAGTAAAAAAAATTGATTGAGAATGAAAGTTTTTTAAGGGTTTTGGGTTATGGAAGATTGAATGAGGTATGTGAGAGATGATCATATAAGGTGGTGATATATTCAATTTCCCACTTGGCATTTTCAGAGACGCGTCTTCGAACATTTCAGTGAATGCATAAATGATAATTCTCATTGAAAGACTCTGGGAAAATTGGTTCAGGGATATTTTAGGAGATGAATAAACCCCAAAAATATTCATAGATGCATCTCCGAACCACATTTTTGGCAAAAATGGGCTAACGGTGCGTTCGGAGATGCAACTCTGAAAATTAGCGAAGACATTTTTGGGTTTTCAGATGTGCGATTTACACAACAAGGGTGGAAAAAGAAATTGTCTGTATTTAAACCGGTGCATCCAAACCATAACTACTTTAAAATAAACCAATAATATTTGGTCACCCATTATTGAAATCCGTTTATGGTCTAATTTTTCAAATCTCAAAGGTCTTTCTCTTTTAAATTTAAACAAAGACAAAATCACTGCAAAAATAGTAATAAGCTCAGCTAATATATTATGATAAATATATGGAAAGAGAAGAGGGAATTTTTATTGTGATTATGGAAAGATCTGGATATCATCTCCCAGCTAATATAGTGATAAATATATGCATAGAAGAGAGAATTGAGAGAAGAGGAAATTAAGATTTATTTAATAATTAAAAAAGACACACACACACACACACACACACATATATATATATATATATATATATATATATATATATATATATATATATATATATAAAAGTTAGGTTAGAACAATATTTGAACTTACTGTTGGACATTTATTAGAAAAATATTATTTTCAATTCATTTCATGTTAGTAAAAAGAGAGAAAAATATTATTAAAAACAAATAAAATAATAACCATAAATTCACAATATAATAAAATAAAACATGTGTGGTAAGTTTTCGATTACAATATGAACAAAAATTTTAAAATTAGTTAAGTAAAAAAAACTAACTAAAGCAAAAAAAAATTTGTATTATGATTTTGGTTTAAGAGAAACCAATTATAAACTTGGATAAAATAAAAAAACCAATTTTTGGTAGGAACCGATTTCAAACTGAATCGTTCCAAATACAAATCGATTTTAAAAAAATAAATCAGTTTTATAAAAATGGTTTTAAAAACCAAATTAAACCATGTATACAGTCTAATTTGGATTGGTTCAAGAACCATGCACACTCCTATTTGCACTTTATTTACATCTTGGAGGGATTACTTTTCGATAATTTAATATGAAGATTTTATCCTGACACTTATATCTGGCACCCCCACATGGTGATGCTATTGCCTTTGAACAAATACCCATTTTTTTGAAAAAAGAAAACCCGATAGTTTTTCGGATTTTTGAAAGCAGTTAGTAGTGTCACACCCTATTTTTAAACCTAATATTTCACCTAATTTTGCATCATTCTTGCATAGCATCAAACATCTCATGTGTGTGTCATTATGCATCTCTAACCCCATTGGAAATACAAAGATATGTACCTTGTTTTGATTTGATTACAAGTTAGGGTTTTGGCATCAAGAAGCTTAAGAAGTTGGCCAATCAAGGATTTGTATGATCCTCAACTCTTCAACATGATCAAGAGTCTCCTTTCATCAACAACCAAGTGCAAAGTTTCACAAACTCAAGTTCAACAAGCTCCAAGTCATCTGATACACCAAATTAGGGTTTTGACCAAAGTCAACCCTTAGTTGACTTTTTGAGCAAGGCAGTGATCTCACACCTCAAGACATGGTTTAAAGGCCTCAAGTACATTATCTTAGTTCATTCATATGTTTGGATTGGTTCAAGAAACTTGATTCATTGATGATTGAAGAATTCTAATTCAACTGAGAAAAATCAATTGTTGATCAAAGTCAAAGTTTGACTTTTGAGTTTTTTGGTCAAACATGGACTCCACAAGTCAAGGATCATGAAAATATGTAAGATGATTGAGTTTTATCATGATGAATCAAGGAAATCATTAAAATATCAAGATTTGAGGAAATTAGGGTTTTAGAAATGTTTCTAAGTACAAATCTTCATGGTCAAATGGCCTACTTTCCAAGAGTGTAACTTCTTCCTCAAGCATCCAATGGAAACACTTGAAAAACACTTTGAAAGATGGTATTTGATACTACAAATTGGTGAAAATTGCAAGCCAAAATCCTTATTGGATTGGAAGTTATTGAAGTTCAAAGTTGGAGTTTCAAATTGTTTGAAAATCTAAAACACTTAGAAATTTTTCTAAGTTTTCAGCATGGTCAAGTGCATGACTTTGAGGATTCCTTGTGAACAATTCAAGCCACCTCTTTTAATGCTTGATATCTGCAATTAAAGACCACATTTCATACTTCATTTTGGTGGAATAATGGATCCAAAAGCCTTTACCAATTGAAAGTTATGATTGACCAAAGTTGAGATTTCTTCATGATCATCCTAGTTCAAGATGAAAAAAATCTGCCTAAGTCCAAACCAGTTTGTTGTGCACAAATTAGGTGAGATTTTTTGCCACTTTGCGAGCTCCTTTTCAGAAAGTGGTCAACTAGGAACTTGTTCCTCTCAATGATATCTCAACAATGGTACCAAAATTTGCCACAATTGATCTTCTTTCACCATAGATAAGCTTAGTCTAATGTGCTATCTTGACATACTTTTAGACATTGCATAAAAACACCTTTTAATCACCAACCACTTTCCATGATTTAGGGAAAACTTGATCGGAACCAGAACCAACTTGTATCACTTGTGCAACTCACGAAAACTTGTGAAGCAGTGTCAACCTAAGAGCTAGGAAAGTGAAAAGCAATTTTGTACTTGATTATCCAACTTTATGGCTCAGATCATGATCCACCAAACAAAGCTACTAACCATTGATCCTTTGCTGAACCATTCCACTATAAAAATAGCAATATATTAGATGTCAAACACACACCAAGAGCATCTAAACCTCAGCATAGCAACAAAATACACATTGAAGCATTTTCAAAGTGTTCTTCATTTCATCACAAAACCAAAACTTCCAAAATCTTGTTACAGTACCTAAACACTCAATCTCTTCACTCAAACACATCACAAATACCTCATATGACTTGCTGAAACTCACCAAAACCCTTCACTCCACCCCAAACCAGAAGTCAAACTTCATTGGCCACCATTGTTGACCAAGAAGCCAAAGCATAGAATCTCTCTGCACTTGCCTTTTCCTTTCATTCAAACACCTTAAACACTTTCCATATTCATCATAGAACCTATCCAAACCATTCAATCTGACCTATAACACCTCGAACATTAGAATCACATTTCACATTTCTTCCATTGCAAGTTGGTTTGGACAGAATAATTGAGGGCATTCCAAGGCAAGTTGAGCATCCTAACACATTTCTGGGGGTCCATTGAAGCTAAAGATATCATCATCTATCATCTGGAGCAGCTTTGAAGGTGCATTGGACACTCTCCAATAGGTTAGCTTTTTAATTTTTCAAACTTCATGATACAAGCATCATTTACATTCATGTGAGTTACCATTGTGTTTGTTATGATATGACGATCAAAAACCCTAAGTTATTGTTGATTGATTGTACATATATGTCATTTAATTTTTGTTCAAAGTTCTAGGGTTTCTCTGGTAATGTCTAAAATTCTTGAGTTGTAGGCAAAATAAATGAAATTTGAATGCACATACAGATTCCTTGTTAAATTCTAAGTAAGATAGGGTATCTGATTGTGTTGTTTGTTTAAAAAATAAGAGAGTTCGAAATTTGAAAATCTGAGCTCCAAGGTTCGAAATGTTGGTGTAAGCCCTAGAGGCCAATATTTTTGGTACTTGTATCGAATTATTTATTAATAATAAAAGGCATTTCTTTATTATGTTTGTTTTTCCAAAGTGATAAAGTCCCTAGAATAGCTAGTTCATTTAATGAAATATTAAGTGTGACTTAATCATGAGATTCCATTAAACATAAGGACATTATTCCTAAAGTATCCGTAATCGAGCTTTAATGTGAAATGGGATAACCTTAAAGCATTAAGACTATTATGTAGGTAGACTAATGATCACATCTCATGGAGCATGAATAAGGAGTTATCAAGTCTTAACATAGGTATCAATATTAGGAGTAATATTTATATTGGATTGACCCACTATGAGAGTACTACATAGAATGTTATGCAAAGTGTCATAAGTTACTCTCATGGTGATAGTGGTGTATACCACCCTTCGACCTGAAACCATTATGGACCCTAGATGTAGAGTCAAGTACTTTATTGCTGATCAAACATTGTCCGTAATTGGATAACTATAAAGACAGATGATGGGTACTTCATAAAGCATGCTGAGGGACATGAGTGACCTAGATGGAATTTGCCCATCCTGCATAACAGGATAAATGTCTAAGGGCCCAATATTAAACTGAACAAGGATGACACGGTATATGCCTTGTGTTCAATATATAGACATAAGGGCAAAAGGGTAATTGTACACGTAAGCACTATCACAAAAGGTTTTGTCAGATCACATGACAATTTCCTGACTTGGGTAGCAGTGATGTTTTGCTTGATACCGCTAACTGTTTATTATGTTAAATGCATGATTTAATATAATTACCAACGTCGCGAAATCCTACAGGGTCACACACATAAGGACAGTTTGATAAGAGGTAGAGTAAATAAGGCACACCGTAAGGTACGGTGTACTTAAGTAAATATGTAACACCATAGGGTACGGTGCACTTAAGTGGAATACGGATTGTGGTAAGGTACCGCGTGCTTAAGTGATATACGATACATCATAAGATATGGTGTGCGTGCACTTAAGTGGGCTTTTTAGCTTACAGCCCACACAAGTGGTTCTATAAATATAACCCTTGTGCAGAAGCATAAACACTTGATGAAAATTCAGTTGTGAAACCCTAGCCGTATTTTCCTTCTCTCTATCTTTCACTCAAAGCCTTCAATAGTAGCAGCTAGCACTGAGACTGAAGGAAGCTGTTCGTGTGGACTGAGTATAGGCGTTGTTCATCGTACATCGCTTGTGATCATTCTTTCGATTCAGAATCAAAGGTTTCATCGCCACAAGAGGTAACCATTCTATCACTGATCATGATCTTTCGTAAGGATCGCTAAAGGGAAAATTTAATTTCCATTGCGTTTTGAATCGAGATTTCCCTTCAGAGGTATTTTTGTTATAGAAATAAATTTATCTACTTCTGCATCATGGATATTAGATACTGGATGTGGTTCTCACATTTGTACCAATGTGCAGGGGCTAAAAAGGAGTAGAGTTTTGGAAAAAGGTGAAGTTGACCTACGAGTTGGCAATGAAGCAAAGGTCGCTGCTTTAGCCGTAGGAACTTATGTATTGACTTTACCTAGTGGTTTAATAATTCAGTTAGAGAACTATTACTATGTACCTCCAATTAGCAGGAATATTATTTTCGTTTCTTGTTTGGACAAGTTTGGTTTTTCATTTATAATAAAGAACAATTGTTGCTCTATTTATTTGAATGATATATTTTATGCTACTACACAAATGAACAATGGATTATATGTCCTTGATCTTGAAATGAAAATTTATAACATTAATACTAAAAGGATGAAACCTAACGAGTTAAATCCAAGTTACCTTTGGCATTGTCGCTTAGGGCATATAAATGAGAGACGCATCTCCAAACTCCATAAAGATAGACTATTGGACTCTTTTGATTACGAATCATATGATACATGCAGATCTTGTTTAATTGGAAAGATAACAAAGTTCCCATTCACAAGAAAAGGTGAAAGGGCTAATGATCTTTTGGCCCTCATACATACTGATGTATGTGGACCACTGAACATACCAGCCAGAGGAGGTTTTCAATACTTCATCACATTTACCGATGATTTTAGTAGATATGGTTATGACTATTTAATGAAACACAAATCTGAATCCTTTGAAAAGTTCAAGGAGTTCAAGAATGAAGTACAAAACCAACTAGGTAAGAATATTAAAACTCTTCGATCAGATCGAGGCGGTGAATATTTAAGCCTAAAGTTTGATGACCATCTAAAAGAGTGTGAGATTCTATCCCAACTCACTCCTCTTGGAACACCACAATGGAATGGTGTATCTGAGAGAAGAAATTGAACCTTGTTAGACATGGTCTGATCCATGATGAGTCGCACCGATCTTCCAAACTCCTTTTGGGGACATGCACTACTGACAGCAGCTTACACACTTAACCGTGTTCCATCCAAAAAGGTTGAAAAGACACCATATGAAATATGGAGTGGTAAGAAACCACATATGTCTTACATGAAGATTTGGGGTTGTGAAGTTTATGCAAAACAACAAATTTCAACTAAGCTTGAGCCCAAATATGACAAAGGCTTATTTGTGGGGTATCCTAAAGAAACAAGAGGGTATTACTTCTACAATCCTTCTGAGGGCAAAGTGTTTGTCGCTTGAACTGGAGTTTTCTTGGAAAGGGACTTTATTTCCAAAGGAATCAGTGGGAGGAAAGTAGAGCTCGAAGAAATTCAAGAATCATAAAGCATTGATACACCTATGGAGGAATTAGAGCAGGAACCACAAGTAGTTGTGGAAGAGCAACTTGCTCAAGTAGAACAAGACCAACGTAGATCGAGCAGGATACGTCACCAACCAGAGAGATATGGATATCTCATAATTAATCAAGGTGATGTATTACTCATGGATCAATATGAGCCTGTAACCTATCATGAGGCCATAACTGGTCCTGAGTCTGAGAAGTGGATAGAAGCCATGAAATCTGAAATGGATTCCATGTACACAAACCAGGTTTGGACCTTGGTAAAGCCTCCTGTAGGAGTTAATCCTATAGGATGCAAGTCGGTCTTCAAAAAGAAGACTGGCATGGATGGTAAGGTACATACCTATAAGGCAAGACTGGTTGCTAAAGGTTATAAACAAATTCATGGTGTAGACTATGATGAAACCTTTTCACCAGTTGTAATGCTTAAATCTGTTTGGATTTTACTTGCTATCGCTGCATATCATGATTATGAAATATGGCAGATGGATGTCAAGACTGCTTTCCTTAATGGGAATCTTCTTGAGGATGTGTACATGACACAACTTGAAGGATTTGACATACCAGAAGAAGCCCAAAAGATATGCAAGTTACAATGATCAATCTATGGATTGAAGCAAGCTTCCAGAAGCTGGAATCTTCGTTTTGATGAAACTGTAAAATAATATGGATTCATAAAGAATGAAGATGAGCCTTGTGTCTACAAGAAGGTTAGTGGGAGCATGATTGTCTTCCTGGTATTATATGTAGATGACATATTAATCATTGGAAATGATGTCCCTACCTTGCAACAAGTAAAAACTTGGTTAGGGAAATGCTTTTCTATGAAGGGCCTTGGTGAAGCAGCCTATATATTAGGAATCAGGATCTATAGAGATAGATCACAAAAACTGCTTGGCCTAAGTCAAAGTACATACATAGATAAAGTGCTGAGACGCTTTAATATGCATGATTCCAAGAAAGGATTCATACCTATGCAACATGGCCTGTGTCTATCAAAAACACAATCTCCTTTAACTAAGGAAGAAAGGGATCGCATGAATAAGATTCCATATGCATATGCAATAGGATCTATAATCTATGCTATGTTATGTACTCGACCATATATCTCGTATGCTTTACGTGCAACGAGTAGGTACCAATCTGATCCCAGTGATGCTCATTGGGTAGCTGTCAAGAATATCCTTAAGTACTTGAGAAGGACTAAGGATTCATTCTTGATATATGGAGGTCAGGAAGAGCTCGCAGTAATTGGATACACTGGTGCTAGCTTCCAGACAGATAAGGATGACTTTAAATCGCAATTTGGTTATGTGTTCTACCTAAATAGTGGCATTGTGAGCTGGAAAAGTTCAAAGCAAGAAACAGTTGCTGATTCTACAAGCGAGGCCGAGTACATTGTTGCCTCAAATACAGCAAAGGAAGCTATTTGGATCAAAAAGTTCATTAGTGAACTTGGCATAGTCCCTAGCATTGTGGATCCCATTGATCTCTATTGTGATAACAATGGTGCCATCGTATAAGCTAAGGAGCCTAGATCTCACCAACGATCCAAACACATACTTAGGCGTTATCATCTCATTCGATAGATAATAGATCAGGGAGATGTGAAGATATGCAGAGTACCTACACTTGACAACATTGTTGAACCACTAACAAAGACTCTTGCGCAGCAGAAGCATGATGCCCATACTAGATCTATGGGTATTAGGGGTATGCCTGATTGGCTCTAGTGTTAGTGGGAGATTGTTGGTGTAAGCCCTAGAGGCCAATACTTTTGGTAATTGTATCGAATTATTTATTAATAATAAAAGGCATTTCTTTATTATGTTTATTTTTCGAAAGTGATAAAGTCCCTAGAATAGCTAGTTCGTTTAATGAAATATTAAGCGTGACTTAATCATGAGATTCCATTAAACATAAGGACATTATTCTTAAAGTATCCGTAGTCGAGCTTCAATGTGAAATGGGATAACCTTAAAGCATTAAAACTATTATGTAGATAGACTGATGATCACATCTCATGGATCATGGATAAAGAGTTATCAAGTCTTAACATTTGTATGAATATTAGGAGTAATATTTATACTCGATTGACCCACTATGAGAGTACTACATAGAATGTTATGCAAAGTGTCATAAGCTACTCTCATGGTGATAGTGGTGTATACCACCCTTCGACCTGAAACCACTATGGACCCTAGATGTAGAGTCAAGTACTTTATTGTTGATCAAACATTGTCCGTAATTGGATGACTATAAAGACAGTTGATGGGTACTTCATAAAGCACGCTGAGGGACATGAGTGACCTAGATGGAATTTGCCCATCCTGCATAACAGGATAAATGTCTAAGGGCCCAATATTGAACTGAACAAGGATGACACGGTATATGCCTTATGTTCAATATAGACATAAGGGCAAAAGGTTAATTGTACACACAAGCACTATCAAAAAAGGTTTTGTTAAATCAATTGACAACTTTGTGACTTGGGTAGCAGTGATGTTTTACTAGATACTGCTCACTATTTATTATGTTAAATGCATGATTTAATATAATTACCAACGTCGCAAAATCCTACAGGGTCACACACATAATTACAGTTTGATAAGAGGTAGAGTAAATAAGGCACACCGTAAGGTACAATGTACTTAAGTAAATATGTAACACCATAGGGTACAGTGCACTTAAGTGGAATACGGATTATGGTAAGGTATTGTGTGCTTAAGTGATATACGGTACATTATAAGATATGGTGTGCGTGCACTTAAGTGGGCTTTTAGCTTGCAGCCCACACAAGTGGTTCTATAAATATAACCCTTGTGCAGAAGCATAAACACTTGATGAAAATTCAGTTGTGAAACCCTATCCGTATTTTCTTTTTCTCTATCTCTCACTCAAACCCTTCGATCGTAGCAGCTAGCACTGAGACTGAAGGAAGTTATTCGTGTGGACTGAGTAGAGGCGTTATTCATCGTACATCGCTCGTGATCATTTCTTTGATTCAGAATCAAAGGTTTCATCGCTAAAGGTATCACTGATCATGATCTTTTGTAAGGATCGCTAAAGGGAAATGTTAATTTCTGCTGCATTTTGAATCTCGATTTCCCTTCAGATCATGCCTTCGCGCGTTTTCATTTAAATATTTTGTTTTTTATATATTTTATTAGGGCATATTTTTTGACAGGCCATGTGGCCTGGCAGAGTGGTCAAGGGTTTTGTTACATGACCCCTGGGTGTCATACCCTAAATTTTAACCCTAATATTCCACATCATTTGCATATCATATGAACATACTTTCATGCATCACTAACCCATCACAAGTACAAGATATGTGTGGTTACTTGCTTCACAGGTTAAGTGATCATCCTAAGGCTCAAGCAGATGAATTATCAAGGGATAAGTATCATATTCAACACTACAAATATCTATATCATCCATGAAGATCAAGAACTTGCACTCATCAATAATCAAGTGCAAAATTGCATCATGACAAGCTCAACAAGCCTCAAGACCCTCAGTACACCATAATTAGGGTTTTGACCTAATTCAATCCCTGGGTTTACTTTTAAAGTAAGGCATGATACAAGACCTCAATATATGTTTCAAGGACCTCAAATACATCATATTAGTCCATTCACATGATTGGATTGATTCAAAGAACTTGATTCACAAACATTGCAAGAATTCAAATCCATCTGAGCCATAAACTAGGGTTTTGATGAAAAGTCAGCCATATCTCTGACTTTTGGCCAAGACATGATCTCTACACTTGGGATATGATTCAAGACACTCAAATATAACCTTGAAGTCCATTCATAAGTCTAAAATCACCTTGGGATATTTATTTATTGAAAATCAAGAATTAAGGTTTCTCTGCACAAAATTCATCTAATACACAAAGTCAAAGTTTGACTTTTTGAGAAAAATTGATCATCAAAGGCTAGTATTCAAATAAATATGATCCATAGTTTCATTTAATCAAGGATTTATCAAGGAATTAAGGTTACTTGCAAAAGGAGCAAAATTGGAAGAATTGAAAATTTCACTAAGTTATGGAAATTCATGTTCAAATACCTAACTTTACAAGGCCATAACTTGTGATCCAAGCAATCATTTTTTGCACTCCAAAGCTCAAATGATAGATCTTCTTCCATACAACAAGATTGTTAGGCTGAACCATCCCAAAAAAATGCATAGATTTTGAGATATAAGGCCATGAAGTTAGGGTTTCATGGTATTTTGAACTTTGACACTAAGAATTTTTTGTAGGCAGAATCTGTTTCATGTTTTGGCCAACTTTGAAGACAATTTTCACCATGATCCAAGAAGATTCAAGACCAAATGCAAACATTAAAGTTAAAGTAGGATATCTCAGCTTTCCAAAGAGTACAAGAACATCCATTGATTCCATTTGAGCAAGGAGATAAGATCCTCACTACATGCCATGATCAAACTTATTTTTCAAGAAAGTTTTCATGATTACTTGCATCACACGATTTTCATCTTCAAACTTGGTGACTTTGCAAGCCTTGTCATCCTCCAAGATCAGAAGGAATCTTGTTGAATCATATAATATCTTCAACTTTGGACCATAAGTCAAGGATCTCATCTCTTGGCATGTGAAAAAACATCATTACATAGCCTTGAATTCAAGTTAGTCATTTGGCATTTAACTGAAGCATTGAATTGGCATGAAATGAGCCACACCAGTTCAGATCAATTCAAAAACAATGAGTGTACAAACTGCAAAATGCCAATTGAGTCAAGATTCTAGTCATGCTGTGGAAGACTTTGGTACCTTAGCCTTTAAGTAAGAGCTACATGACAATATCCATTGGATAATAGCATGCTCCCTCATCCAATACTACTCATCCAAAAAAATCAATTCTCCTATAAATAGAGGTCATTTTGCATCAATTCAATTACACCAAAATAATACCAAAGACTTGTTTTCTCATTCTCCCTCTTTATTTCAAGTTTTCAAAGTTCCATATAGCAAACTTGGGATTTTCAAAACCAGAGCCTAAAGCACTCAAACAACCACCCTAACACATCACAAATCATCCATTGGAGGTGTCCAACCCCTCATCTTCATCTCAAACCACCAAAATTAGAAAGTCAACCATCAAAACCTCATATTTTGACTTTTCTGCATTTTTCAAGCCATGTCTTGATCTTGTCCATTTCAAAACCAAACAACACTCCAAAAACACTCTAAATAACATCCCTAAACTATTCCAATCCTAGTTTCTCAACTATAACTCCATTTGGTTGAAGTTGCATTTTGGTCACTTTTTCCATTTTTGCAAGAAGGGTACCATATTCTGTTCCAGCTAGTTTTCTTTGGTTCCAAGCATTCAAAAGGATCATTTGAGGTATATTGAAGGTGTCCAAAGCATCAAGACATTTCTGTAACAACTATCTTGAAAGATCCAAGTTTGCTTCAAGAGGTAAGTTTCCTCAAAACTTAAACTTACCAAAATATCCTTTGCTTTGATTTACATTGATCATGAACATGTCATATATGTCATATTTGTTGTGTTTAAACTATAATTAAGTGTTATTGTTGGCTGTATAAACATGTAGCATAAAAATTGCAAAATCATGGCCTATTTGAAACCACTATCGGGTTTTAAAATGTAAGCACTTTTAGAAAAATCTAAGACCACCACTAGATTCCTTAGGAAATTATAGGAGAGGTCCATCTTTGTTTCATCCATTTTCATGGAGAAATGAAGAAGTTATGCCCTTCTTGCATATTGGTAAGAAACTAGGCCTCCTTGGGCAAGAACCAGGTCATGGTGCCTTTGTTATGGCCAGGCCTAGGTCTTTTCCACCTTTATCATTTAATGGCTTAGGTTTGATACACGGATGTATCACCACCCCGGTGGTTCTTGGCCTGCGCGTGTTTGTGTGTTTGAGTGTAAGAACTGGGGTTCGAATCCTCCTCGCCCCAGTTCTTTTATTTTTCTGAAATCTAAGTGAGTTACATATATTATGTTTTGGTTCCATCATGTTTCAACACTGTGCGCGTTGGCTGGTTGGTCTTAATTTTGTGTTGCAGGCGAGATGTCATGGATTCAACACCCATGAGGACCACTTCCCATATTTTTAATCACTTATTTTCTCATTTTCTTCACAATTTCAAACTATCATAACTTTCTCATTTTTAATTATTTTGAACCCATTCTTTTTGCAAATTGGTCTTAATATTGTCTATTTTATATTTTTAAAAATAAAATACCAAAAATAATTATTTTTAATACATTTATGAGTGTTCAAAGTAAGTGATGTTTTTTAGGGTTTCTTAAAGAACTTCTTGATTCTTTTGAATAATTCCTTGCCTTTCCTTGCTTACAATGATTTGTGTGAACCATATACATCTTGTATAAACCTTAAATGATGTTGTGAATTTGTACATCTTTGTCCTCACTTGGTTTTAATCCACTTTTAAGTATATGTTTACATGTGAATGAATGATGAACTTTTAAACATACCATTGAATTTTTGCTTAAACCTTTGCCTTAACATGTCGATTTTCTTCCATGATTACATGATTTCAATATGTTTATGTGTCCTTGTGTTGATCATACCATGTCTATATGCTCCTAAAACATTTGGACTTTGCCTTGAAAATTTTTTCATATACATGTTCATTTATATTGAACTTTGTAGTGTTTCCACTTTATCCAAACCCATGTTTAAACTCTAACATGAATGCTTGATTGTTATCAACTTGTTTTAACATGTTTAATTGATATAATTGCTTCAAAGTTCAAGTTTTCTTTTCACAAACTTTCACCATGATAAAAACATATCTTTAAAGTACACATCATCTTTCAAATAAACTTTCAAAATCATCTTTTAATTTCAAAACTCTTTGGGCCTCTGCTTAGAGTGTAAGATCCATCACTTATCACATTTTCAAAACCAATTTATTTAAATCTTTGGGCCTTTATCCAGAGTGTAAGTCCCATTCCCTCCACTTTTTTTTCAAAATCATCCTCAATACTTCAAATCATTTATCAAAATCACCTCATGTTTTCAAACAAGAATAAAATCTTGGGCCTCTATTAGAGTGTAAGTCCCTCCCCTCTCCCTCAAAACTCTCTTCAATTTATCAACAATTCAAAACTCAAGCTTCAACTTTCATCAAGCACAACCCTAGTAGCATTCAATTTCAATAAGTTATGGGCCTCTATCAAGAGTGTAAGACCCACCACCTTTTCTTTACAATAAGTCATGGGCCTCAGTCAAGAGAGTAAGACCCACCACCTTTTCTTTTCAATAAGTCATGGGCCTCTGTCAAGAGTGTAAGACCCACCACCTTTTCTTTTCAATAATTCATGGGCCTATGCTTAGAGTGTAATACCCAACACCTTTGTGAATAGAACAAAACATACAAATAAAACATTCAACACATTAAACCCTAAAGATATAAAATCTTCCATGAATTAAAACATGTCATATCAATATTTATACTTGTTAATCTTCAATCATGTTTGTTCATATTCTGTTAAGTTTCTCTTGACATTTATATCATTCTTAGTTTAGACATAAGTCAAACAATAAGATCCCTTAAACCACAACTTAGTTCAAACAACTAGTTCCCTGGCCTCCTCTTGGGCCTTATACAAGCATCATTGCCTCCTCTTGGGCATCATACAAAGAATCTCCTAAGAAGATAGCATCCTCTTGGGCTTTATACAAGGACCCCCAGGCTTCTTAAAAGCACAAATAAAATCTTTTAGCCTCGCCATCTTGGGCTTTGTACAGGATACAATAAAATCTTTTAGCCTCACCATCATGGGCTTTGTACAGGATACAATAAACTCTTTTAGGCTCACCATCCTGGGCTTTTTACAGGATACAAATAATAATCACCAAAAGATTCAGTCAAATCCTCGGTATTTAGCTAGTTTCTTTAAAACTTCCTCGATAGTTATTAGCCTTCTCTCAGGCTTTCATACAAAATAAACTTCCTCAGTCAGTCAACCTCAATCTTGGGCTTTGTACAAGACAGATAAAACTCCCCAGTTGAGTCAATCTTTTTCAGCTTCGTATCTTGAGCTTCAATCAAGATACCTAAATAAACCCATCTCCTCACAGATAAGACCTTGAGCCATCTCTGTAGGAAGATATATCTTCTAATCACTACAATTCAAATCAAACAAAAAAGTAAATTTCCAGATAATTGTTGTAAGTGGCACACTTGTTGATTCAATATCCAAGCTGGAGTCCCTCCTTTATCATGGTTCAAAAACTTTTCTTTCATCTAAATTGTTGTAAGTGGCACGCTTGTCGATTCTATATCCAAGTTAAGGTCCCTCTTTCATTTTGTAAAGAATTCATAAAGGAAAAGGTGGCATTGCTTAACACAATAAGTTTAAAGCTCTTTCCCTTATGACATCACTCTCAAATGATTGTAGTGAATAGGTGATGTATCTCCCTTAAAGATGACAATTTGTCAAATCTTTCAAACACTCTTTTAGCTTCATTATCTTGGGCTTTGAATAAGATACAAAACAAACTTTTTCCTCCCAAAGATTAGGAGGAAATACGAACGCTCTGATTTCCTAATTCTCTTTTTGGGAATATGTAGGCATAAGATTCCGAAATCTTAGCGAGCACACTAATAAAAAACCTTAGGTCTAGGTACCTTCCATAAACAATAGAAAAACCATAAAACAACAAAAAACATTTTCCTCAACTTTCACAAAAGAGAAACTTTCCCAATTTAGCAGTAAACAAACTTAAGCAACCAAGTAATTCAACAGTAGAAATATATACAAATAAAAGTTCCTATAGATTACTATAGATACTCAGGGTGTTAGTAGCTTCCCTCAGTATACCCAACACCCGATTCCAGATCTCTAAGCATTTGTAAGAAAAACACTTGCGAGCAGGGTTAGTTTAAGGTATCTTTCCCTTCCTTTTAAGCACCATAGGATAAATATTAGAAATCAGAAAGTAGCAACAAATACGGTAATGGTCACGTCACAAAACCGGAGCTACACTGGGGCGTGGGTTTGAACCTGGCCTGCCCCCATTTCTTTTTAATGCCTTGTTTATTCATGTCTTTTTTCTTATTTCTCATTTATTTTCTTAATTAATTGATTTCTTTTTTATTTTCTTTTATTTAATTTCATTTACCACTTTATTTTAATACTTAAAAAATCAAAATTTTTAATATTATTTATGTCACCTATTTTTTTTATTCACATTAAATTTTAAATGTTAAAATATAATTTTCCTTTATTCTTTTATTATTTTTAGGCTTAATTGCAATTTTAGTCCCCATATTTTCATTTTTTTTATATTTTTGGTCCCCATATTTTAAAATCCGAAAATTTTGTCCCCCTATTTTCATTTTTGTTGACTTTTGATTCCCCTATTTTAAAATTCAAAATTTTGGTCCCCTTATTTTTATTTTTTTAGACTTTTGGTCCCCTTTCCCAATTGGGAAGGGGACTAAAATCCAAAACAAACTTAAAATAGGGGGACCAAAAGTAAAAAAAAATGAAAATAGATGGACCAAAATTTTGGATTTTAAAAAAGGGGACCAAAAATAAAAATAATTGAAAACAGGGGGACCAAAATTCCAAATTTTAAAATAGGGGGACCAAAACTAAAAAAAATGAAAATAAAGGAACCAAAATTGCAATTAAGCCTTATTTTTATTTAAACCTTAAAAATCCAAAAAATACTTTATTCATTTATTCCTCATTTTTAAAAAATTTAAACATTTATCCCTTTTGTTTATTCATTAAGTTTCTTTCCCCCTTATATCCTTTTGATTTTTATCTTGAATGTTTCTTTTGAAAATATTTATAATGTTCATGTTTGTTTCAATTTGTTTGAATGTTTAGAATTTGGTTGATTTATTCTTGACCTAAAAATCATGATGAGCTTTTATCTTGATCCTTGTCCATGTGTTAGTATTGTTTTGTATAAACATATTGTGATGAAAATGGTGTGATGAAAATCATGTGTTGATAATATGAACCATGTTTGTGCTTGTTTATCCATGATGATCTTGTCTTAGTTTGGGTCATTATTGTCTTGTTGAAAGTGTCTTGTAAATCATGTTTCATGTGTGCCTTTTCCCATGTCTTGATAACATCTTGTTGAAGCATGACCTAAATGGTTGAAATATCCATGTTTTGTTCATATTGAGAATGTTAACTTGTATCTAAGCATGCCTTGATCAAATGTTTTACTTGTAAAACATGTGTGAGTTTGTTGATTCATAGTAATCTTGTTATACTTTGAACCATGTCTTATGCTTTAAAGTAGCTCCTTGTTGAGTCATATGTTTAAAGATCATGTTGATATTTTGTAGTATGTCGAATGTTATATGTGTTTACATATTCATCTTGTTCTAGTGTTTCCTAATCCAAGGAGAGGGACCCTTTTGTTGACTTCATGTCATTTGCATATGCACCCTTGTTTTCTTGTACATCTTTTTGCATGACTTGATATCCTTAGCATGTTTACCTTTTAGGAAGTTTTCCTTAGGTTGAACAACTTTAGATAACTCAAATAAGTTTCCTTCTTCTCAAACTCAAAATCTCTTTCAATAGAAACTTGACATTAGGTCATTGACTTTTTAAACTCTTTTCTTAATAAAATGCTTCAATACATCTTAAGCATATTCAAACCTTTTTATAAAATTAAAAAAACACAAACCTTATTCAAAATTTTGCTACTTTGGCTTTTCAATTTAAAACTTTTTCAAATAGATTATATATTAGTCATCTCTAGTTGAGATATAATTCTCCTACCCCATAACATTGTTGAGAAAGATGTTGAATCTTTTCCACTTGAGAGAGGTATATGGAATACTTGTTGATTATATATCCAAGTTGGAGCCCTTCTCTTAATGTGAAGCAAAGATCCATTTTCCACATGTTTCTGGTGGATAAGTTGAGTATTCTCCTTAAGATGACAACTTGTCTCTTCTTCATTAAAATCCACCATAACAAATCCTTTTTAATTTGTACCCCGAACTATGAGGATTTGATCCTTCATTGGTACGTAGACACAAGACTTTGTGTCTTGCCAAACACAAAAACAATAAAAAAGACACTTCTCTTATCATCTCATCAATCAATCCCAAATAGCAAACAACTTTAACCACGACACAACTACAACAAGATGTTCCTATAGGATACTATAGATACTTAGAGTACTACCAAATATTTAAAAAAATCTGAAAAATTCCCAAAGATACCAGATTTATCAAAAAAAATATGGTATGTTAATTTATTTTTAAAAAAACTAATAAAAATGCATATCGGACTTTAAAAATACACTACCGAATTTTTCCATTCATACTGGATTTTTCAATTATACTATCAGATTTTTTGTTCGCTCTTTTTAGATTAAATTTTGTCAAGGATATTTTTTCCATTATGAAAATATGTGGGGTGTCACGTATAAGTGGGGGTGGTGGGATAAAATTTCTTTAACCTGTCACCCCAAGCTTATACCTGACATCCCCATACATTGTGTGAATTGACTATATTATCCTTCACAATTTTAAAATCATTTAGAATCAGACACGAAGATTCTTGATCAGCCTCCTAATTGCGCTTCATTCACTTATTTATTGTTGACACGACCTCACTGTAGAAGCTCGTGGCATAGAGGTGTTAATCCTCCGAGTAATGAACTAAGGTCGTGTTGCAACGAAATTACCATACTGCGATGAAATATGATGAACTCAAAGTACAAAATTATCATTAGTTAGAGAAATTATCGTAGTGAGTCATGGGATACACCGTCACAGTGTAGAGTACTTGATACTTCAGTTTTATTCTATCGTACCTTATTGTTATCACTGAGATCTACAACGTTTGTATACTAGGAGGCGATACATCGGTCGAAACACTTGTTCCCCCTAACATGTTGGTACTACGCTAAAATTGGTTATACAAGTGCACATAGATGTTCGAAGGACATAGAAGTCCCTCAGATCCCATATATGGACCTACTAGGGAATGAAGTCATCTACACCGCCGTAAAAGTATTTGTAAGATATTGCGCATATAGTAGAATCCAACAACAACACCGATCCGACATTTTCACCTTATCTGATCACCACGGTCTGAAACATGACAGATTAGTGGTGGCAGATGGACAAGATAACAGAGATTGGATGGTCTTAAATAATTTCTTAGTTCCCTCTAACAAAGTGGTGATGGTCACACCCCACAGGTGATGTAACACCCCAATTCTACCCATCGAATAATATAAAACCAGAGTTACGAATTTTCAACGTACATAAGGAATGTTACACTTTCTACATAAAACAACGACAATTAATGACCTGGAAAACAGATACATAACACATAATTTTAGATGAACCGATAACAACCTGCTCAGTCTTTAAAATAAAACAACTGTCATTACTACACAGCGGATTCACAAAAATTCAACTTTGATAACATACCATCTTTGTTCACATAAAACAACTTCAAACAAAAAGTCTTTAATGAAAACAACTTAAAATTCAGCAACAATACTAAAATCAACAATAAAGGAAACATGCGTTCATCCCCCCGAGTGTTACGTATCAGAGCGACGACACCGACTCGAACTAATGAAGGTAGATAGCCTTCACTCTGGATTACCTGCAGGATGACGTATAAACCATCACCAACCACAGAAGGGGTGAGATATCAAACAATATAATCAGGTATATGATAAACAATATATTAAATCAGATTATATAAAATCACCACTTCACAACATTACCATCAATATTAATCAACCACACAACAACAATTTATGCAACATGGAATGCGACTCAGAAAATGCACATGCATGTGGTACCATTAGAGTAGAACTCCCAACTTAAAAATCTGCCAATTAATAGAGGCGTCAACAAGGCATAAGCCTTCAACTTAATTTTGCCAATCCAGGCCAACTTACCGAGCATCAGCTCCAACTTGATATGCTATGTATGCAACAACAATATGAACACAACAGCAACTACGACCACAATTAAAATCACAATTCAACTTTGGCATTAAGCCTACAACTTAATTCTTGCCAATAATTAGAGGTAATGCAACAAAATTCACACCTGTAAGATTATTCATTGTTACTGCTACAAAAAATGCTACCTGCCAGTTTATGCCTCTGCTGTCATTTTCTATTAACTGAAGCTAATAACAGTGACTACATTATTTTTCTACTTACTGTTACTAACATACTGTTAATATTCCAAACGAATATGATTCCTCCTGCTAATTCACTAAACAACATGTTACCTTACATATTATTAATATTCCTTAATAATTCGTACTAACATATCATTAGTATTTCTTAATATATATCTTACTAACATTTTATTAACATTATACTAAATAATTAATAATGTTCTAACATAATACTAAACTAATATTATTTGCTGCTAATCCATGATTAATATTCTAAACAAGCATAATTTTACTGCTACTGTTACCAACATTTTCTGTCATTAATAATCTAAACTTGAAGTGTTAGTAATCCAAATTTCATTAATAATCCAAAATTCTATTTTTCTGTATTATTAATAATCTAAATCACTACACTAAACAACTACACACTCACACACACAGGTGGCTTGCGCCACCTCACCCACACACACAAGGTGGCTTGCGCCACCTTCACACACACACACACACCAGGTGGCTTGCGCCACCTTCACACACACTCACAAGGGTGGCTTGCGCCACCCCCTCCCCTTTTTTCTTTCTTTCTGATTAGCAATATTACGTAATTTTGTTCCAGCTCTCCACAAATCATAAACCTCTCCTCAACTCCCAGAACAGCTCCAAATTCAGCCGTCACAGTACAACGGAAACGCAATAAAAAAAATTATACCTTACAGCAACATAGACCAATTTTCCTACAACCAGTTCATCAACAGCAAACGTATTTCAATATCCACGACAGCCATTACAACATAGACAGAGGTAATTCTACAAACCCAACCCACATATCATTCATCAATTACCCTATTATAGAGTCAGAACCCCACCCTTACCTTGGATTAAAGGTTGCTCTAAAACTCCGATTGGATTCTCGTTCTCGCGACCTCTCTGTATCCTCCTTCAAACCCTTGTTCCTCTTCTCTGTAACTTCCACGTTCTTGTTCTCTTACTGCCACTTTCTTTTTTCCTTTTCATAATTCTAGATACCTAATAATAAAACACTATTATTCCATTTGTCTTATTGGGCCTCATTACTACACCCCCACTAATACTACTTCACTCACCATCTAAATAAGCCCAATAATATAATCTAGTATTATTTCAAATACTATAATTACCACTTAAGTTAGGTTAATTAATTAATTAACAACAACGCAACTTAAATCAACATTTTAGAATTAATTCAACTAAAACCGACATAGCAACTCAACACAACATTTCCGACAACCAACACAAATAAAACAAATAATACGAAGATATTTAATTAAATAATTAATTAAATAACTGGGAGTTACAACTCTCCCCCACTTAGAATATTTTCGTCCTCGAAAATTTACATTGTTCAAATAGCTCGGGATAGGATTCCTGCATCTTGCTCTCCAACTCCCACGTCATACTTTCTCGGGCAGCTCCTAACCAGACTACTTTTACCAACGCAATCTCCTTGCCTCTTAGAGTCTTCATTTCACGATCCGCGATCCGTACAGGCATCGTCTCCATAGTAAGATTATCTCGTACTTGCACATCATACATATGAATTACATGAGAGGGATCTGGAACATACTTCCGGAGTTGTGACACATGAAACACATCATGTAAATTCGAAAGATTAGGCGGTAAGGCCACTCTATAAGCAAGATTTCCCACCCTGTCCGATATCTGATACAGACCAATAAAATGAGGAGTAAGCTTCTTAGACTTCAATGCACGCCCAACACCTGTCACAGGCGTAACTCTCAAAAACACATGGTCACCTGCTTGAAATTCTAAATCTTTCCTTCGCTTGTCATGATAACTCTTCTGCCAACTTTGGGAAGATTTCATCTTTTCTCGGATTAACTTCACCTTCTCAGTAGTTTCTCGAACAATTTCAGGTCCAAGCACTACACTTTCTCCAGATTCATACCAACATAAAGGAGTCCTACATCTCCGACCATATAACGCTTCAAAAGGTGCCATTCCAATACTGGAATAGTAACTGTTATTATAAGTGAACTCGATCAATGGAAGATAAGTATCCCACGAACCTCCCTGCTCAAGAACATAAGCTCTCAATAAATCATCCAATGACTGAATAGTCCTCAGTTTGACCATCCGTCTGAGGGTGATACGCTAAACTCAACCTCAACTTAGAACCCAACGCCTCTTGCAAACTCTTCCAAAAATCAGGAGTAAACCTCAGATCTCTATCCGAAATAATACACAGAGGAACACCATGCAGCTTTACAATCACGCTAGTATAGATCTCCGCCAACTTCGATACTAGAAAACTGATGTTAATAGGAATAAAATGAGCCGACTTCGTAAGCCTATCAACAATCACCCAAATCGAATTGTGTCCCCTTGAAGTATTAGGTAATCCCGTCACAAAGTCCATTGAAATGTTATCCCATTTCCATTCTGAAACTTCTAACGGTTGCATCAACCCTGCAGGCTTCTGATGTTCAAATTTCAACTTCTGACAAGTTAAACATGCGTACACAAAACGAGCTACATCACGCTTCATCCCAGGCCACCAAAATAATTTCTTCAAGTCCTGATACATCTTTGTAGCCCCCGGATGAATACTCAATTTACTTCTATGACTTTCCTCAAGAATCGCTTTCTTCATCTCCGCATCATCAGGAATACAAATGCGATTACGGAATCTCAACACACCATAGGCATCTAACTTGAAATCATCATTCTCGGACTGATCGATCCCAACCATCGAATCTATGAGTTTCACGTCTAACTTCTGAGCTCCCTTGATACTGTCCAGAAAATCATTGTTAATCTTCAGCATTCCCAACATCACACTCTACGGTGTCACTTCGCAAACTAAGCTCATATCTCTGGACTGCTTAATTAATTCCAATTCTTTAACCATCATTGCTGACATATGCAAAGTTTTCCGACTTAGGGCATCAGCCACAACATTAGCTTTGCCTGGATGATAGTTCAAACCGAAATCATAATCTTTTATTAATTCCAACCATCTTTGTTGTCTTATATTCAATTCCTTCTGACCAAATAAATACTTTAAACTCTTATGGTCACTAAACACTTCAAATCTAGAACCATAAAGATAATGCCTCCAAATCTTCAGTACAAAAACGACTGCAGCAAGTTCTAAATCATGCGTAGGATAGTTCTTTTCATGAGTTCTCAACTGCCTCGACGCATAAGCAACTACCTTATCATTCTGCATAAGCACACCTCCTAAACCCATCTTAGAAGCATCACAATACACCACAAAAGGTTCTCCTGGACTAGGTAATGTCAAAACCGGAGCCGATGTCAATCTCTTCTTCAACTCCGTAAAACTTTCTTCACATTGAATGTCCCACACAAAAGCTTTACCTTTACAAGTCAACTTAGTCAACGGAAGTGCTAACTTAGAAAATCCTTCGATAAACCTTCGGTAATAACCGGCTAGTCCCAAAAAGCTTCTAATCTCGGTAGCCGACTTTGGAGTTTCCCATTGCAACACAGCATCTACTTTAGATGGATCCACAGCAATGCCACTACCTGAAATGACATGACCAAGGAAACTAACCTCCTTTAACCAAAATTCACATTTAGACAACTTTGCATATAACTTCTTCTCTTTCAAAACTTGCAATACTAGTCTTAAGTGTTCTGCATGCTCTGTTTCCGATTTAGAGTAAATCAATATATCATCAATGAACACCACCACAAACCGATCCAAATAAGTATGAAAGATACGGTTCATGTACTCCATGAATACTCCCGGCACATTTGTAACACCGAAAGGCATCACCGAATACTCATAATGTCCATAACGTGTTCTGAAAGCCGTCTTCTGGATATCTTCATCTTTCACTTTAATCTGATGATAGCCCGACCTCAGATCAATCTTGCTAAACACCCGAGCACCTACCAATTGATCCATCAAGTCATCTATTCTCGGAAGCGGATACTTGTTCTTAATCGTCACTTTATTTAATTGTCTATAATCAACACAGAGCCTCATACTTCCATCTTTCTTCTTTACTAACAACACTGGAGCTCCCCACAGCCATACACTTGTCCTCACAAACTTCTTTTCAAGCAAATCCTCCCATTGTTTCTTTAATTCTGACAATTCAGATGCAGACATCCTGTCTGGTACCAGGTACAAGGTCAATTGCAAATTCCACTTCTCTTTCTGGCGGTACATCAGGAATTTCATCAGGGAAAATTTTAGGAAATTCACGCACCACTTGCAACTCCTCAATTACAGCTTGACTCTCAATAGATAACGACACCATCACTGAGAACATCTGAGCTCCTTCTTGCATCAACTGTTGTAACTGCCTAAAAGACAACAAACCACCTTCTTCCTCTTTAGGAGTAGAAAATCTCACTGACTTGTTATAACAATTGATATGAACATAGTTATATTCTAACCAGTTCATTCCCAAGATTACATCCATCCCAATTAACGGCAAACACACCAAATCAACAGTAAAGTCTCTGTCGAAGATCGTCAAAGGACACTTTAACACACAAGAGAAGTAGTCACCGATCCCTTAGCCGGAATCTCGACGACCATTTCTCCTTTCATGGAAGACAACATTAGGCTCAATCTTTCAACACATTCAGCAGCAATAAAACAATGAGTAGCACCAGTATCAATCATAGTGATTAAAGGAGTACTATTAATAAAACATGTACCTCTGATGAGTCTGTCCTCAGTAGTTGTCTGAGTCCTAGCTGTAACGCCCCAGTTTTTGTCTTATTTATTTAATCGAGTCGATTTAATTATTTTCTTTTTATATTATTTTATTATTGACTTTTAATTGACAATATATTATTTTTCATCGTTGTTTATGTTTTATCGCATTTTGAGAGCGTTTGGGAGATATTTGAGCTGAGGGGTATTTTGGTCATTTGGGTAGTAGATATTTTATAAATAGAAAGTGGAAAGAAAAAGAGAGAAAAGAAAAGGAAAAGAGAAAGAAAGAGAAGAGAAGAGAAAAGAGAGGAAAGAAAAGGGAGAAGAGGAAAAGTGGAGAAATCGAGTATTCGTCCGTTTCAAGCGCGATTAATCGGGTAAGGGTGAGAAGTTTCAATTATATCATGCTTGTATATGTATATGTATGTTTTGTTTGAATGTTTGGGTGAAAAATATATGTTTTCTATTTGGTTGAATTTGTGAGCAATTGATAGAAATCGATGTTTTAACGGTTAAAATACGGAATAGTTCGCGTAGAATAGTCGGGAAATGATAGGATTTAGTCGGGAATACTTGTTGGTATGATCGGGGGGTTTAAGGATGAGTTTGGAGGGATTTTAGGTCATAAAATTCTGGTTTTTCTGATATTTCGCGACGGTTAATCGATTAACCAAATGCGTTAATCGATTAACAGTGTAAGTTTTCAGAAAAATATTATTTTCAAAAACCCATAACTTTTGAACCGTAAGTCCGTTTTGACCCCCGTTTGAAGCGTTGGAAAGCTAACGAAAAGTTCTTTCTATTAAAAATGGTTTGGATGGTAAAAGATGATTTAATTAATTCGTGTTTTTGAAAAATAGTCGGGTTGTCGGGTTTTTATCGCGTTAAATGCGTGCGGTTGGTGTTTTACTATGTGCTGTGCTAGTGTTATGTAACGTGTAGCTTGTGTGCCGCTATATGATGTGAATATATGTGATGAAATGTTGTGCATGATTGATACGCATTGGTGATGGATGTATGATATTTGAATGGTGTTGTTTTGTCGACTTTTGTCGTTGTAATTATGTGTAATTGATGTGTATCATGCAAGGTGCTTTTGATATGGATATTGTATGACTTGTGTGATGTATATGATGTGAATGCATGTGATGACATGTGATGATGATGATTTGTGGCCTTACGGCAAGAATTTGCAATGTGTTGTAATGGTTGAGTTATGCATGATTATGGATGAGTAAATGTGTGCATATGAATGTCATGAGTCATTGTATGCCAAACATCATAATATGCATATTGTGAAGTCGGGTACCATGAGGGTACGAGCGACGGTTTGATTCCAGAGGGAAACTGCTATAACATCGATTCCAGAGGGAATCTTCTATAACATCGTGAGCCTAAAAAATATGAGGTATGAATTGCCTGAGGACCTAAAGCGATGGTTATAGACGATCGTGTGCCCATGCGGGGACCTAAAGCGATCGGGTTGTGTGCCCATGCGGGGACCTAAAGCAATCCATAAATGTCGTGTGCCCATGCGGGGACCTAAAGCGACGGGATGAACATCGTATGCCCGACGGGGAGTTAGACTAAGTAACGAGCGATGGTTCCAATAGTTCCTGAGTGAACTGATGATGAGACATGAGAAACATTGGAAGTCAGTACCGCATGGCATTTGCATAGAGTCGTTGTGTCGGTCTCTGTGCATTTGCGTAAATCATGGATTCATTATGTGTGGAAAATCATGAATGGATTGATTATGTGATTATGTGTGGAAAATCATGATTTGATTGATTATGTGTGGAAATTGTGCATTGATTTGTTATGTGTTGAAATTATGATAGCATTGGTAATTTGATGTGCATACGTGATAAATGCATTGTTTATGGACGATATGCTATGTGTGAAAATATGTGGTGTGGTGGTGTGTTTCCATATGTCATAACCTTGGTGTGCCTTATGGTGGAATAAGTGATATATGATATATTTTGTGGTGATGTGGTGGTGTGGTTCCATATGTCTTAATTGTGGTTGGATTATGTGTGATATGTTTTGTATTTGTGGCATGTTATATGTGTTAGTATGTGATGGTATGGGTGAGATGATCTATGCATGTGTTTGAATGTGTGTTGCATATTATTATGCAATCTTGATTTTAGTTGTTATTTCTCACCCTTCTGCTGTTTTATAATGCTCTATGAGGCATTGCAGATTAGAGTTGCTGGAGGTCTTTTTGTGAAGATTAGTCCTCCGTTCTGTTGTCGGTTTTGGTGTCTGCTCTAATACGTAGCACGGGAGTCGGGGAACGATTACATATATATAAGTATACATTTGTTGAATGTATTTTGTAGTACTTTTGTATATATAGTTGGATGCTCTAAAATGATTTATTTTGTAAAAACAAGTCGGTTATGGATCTTTCTACTTTATTCCATAATTGACCTTTCCTTATATATGGAAAAAGTTTCCCCTTTGAGGGTATTCTATTTTGTGCTATGCATCGAAAATTATGAGCAGGGATTGTATTTTATTTCTTTAAATGTGGCATCCTTGTTTCTGTCGGAAAAATAAATTTTTAGTTACTCTGATTTTATTTATGTATTATTTATTCGCGATGGGAATTGGGGTGTTACATTAGTGGTATCAGAGCAGGTCGGTCCGTCCGGCCAAGTTGTTGAGTCAGTTGGTGTGACAGTTGAATACTATCGATGTTGTTTGTCCCCTAGTACGTGATATGTGTGTGAAACACTGTCAGTGCTTTCTGGTTTCTCTAATCTTTTGTCTTCAGGTGTGAGAATGAGATAAGTGGGGGAGAAGCTTGTGCTTCTCCAAGTTGCTTCAGGTGTGGAGCATTGGCTCAGTGTGCCGTTGGTTGCAAGAGTGTAAGTATTGTTTGGATAGTGTTGTTCCAGATTCTGGAGGGAAGGTGGAGGTAAGGTTTATGTCAACTAAGGATTTGTGCCTCAGGTAGTGTTGTGCAGGATGCAAGGGATGCTATTATAGTTTGGTAAAGGCGGTCTATGCCCCATCATGATTGTCGGCTGTCTATTGACAAATTGAGGAACTGATCACCCTTAATCTCTTGTTGATAGTAGACGGGAATTATGTTGGATGGAATAGATGTGTCTTTCCGGCTTTGATAGTGTGTGCAATGAATTGTTTGGAATTTAAGGAAATGGTTATGGATTGTTTCGTTGAGTCGATGAAGATTCTTATACTAGAAGATGAGTCGAATTAGAGGTTTTGGTATGTTGCTTCAGTTGGGAAGTCATTGAGAGAGAACGATTGGGTATCGTTAATGGTTGTTCTCAGAGAGTAAAGTGTGAACTCAAATTTGACGAAGGTGAGGATTTGAGGTTTGGATCTGCTAAGTAAGTATAAGGAATTTTAGGAAGTGAAACTCAGATGTTTGTCATGTTTATGATGATAGTGTTCTAGAAATTGGCAGAAAGGCCACAGCGAGGGGCTGCCAGTTGATCGTGATTTTCAGACGTATTTCCGGATGGAATCTTGGATGTTAGCATTAGAAGTACCCGGACTGATAGAGCAGTTGGAAGATTTACTGGAAAGGAGAATTGGGAGGCCAAGTGTGTCGTCTTAGAGAGCTCCAGTATTGATAGTAATACAAGGGGATGATGATCGAATGGAATAACAAGCATGATGTGTATAAGGTTATTGAGACTATGGAAAGCCAAACTTAGAGTTCTGGTGAGGTTTGGAGTCTTTGGAATTGTAGAGCATTAAGGGAAATTTTGAGAGAACCCTTAGGTGTGGATGTAATATTTAATAGTTCTTTTTGGTTGGTCGTTGATACATGTTGGAATTTGTGGAATTGGACGGTCAAGAGAAGAAATTGCGTATGGATTACTCACAGTTGAATAAGGTAACGATTGAGAATAAGTGTCCACTTTCGAGAATAGATGACTGGAATGGTTTGGTTGAGATTGATTGAATGGTGTTTGGATAGGTTTGGTATAATTGTTATTGGCTGGTATTTAATCGGGTGGAATTGTTGGAATGAGTCTACGGGATTTGATCGGGTTTTGGTTGGTTTTTCTGTCATTAAAACAGAGTTTTTGGTGGTTCTGCAGCAGTGTTAACCGATTAACCAAATGTTTTAACCGATTAACAAGTGAAAAATTTGAGTGTTTTTGCGCGAGTTTCATTCTGTTAATCGGTTAACCAAATGGATTAACCGATTAACAGAGGCAAAACTTTAAAAATTCATATCTTTCGAATCGTAAGTCCATTTTGGCCGCCGTTCGAAGTGATAGGAAGCTAATGAGATGTTCTTTCTTATAAAAATGGTTTTGCTGCCAGTGACCGATTTGATTGTGTCGTGAATTTGGATAAGTTCGTAGTGGTTTTGATTGAGGATATTGGGATCTGTTATAAACTCAGAGGAAGAACAAGTAGAGTGTTTGAGAATTGAATCACAAGTGTTGAAAAGAGACAAAGTGTTATGCTAAGTTATTCAAGTGAGAATTTGGGTTGGAAAAAGGTTAGTCTTCTTGGATACGTTATTTCAGATGAGAGTATGGTTATGGATCCATCGGAAGTAGATGCAGTTCTACAATGAGAGGCTCCGAAGTTGGTTAAGGTTATTAGAAGCTTTTTGGACTTTAGTGGTTATTACTGGAGGCTATGGAAGGTTTTTCCAAGTTAGCATTTTCGTTACTTCGGTTGACTTGCAAAGGGTGAGTCGTTTGTTTTGGATGTTCGTTGTGAGTAAGTTTTGGTGAGCTGAAGTAGAGGTTGTCTGCGGTTTCAGTTTTGATTCTGGATGATCCTAATAAACCGTTTGGGGGATGTGTCTTTGATGAGTTTAGGCAGTGTGTTAATGCAAGAAAGTAAAGTCGTGGCTTATGCTTTACAACAATTGAGGATTCATAAAAGGATCTATACTATTCTGGATTTGGAATTGGTTGCGGTTGTGTTGTGTTGGAAAATTTGGAGGTATTATCTTTATGGTCCTAGGTTCGAAGTGTTTAGTAATCACAAGAATATTGAATACCTGTTTGGTCGGAAGGAATATAGTATGAGACCGCGAGGATGGTTGGAATTTGTGATGAGTTATGACTTTAGTTGGAACTATCCTATTGGTGAAGTTAATGTCGTGCCTGATGAGTTAAGTCGAAGGTTTTATACATGTCTATTTTGATGGTCAGGGAGTTAGAATTATTTGAGCAGTTCAGAGACTTGTGTCTGGTGTGTAAGCTAACATGAAGAGTGCGAGGTTGGGTATATTAAAGTGCACAGTGATTTTTGGAAGAGGTGAGAAAGAGTTAGACTTTGGACGTGAGATTGGCAGACTTGATGGTTTCGAGTAATCAGAGTGCGCAGCGGAAGCGTGATGTGGCACATTTTGTATTTGCGTGTCGGACTTGTAAGAATTCATAGGTTGAACATTGGGAACATGTAGGAATGGTGAGACTATTGGACGTTTCAGAATGGAAGTGTTAGGTGAAAGGTTTAAATGTTATTCATGGGTTACTATGTAGATGGATGTTTGGTTGTATGTTCGATTGGTGAATCGTAGCATTGTTGTGGTATGGTTGTGTGACAAGGATGTTGGTATCGTGGTTATGTAGAGGTTGTTGAATCGATGTTCGTGGAACTTGTGTTCTTGTTGTGTTTTGGTTCAAGAGTGAACCTGTGTGTGTTCGTAACTTGGGTATTCCTTGAGTCGTGAGTTGGTCGTCAAGTGCATTGTATGGGCTTTGCATCTTGTCGTTGTAGTGGTCGTCGTGTCGTGTTGTTGTAGTAGTTATTGCTAGCGGGGTGGTTTGTCAGTTGTGTTATTCGTGGTGTGCCTTTTGTTGGCATGTTAGTTTGTTGGTCGGTTTTGAGAGTCGTATCCGGAGTTGTTCGTCTCGGTATATTTTCAAGGACGAAAATGTCTAAGTGGGGGAGAGTTGTAACGCCCCAGTTTTTGTCTTATTTATTTAATCGAGTCGATTTAATTATTTTCTTTTTATATTATTTTATTATTGACTTTTATTTGACAATATATTATTTTTCATCATTGTTTATGTTTTATCGCATTTTGAGAGCGTTTGGGAGATATTTGAGCTGAGGGGTATTTTGGTCATTTGGGTAGTAGATATTTTATAAATAGAAAGTGGAAAGAAAAAGAGAGAAAAGAAAAGGAAAAGAGAAAGAAAGAGAAGAGAAGAGAAAAGAGAGGAAAGAAAAGGGAGAAGAGGAAAAGTGGAGAAATCGAGTATTCGTCTGTTTCAAGCGCGATTAATCGGGTAAGGGTGAGAAGTTTCAATTATATCATGCTTGTATATGTATATGTATGTTTTGTTTGAATGTTTGGGTGAAAAATATATGTTTTCTATTTGGTTGAATTTGTGAGCAATTGATAGAAATCGATGTTTTAACGGTTAAAATGCGGAATAGTTCGCGTAGAATAGTCGGGAAATGATAGGATTTAGTCGGGAATACTTGTTGGTATGATCGGGGGGTTTAAGGATGAGTTTGGAGGGATTTTAGGTCATAAAATTCTGGTTTTTCTGATATTTCGCGACGGTTAATCGATTAACCAAATGCGTTAATCGATTAACAGTGTAAGTTTTCAGAAAAATATTATTTTCAAAAACCCATAACTTTTGAACCGTAAGTCCGTTTTGACCCCCGTTTGAAACGTTGGAAAGCTAACGAAAAGTTCTTTCTATTAAAAATGGTTTGGATGGTAAAAGATGATTTAATTAATTCGTGTTTTTGAAAAATAGTCGGGTTGTCGGGTTTTTATCGCGTTAAATGCGTGCGGTTGGTGTTTTACTATGTGCTGTGCTAGTGTTATGTAACGTGTAGCTTGTGTGCCGCTATATGATGTGAATATATGTGATGAAATGTTGTGCATGATTGATACGCATTGGTGATGGATGTATGATATTTGAATGGTGTTGTTTTGTCGACTTTTGTCGTTGTAATTATGTGTAATTGATGTGTATCATGCAAGGTGCTTTTGATATGGATATTGTATGACTTGTGTGATGTATATGATGTGAATGCATGTGATGATGATGATTTGTGGCCTTACGGCAAGAATTTGCAATGTGTTGTACTGGTTGAGTTATGCATGATTATGGATGAGTAAATGTGTGCATATGAATGTCATGAGTCATTGTATACCAAACATCATAATATGCATATTGTGAAGTCGGGTACCATGAGGGTACGAGCGACGGTTTGATTCCAGAGGGAATCTGCTATAACATCGATTCCAGAGGGAATCTGCTATAACATCGTGAGCCTAAAAAATATGAGGCATGAATTGCCTGAGGACCTAAACCGATGGTTATAGACGATCGTGTGCCCATGCGGGGACCTAAAGCGATCGGGTTGTGTGCCCATGCGGGGACCTAAAGCAATCCATAAACGTCGTGTGCCCATGCGGGGACCTAAAGCGACGGGTGAACATCGTATGCCCGACGAGGAGTTACACTAAGTAACGAGCGATGGTTCCAATAGTTCCTGAGTGAACTAATGATGAGACATGAGAAACATTGGAAGTCGGTACCGCATGGCATTTGCATAGAGTCGTTGTGTCGGTCTCTGTGCATTTGCGTAAATCATGGATTCATTATGTGTGGAAAATCATGAATGGATTGATTATGTGATTATGTGTGGAAAATCATGATTTGATTGATTATGTGTGGAAATTGTGCATTGATTTGTTATGTGTTGAAATTGTGATAGCATTGGTAATTTGATGTGCATACGTGATAAATGCATTGTTTATGGACGATATGCTATGTGTGAAAATATGTGGTGTGGTGGTGTGTTTCCATATGTCATAACCTTGGTGTGCCTTATGTTGGAATAAGTGATATATGCTATATTTTGTGGTGATGTGGTGGTGTGGTTCCATATGTCTTAATTGTTGTTGGATTATGTGTGATATGTTTTTGTATTTGGGGCATGCTATATGTGTTAGTATGTGATGGTATGGGTGAGATGATCTATGCATGTGTTTGAATGTGTGTTGCATATTATTATGCAATCTTGATTTTAGTTGTTATTTCTCACCCTTCTGCTGTTTTATAATGCTCTATGAGGCATTGCAGATTAGAGTTGTTGGAGGTCCTTTTTGTGAAGATTAGTCCTCCGTTCTGTTGTTGGTTTTGGTGTTTGCTCTGATACGTAGCACGGGAGTCGAGGAACGATTACATATATATAAGTATACATTTGTTGAATGCTATTTTGTAGTACTTTTGTATATATAGTTGGATGCTCTAAAATGATTTATTTTGTAAAACAAGTCGGTTATGGATCTTTCCGCTTTATCCCATAATTGACCTTTCCTTATATATGGAAAAAGTTTCCCCTTTGAGGGTATTCTATTTTGTGCTATGTATCAAAAATTATGAGCAGGGATTGTATTTTATTTCTTTAAATGTGGCCATCCTTGTTTCTGTCGGAAAAATAAATTTTTAGTTACTCTGATTTTATTTATGTATTATTTATTCGCGGTGGGAATTGGGGTGTTACACTAGCCAAAGCGAACACTTTCCCACCGGTTTGTGCCTCTTTGGTTTCTGACACTGACTACCAATGTGTCCTTCTTCACCACAGTTGAAACAAATCATCTCTTTATGCTTGCACTCAGATATAGCATGCCCAGGTCTTACCACAACGGAAACACCTCTTCACCTCAGCAGTACACACATTACTCTTATGACCAGGTTTCCCACATTTGAAACAAGTTATGCCCAGCAGGAGCATCTCCCCCCACTAGTCCTCTTACCATCAGCCACTTTCTATTTACCTTTTCCAGCTGGAGCATCATAAGGCTTGCCACGATTCTGTTGGTGCTTGCTCTTCCTCTCATTAATGATCTTATAATGAGCATTGTTATCTTCTTCATAAATTTTACAGCTATCAATCAAATCAGAGTAGACACGAATCTTTTGATATCCAATTGCCTTCTTGATCTCTGGGCGCAACCCACTCTCAAACTTGATGCATTTTTAAAACTCAGCAGTATCCCGTTATAGTGCGGATAAAACTTAGCCAACTCAACAAACTTTGCAGCATATTTAGTAACCGACATACTTCCTTGTTTCAGCTCAAGAAACTCAATTTCCTTCTTACCACTAACATCCTCTGGATAATACTTCCTCGGGAACTCCCTTCGAAACACAGCCCAAGTGATACCTTCACCTGCCAGCTTCCAACCTCTGACGAGTCTCTAGCCACCAGTCATCAGCCTCGACTGCTAGCATATGAGTCCCATATCGAACCTTGTGCGCTGGAGTGCAGTCCATCACACGGAAAATTCTCTCCATCTCTATCAATCAATCCAACGCTCCATCAGGATCATACTTGCCCTTGAAGGTAGGCGGATTCTCCCTCTGAAAAGTTGTCAAACTGCGAGAGCCAGCATTCTCGTCAGCGTTCGGCTGATTCTACAAAGCCTGAGCCATTGCTTCCAACGCAGCAGCAATTGCAGCATCGTTCCTTCCAGCCATCCAACATAAACAGAGGTTAGAACTAGTTAACAATACTCGATTGTCAAAACAAACTACGACTCGACAACTTGGCCGGACGGACCGACCTGCTCTGATACCACTAATGTAACACCCCAATTCTACCCATCGAATAAAATAAAATCCGAGTTGCAAATTTTCAACGTACATAAGGAATGTTACACTTTCTACATAAAACAACGACAATTAATCACCTGGAAAACAGATACATAACACATAATTTTGGATGAACCGATAACATACCTGCTCAGTCTTTAAAATAAAACAACTGTCATTACTACGCAGCGGATTCACAAAAATTCAACTTTGATAATATACCATCTTTGTTCACATAAAACAACTTCAAACAAAAAGTCTTTAATGAAAACAACTTAAAATTCAGCAACAATACTAAAATCAACAATAAAGGAAACATGCGTTCATCCCCCCGAGTGTTACGTATCAGAGCGACGACACCGACTCGAACTAATGAAGGTAGATAGCCTTCACTCTGGATACCACCAAGATGGCGTATAAACCATCACCAACCACAGAAGGGGTGAGATATCAAACAATATAATCGAGTATATGATAAACAATATATTAAATCAGATTATATAAAATCACCACTTCACAACATTACCATCAACATTAATCAACCACACAACAACAATTTATGCAACATGGAACGCGACTCAGAAAATGCACATGCATGTTGGTACCATTGGAGCAGAACTCCCAACTTAAAAATCTGCCAATTAATAGAGGCGTCAACAAGGCATAAGCCTTCAACTTAAACTTGCCAATCCAGGCCAACTTACCGAGCATCAGCTCCAACTTGATATGTTATGTATGCAACAACAATATGAACACAACAGCAACTACAACCACAATTAAAATCACGATTCAACTTTGGCATTAAGCCTACAACTTAAATCTTGCCAATAATTAGAGGCAATGCAACAAAATTCACACCTGTAAGATTATTCACTGTTACTGCTACGAAAATGCTACCTGCTAGTTTATGCCTCTGCTGTCATTTTCTATTAACTGAAGCTAATAACAGTGGCTACATTATTTTTCTACTTACTGTTACTAACATACTATTAATATTTCAAACGAATATGATTCCTCCTGCTAATTCACTAAGCAACATGTTACCTTACATATTATTAATATTCCTTAATAATTCGTACTAACATATCATTAGTATTTCTTAATATACATCTTACTAACATTTTATTAACATTACACTAAATAATTAATAATGTTCTAGCATAATACTAAACAAATATTATTTGCTGCTAATCCATGATTAATATTCTAAACAAGCATAATTTTACTGCTACTGTTACCAACGTTTTCTGTCATTAATAATCTAAACTTGAAGTGTTAGTAATCCAAATTTCATTAATAATCCAAAATGCTATTTTTCTGTATTATTAATAATCTAAATCACTACACTAAACAACTACACACTCACACACACAGGTGGCTTGTGCCACCTTACCCACACACACAAGGTGGCTTGCGCCACCTTCACACACACTCACAAGGGTGGCTTGTGCCACCCCTCCCCTTTTTTTTCTTTTTTCTGATTAGCAACATTACGTAATTTCGTTCCAGCTCTCCACAAATCACAAACCTCTCCTCAACTCCCAGAATAGCTCCAAATTCAACTGTCACAGTACAACGGAAACGCAATAAAAAAAATTATACCTTACAACAACATAGACCAATTTTCCTACAATCAGTTCATTAACAGCAAACGTGTTTCAATATCCACGACAGCCATTACAACACAGACAGAGGTAATTCTACAAACCCAACCCCACATATCATTCATCAATTACCATATTATAGAGTCAGAACCCCACCCTTACCTTGGATTGAAGGTTGCTCTAAAACTCCGATTGGATTCTCGTTCTCGCGGCCTCTCCGTATCCTCCTTCAAACCCTTGTTCATCTTCTCTGTAACTTCCACGTTCTTGTTCTCTTACTGCCACTTTCTTTTTTTCCTTCTCATAATTCTAAATACCTAATAATTAAACACTATTATTCCATTTGTCTTATTGGGCCTCATTACTACACCCCCACTAATACTACTTCACTCACCATCTAAATAAGCCCAAATAATATAATCTAGTATTATTTCTAATACTATAATTACCACTTAAGTTAGCTTAATTAATTAATTAACAACAACGCAACTTAAATCAACATTTTATAATTAATTCAACTAAAACCGACATAGCAACTCAACACAACATTTCTGACAACCAACACAAATCAAAAAAAATAATACGAATATATTTAATTAAATAAGAGGGCGTTACAGGTGGAACTAAGAGAAAAAAGAAACACCATGGACTTGTAACATTGATATAAGGTATCATTGAAAGCAACTCATATTGTCGTCTTCATTTGACTACCTTTCTGGACTAGCCAAACTAGTGGAAGGCAATCATGGGAGAAAAGAGGCCACAGTTAATCCAGAATGGTTAGGTGAAGACTCTAGAGGAATTCCCCTTCTATATACCTTATCTCTGTTTAACCACACCCCTGACATAAGTAGATCCCAACCTCGCGTTGAAGGAGTCTCTCTCATATCTTCCTGTAAGCACGAGAGTAACCACTTGTAGAATCCTGGTAAATCCCCCTGCCAAGATTAAAAGGGGCTATAAGATTATCACCATAGTGGCAGAAAAAGTCGAACAAGACTTTTCACAAAGATGACTTAGAAAGACCATAGTATTCATAGTTGTCAACAGGTAACATTTGTCTAGGCGTCGACCATGCCAAGGGGCTTGTTGATTAAAAACGGTCGGTCATCCCTCCCTCGGGTGGTTACAGAGAAGGTTGTCACAACTAATAATGGTGTCGACCAATAAGTATATGGTAAACAAGAAGAGCATTGTACCCTTATAATTGTTTCTAATAGTAAGATATTATGTGAAGATGTTTCTCAAATTTTATAGTTAATATGCAAACCGCTAAATGTTGCAACCATAAAGAAGTATTCGGGAGCCCTTTCAAGGGAGAATCAATCTTCTCAATGCAGCTGGCGCACCCCCCTCCTCTTAGGAATCAGCCACTCTAATAATAGTGACGTGGACTTAGTGCAATAACTCTTCTCAGTCGAAGCTAGTAATGAACAAACTTTGATTGAAACTACTAAGTTCAAATCAAAGAGAAGTTTAAAGCAAAGTGGAAAACAAAGTTAAATAAAGCCATAAGGTTTTTCACTCCCAAAATAGACATCAACTTGGAGTCCCCGTGGCATAGGACTCAGAACACCTGATGAACACTGGCACACACAGAGGCAAACGGCTTCTAAATCACTGGCAAGGAAAACAAACTTGAAATTGCAAGGACAACATGTAAGCTATAACGCTACAATTACATACAATTAGTGCAATAACTCTTCTCAGTCGAAGCTAGTAATGAAGAAACTTTGAATGAGACTACTAAGTGTCGAAATCAAAGAGAAGTTTAAAGCAAAGTGGAAAACAAAGTTAAATAAAGCCATAAGGGTTTTCACTCCCAAAATATACATCAACTTGTAGTCCCCGTGGCATAAACTTAGAACACCCGGTGAACACTGGCACACACAGAGGCAAACGACTTCTAAATCACTGGCAAGGAAAATAAACTTGAAATTTCAAGGACAACATGTGAGCTATAACGCTACAATTACATGCTAACAACAAAAAATGTGATGCAACGGTATTTTCTGCATTTCTTCCAAGACACTTTTTTGGTTGTTAGCATGTAATTGTAGCATTATAGCTCAGGATGGTTGTTAGCAAAGGAAACATTACATTTTTGGTTGTTAGAATGTAATTGTGTCATTACATCCAAGACACAAGTGAATTGACAAGGAAGCCTAAGAAAAGAAGAAGATTCAGCATGTTCGTTGTGCGAACAACCGCGAGGTGCCAGCGAATGTTCGCTGTGCGAGCTCCTGGTGAAGTGTCATACCCTAAATTTTTACCACCAAGATATCCCATCATTGTGAGGATCATTACCACAATATGGATGTGCCATCATGCCTCATCAATTTCCTCAAGGATTGTTGAGCTTTCACTACAACCAAGAATTAGGGTTTTGAGCCCTCTCAGAGCACTTAGACAAAAGATCAATCAAGAAATTACACGATCTTCAACTTGTCTAACCTCTAAAACACCCATAAGGGGTCAAGAGGACTACCCATCAAGAATCAAGCACAAGGTTGCATCATTCCAAGTGGATGAAGCCTCGAGATCGCCAGTGTCACCAAATTAGGGTTTTGGTCGACCAAGGCCTCCAGATGGAAATTTTTCCTCTGGGAATGAGTCAATATTTCAAAACATGATCCAAAATGCTTCAAGGGACCTCATGGACCCAATCATCAAGTCAACTTAACCTCAGGGGATGCAGTTGCCAAAAATCAGGAATTAGGGTTTCTTGACCTAATTCACCCCTAAGTTGACTTTTGGAGCAAAGCATGAGCCAAGACCTCAAGACATGATTTGAGGGCCTCAAATACACCACATTGATCCATTTGAAACAATGGATTGATCCAAGAAGCTTGATTCACAAGTTTCAATTTCATCTAGACCACAATTAGGGTTTTGAAGGAAAAGTCAACTGTATCTTTGAGTTTTGACCAAGACATGCTCCCAAACCTTGGGACATGATTCAATCCAC